>CM041776.1:55712040-55735763 GCA_023374045.1 Limonium bicolor
ACTGTTTCTTTATCCTCTTTCTTCTTTTTCTTTGTTAGAAGATCCTTCGAGAATTTGGCATAATTAGGCATCTCCTGCAAAGCATTAATCAAAGGAATGTTTAGTGTTAATTTCCGAAAAATGCTCAAAAAATTTAGCAGATTGTTCATCTAAATGTTTCTCTTCATCCTATTAGGAAATGGATGGTCAACATGCTTAGGATAGGAAGTAGAAACATCAATTGTAATGCGAGAAGGAGCCTGGATCTCCTCAGAATTTACCAAAGGAGGGACTGAAGACCCTGATGGTACATCAACAGAAGAAGGGTTAATCTCTTCACCAGTTTGGTCTTGAGGCACTTGTTCTTTTTGCTTATCTCCCAACTGTCGCCCACTCCTCAAAGTTACTACAGCAGATACAGTATCATCTTCAAGATCAACCACAGGAGATACCCCTTCTTCACAAACAAAAAACACCTTAGCTGATTCCTTTAGGTTTGGATGAGGTTGGGAAGGAAATGTGCCAGGTTGGCGTTGTAGTTGCTGAATAAGAAGTATCTGGTTCATCTAATTAATATATTGCTGCATACTCTGAACCGAGTTCTCGAAACTTTTCTGACCAGCCATCAATGATTGATTGATATTGTTCTGAGTCCAGTGTGGTCTACTAAGTACTCGCCATGGATGCAATCAATTCCTGATGTTGGTCCATCTTTGCATTAGAGGTAGATTTGGCAGGTTGTTGAGGTGCAACGGGCTGATAGGAACTCTGGCCCTACTGAAACTGGCCTTGTGGGCGGGCTTGATTATAAGAAGGCCAGAGAACCCAGGTGGTCCCTACTGGTTGCCCTGCAACAAGTTAGAATTCAAAACATTGTTCAGATTACCATACATGAGATTTGGATGATGATTTTTTTCCCAAGGTCGGTAATTCCCCTGCCCCACAAAGTGAGCTACCTCAGCTTGCCTCATCCCTTCTAATTACGGGCACATCTCAAAAGCATGAGAGCCCCCACACTGACGACAGAGAGGGTCCGATGTACTGGTAGCTATCCTCTTTACCTGCTGCACTGGCTGCTGGTTAATCATAAAATCATCAAATCGTTTTACCAGAGAACTTACTAGAGTAGTTTCCTGTTCTTGGGTCTCCTCCATGTGAGCCATCCAAGGATCGAGGTTCTGCACACCCTTTACTCCAACAGGAGTAGTCATAGATTGACCGCCTTTGGATCCCCACTGGCGCACCTCATCAATATAAGTCTCCAAGGCTGCCATGAAGTTTGTGCCAGATCTGTCACCTCCTAGAGCAGATCTCACCTCAGCCTTGTGTATATGGTGGAGCCCGTGGAAGAACGGCATGGCTATACAAGTCATGTCCTGGCCATGGTGTGGGCACTGGCGAAGCATCTCCTTGAATCTGTCCCATGCCTCACATATCGTCTCAGATCCTGCCTGTTTAAAAGCAAGCAAAGCAGCTACCAAGTCAATAGTTCGAGAAATAGGATAATATTTATCGTAGAACCTGGTAGTCATTTGCTCCCATGTCGTGATAATACCAGAAGGAAGATGATAAAACCAATTAACAGCCTCACCAGATAAGGTTTTAGGAAAGAGACTCAATCGAACAAACTCCAACAAACCATCAGAACACCCGATCTGATCAATGTGAATGAGGAAGCAATTTACATGATCCAGAGTGTCATTGGGATTAATGCCATCGAAGGTGCCTCCAGGTAGCTCCTTAACAACTATGGATTGGTGAAAAGGCTTCAGGCCCTTCCACTCCTCTATAAGCGCAAGTGTGAGCACCGGAAGATCTACTGGACTCCTTCTAGGTACAGCCTCAGGTTGATTTAATGCCTCATCACCTGAGTACCATACTGGAGCCGCCATTTCTAACTATCTTTGGAATCGTTGTTGGCGTCTGGCTCGCTGAAAGGTACACTCGATCTCTGGGTCCAAAACCTTATCTAAATCAATGTAAGTATCCGACCGAGGCGAGTATGTACCATCAACTACCTGCAAAAGGTGAGAAAAAGAAACAACACAAACTAAAAAGGATTAGAACTAAAATAAAATAAATGATAGGAAAGTAATATATGAAAACACTGAAATAAACAAAAAAATAAAATAAAGCTAAAAGAAAAATTGAAAATAAACGGAAAGAAAACAAAGTAAAATAAAATAAGAACCAAAATTAAAATAAACTAACAACCAAGGCTAAGGACTAGATAGAAATCTAGTTCCCGGCAACGGCGCCAATTTGGAACGGTTATTTTGATATATTAAAAACTACAAAATTAATAATAGAAATTAGTAAATAAAATAAACCTACGGGTTGCAAAATAATTCTCAGTCGTAGTAGTAAAGTAATATGAGCAACAGGGGTGTCGAACTTGGGGACCAAGAAAATAAATTTAATCCTAGCAAAGGCTGTAAATTGGGGGAAATTGTTGATCAAATAAAAATAAGAAAAGCAAAGTGTGACTGATAAAAATATAACGAAAGCAGAACTCCGGGTTTAGGTGGTCTTTCCTACTTAAGTCATGCAATTCTGTTACCAGTTGATTGGGATTAGGGTTCGGCAAATTCTGACAAGTTTCTAAAAGACTAAATCCTAGCCAATTAGAACTCCACTGTGTAGAACGCGAAAGATTAAATCATAAACCTATCCCTACTAACGCAGAGGGATTAAGCATATGAATTAAAATTGCATCTGAAGGCTAACTCATTAATCAGATTAAGTTATCCACAGATTGATAGATTATAACGACCTAGTTATCAATCACGGATCAGATCTTGACAACTTTCGCAAAGCTAAAAATTAAGTTGCAAATTTTATTGATAGCGCAAACAATATTTATAATCTGAAACAAACCCAAGTTTAATCCCATATCAACTTATAATAAAACTACAAAACCTAACTACTTTCGCAAATCATCTCTGTGTTAATCTTGAGATCTGCAAGGAGTCAAGTTGATTAGACCGAAGACATCGGAGCAGAAAATCTTTTTCTGATGTTAAAGAGGATTCGCGGCGCTGCACTAGTCTTTGAAATGCCTCGTGTCTGATTTTCTGAATTCTGAATCGATAATCCCCCAATGTCTCTCGCATACTAGTATTAAAATAGAAGAACTGAACATAAAATGCACACGTCTGGCAAACTGTCCGGGTAAGTAGGCCGGACAAGAGATAGAGTTGTCAGGCGAGATTCTGTTGCTTTGTAAGACATCCGGCTTTACGTCCGGGTCAGTTTGGTGGACACCCTGGCTGGATGAAAATATATATCGAAATCTCCACGTTGCACTCGTGGTCGTAAATATTTATGTCCATCTTAGCACGTCCGGGATACAGGGCCGGATAGGAGAGCCGGACACGTTAAAGCTTCGAGAAGTCAGAATTCATTCACGTCCAGGTCAGCGTTCGGGTGAGTTTCCTGGACATGTACAATGCGTCCGGACAACTGGGTCGGACGTAAGTCCAGACGTGACCCAGTTTTTTCCCTTTCGCACCGAATTTCTCCCAGATCGCGTCCTAAGTTGTAAAAACACCATAACAAGCTAATGTGAGGTATTTTCATTTTAATAAAGATATAAACATCATAAAACCATAAACTTAGGAAAAGGACAAGAAAGACAAGGGGTTTAGGCACTAAAAGATATAACAATAATCGGTGCATCACAAAAGCATACACAAAATATTCTTAAACACACAATAATGTCTGAACCCTTTCTCAAGTCAATTCAGACTGCACCGTCCACATACCGTACACTGTCGAAACGCTAGCGTGACAGCCGTCGCGTATCCCCTAGCGCTCGTGAAACTCGTATTTATCCGCCTGTTCCTCTGGAATATCTATTGTTCTAATATTAGTGCCAATAATCCCGGTGTAATACCCTTGAGGTTTACCTCCCACATCGGTTGAAGAGGAGAAGGAAGTGTGCCTTATAGGTGCATGGATACCTCTTCCTTGTGTGACGCGTTTTGGGGCTAGGAAACCCCAGGAACAAATCCGTGCGGCCTGCGTGCCAAAGCGGACAATATCACACATGTGGGCTGATTAGGCTGGGCTGTCACAGATGGTATCAGAGCCAGACACAGGTCGGTGTGCCAGTGGGCCCGCGAGGGCGCTGGGCTCCCAAGTGGGGTGGAGTGTAATACCCTTGAGGTTTACCTCCCACATCGGTTGAAGAGGAGAACGAAGTGTGCCTTATAGGTGCATGGATACCTCTTCCTTGTGTGACGCATTTTGGGGCTAGGAAACCCCAGGAATAAATCTGTGCGGCCTACATGCCAAAGCGCACAATATCACACATGTGGGCTGATTAGGCTGGGCTGTCACACCCGGACTTACTTAAGCGTCCTAGACCAAATCTAACTTCCATCCCGTAACTAATCCCTTAGTTATTTTCTCGTTCGACTCGGTGTTCGTTAATCCAGGGGACTTAGACGTGTTAATCGTTATTGTTCATGAGCATATATTAGTTGCTACGGTGGTAGTATTAATTACTTGGAAACTACGTGTTTAAACTGTTCACGCATTTACCTGGATGCATGCATGCGATAATAACATTTAACGTACTTGCATGCCCGTAGTCTAATCCCTTTCGTTATAAGGAATAATTTACGTAATCCTAATTACGAGCTTGTATGGACGTTTAATATATACTTATGCGCACAAACATTCTGGTTGTTAATATATGTTATCGTTTACGTATCATTTTCTACTCACTTGTATAAATACTATATACTTGTATATGTTTTACAACGCATTTGTCATTATATCCTCGCTTCTACTTGTGATGGTATAATCCCCCTTATCTAAATTGTTAACCGTATTGTACCCTCATTCCACATTGTAAATCCATACGTTATGAATTATAAGGTTGCTTTCCCATAATAAATTTATTCCTCATTTACTTGAAGTTCACACAAATTATTTGTGACTTCTATTTATAAATTTCTCATTAACACTTATCATAATACTATGCAAAGTATTTCACTCATCTTTAAGTTCCTCATATCATATAGTTTCTAAGGATACATTATACTTTCAAAATTCCCATCTTAACCCTTTATTTTCTATGAATGTTTATAAGGCATATTTATTTCTTAATAACTCCCGTACACAATAATCTTTAATACTTTTATATAAAGTCAAATTATGCCGTCGTAACCTTATAATATATTTTGTCCACATGTTAATCATACCCAAACAGCCCACATATTTCCTGAAAATTCCAGTATATACCCATTCCTTTCGATTATTTATAAAGTTAACCCATATTTCATATTTACTATATTTCTAATCTTATTATTTAATATCCTAAGGTTTTCAAACATTATTATACCCATGTATGTATATGTGTATATATTATGTTTATAATTCCGAACATCCCGAACAATTTCGGGAACCTCTATATTTCCCCACATGTTTTGATTATCTAGGTTGCTATTCGCAGTACAAAATTACTAATCACCGCAGTACAAAATTTTTTAATTCATATTGACGTTGTACACATGTAATGATGTCGTGTTGTAACTTTTGTTTTTTTTAAAAATAATTTCTTTAACGTAAATAGTAAAAACACTCTGATTGTTACAAAACATTATAAACCCGTATTAATTGCGTCAATATGATTTGAATTGTGAATCCACGTAATTTGGACGACATTTTACGTTATTTTTGACTAAATTACAAACATTG
The DNA here is from genome assembly GCA_023374045.1 of Limonium bicolor. Lineage (NCBI taxonomy): Eukaryota > Viridiplantae > Streptophyta > Magnoliopsida > Caryophyllales > Plumbaginaceae > Limonium > Limonium bicolor. The sequence continues at coordinate 55,717,726 of CM041776.1, forward strand.
GTACATATTCAGAATGCCGTACTCAATTCATAGTTAAAACGCCAATTTCGGGTGAAAAATGCTCTAATTGTAATAAAAGACGTTAAACCCTTTTTAATCGCATTTAAACGTTATAATTGTGACTCCACATAAGTTAATGACATTTTATGTTGTGTTTGACTAAATTACAAACATTGTTACACTTTCAGAACGTTGTATTGAAATCGCAGTTGAAAACGTCAATTTCGGTAAAAAACGCTCATACTATATATAGCCTAACCTTCCTTAGATTATTCATTTCTCACTTCCTCACTCTCTCTCCTCTATCTCTCTTAAGGAAGAAGCTCTCTTCTGACTGCCGGAGCCACCGCCGGAGCCGCCGCCGGAGCCGCCACCCGCCGCCAGCAACCACCCGCCGGACCACCACCGAAAAATTTTCCGGTGAGTTTTTTGAATTTTTTTTTGCAACTTATAGATTTGGGTGTCCTGAGTATGAATTCGGTGTTAGTTTTTTGAAATTCAACATCATTTGAGCTAGATCTAGCATTAAAAATTCGAAAATTTTCAAAAAAAAAAGAAACCTAGTCGAGCACCACCGCTGCTCTAACCGGAGACAGGCGAGAAGCAGCGGTGCTCGCGCCCGACACCAGCGAGGAGTGGCGATGCTCGAACCCAGCTCCCGCGAGTCCCTCTGGTGCTCGAGTCGACTTCTGGGCGCGCCTGAAGACCGGACCGAGGAGAGCTGCTGCTCGACACAGGCGGAGGCGAGGCGTGGCGCTGCTCAACCCAGGCGAAGGCGAGCACTGGCGGTGCTCGACCCAGGCGGCGGCGAGGACTGCAGATTCTCGACCCAGGCGGCGCAGAGGAGCTGTGCTCCTCGACCCAACTCCTTTTTTTTTAATTTTAATAGTTGGAATGATTTTTTAAATGTTTTAATTTGTTTATTTTTTAATTCTAATATTGTGAATGATTTTTAAATGTTTTAATTTGTTATTTTTTTAATTGTAATATTGTGAATGATTTTTTAAATGTTTTAATTTGTTATTTTTTTGAATTCTAACTAATATTGTGAATGATTTATAAAATATTTGAATTTTTTTTTGAATTGTAATATTGTGAATGATATGATTATAAATGTTTGAATTTAATTATAATTTATGTATGATTTATAAATGTTTTAATTTGTTATTTTTTAATTGTAATATTGTGAATGATTCTTAAATGTTTTAATTTGTTATTTTGTTGAATTCTAACTAATATTGTGAATGATTTATTAATATTTGTATTTTTTTTGATTGTAATATTGTGAATGATATGATTATAAATGTTTGAATTTTTATGTTATGAATGAGGAATATAACTGTGTGATATTCGTATGCAGTGATGGATCGTCTGAAAAAAGTAGTGAGAAATGTCACGAAGAGGAGAATAAAGACCGGGGTGCAGAGCAGGCGATGACGGCCTCGTACCGTCGTCGTGCACATGTTCCTGGTGAAGGGCCGAGTAATTCTGCCCCCCGCATGGAAGCAGCACGCCATTCATCTTTCCATCCGGGTCAATCTTCCAACGACCCGGCGTTTCAAGTGCCAGCACCACCATGGTAGCGGAGGATGACTCGGCGTGTTCATATACCCGAGGAGACATGCCAGAGTTGTCATCATCTAGTGAGTGCTTTTTCTGACAGATCACTGCACAGCTCTAGCTTCAATATCTCAGGGCAATCAAGCCACCAGACTGCTCCGTCAGGTGGTGGTAGTTCATCACGTCCACCACGCCCATCACCTGCCCGTGCTGTTGAGGACCATGTGATGACTGAGCGTTCGCCACATGCTGATGACGATGGTCGTGGTGCTGATGATGAGGACTCACCCGACGTGGATGAGGAGCAGGATAAGAAGATGATGAAGTCATGGATAAGGAGGATGACACTGACGAGGAAGCAGCGCTAGCGATGGTTCCAGTCATTCCTACCTCTTGGAAGTTGACAGAGGTGCCAGTTCCTGGCGGTCCACTACTCACTAGTGTTATCACTAGCTTCGGGGGTCATGTGGCGCTTGACTTATGGACCTCGGCTAAGGTATGTTCTCTATCTTCTCCTGTATTTGATCATTTAATATCATACTACGTTTTGTAAGTGTTAAATATTGGTCATTATGTAGGATCGTGGGGTTTTGAGTTTCAAATCCCGTAGGGTGATGCTTACCTGCTGGCAAAAGATCAAATTTCTAAACCAAGAACAAGGAAGATGCTTGAGTATTCTGGTATAGAGCACCTACAGGATATTACGATGCCATACAACAATATGTCCCTGATCAGTGCTTTTGTGGAGAGGTGGCAGCCTGATACAAACTCATTCCATATGCCGTTTGGTGAGATGACGATTACCCTGCATGATGTGTGGATGATACTGCAAATCCCCATCGTCGGTCGTTCATTGACAGCGAATTCATCCACCCCTGAGTTGAAGGAGGTAATGGCTGATTGTCTTAATTTTGGGGCAGATGTTTGAGAGTATGACAGAGGCACTGTGGAATACCGGTGCTGTATCAATTTCGAGCTTGTTGCAGCAATGTAGAGATGAAAATGAAGAGGCAATGAAGCAGGCATGTGGTTGGTTGTATCATCTGATTGGTACCACCATATTAGCTGGAAAATCAAATGGTCGTCTGAGTCCACAGCTGTTCAGTTTAGTAGCTCCTGTGAAGAAAGGTACCAAGCTTCGTAAATATGCATGGGGAGCTGGTACTCTTGCATGGTTATATCGCCAGCTAGGGATAGCATCTCGTGCCGACTCCAGTGGGATAGGTGGTTCTATGACGTTACTTGAGGTATGTGTCCTAATGTGCATCTAGTATATGATATGATAACTCGCTGAGTATTAATGTAACGCCCCTATTAACTATAAATACAGCGGAAATAAAACTCTAAGGCGATTACAGACCATCGGGTTCCAAACACCCGGCACCAACCTCACCAATTACAACCTTTACAATTAACTAAGTTACGGTCTGAACTTCGAGAAAACTTAACATAACATAACAGAAATTAAACACATTAACTCTCCACAAACCTAGTCCCATCCCAAACGCTCATTCTCTTCGTGGCCACCTGTAAATCAATTCGTACCTGCAAGATGAACCAAGCAGCCCACCCCGAGAGGGGTGAGTCAGTTCCCTGGAATGGAACTGGTACAATTCTCCAAAAACAATTTATAAAACATAACTCTTCAAATAAATAGTAACATGAAAACAAACTCTTAAAAGTAAAACAGAGATAAAGCACTTCAAATCAAGTTTAAAGAGAAAGGAAAACAAGACAAAGATAAAGATAGAGAACTTCCAAACCAAGTCATCCACTTAAGTAGTCACACCACATAGTTAGTAAGCATCCATTGTTGATGTTAGAACCAATTCTGGTTAAGAAGAGAAAGACTTAAGTAGTCACAAAGGACCAGGAGTGACATTAATATCCATAACCCGTGGTAGACAGTTTATGTCTCCACCATTTCAGAAGATGATTCCCATAGACAAATATACTCAAGAGTGGAATAAACCAATTGGGAGAGATGGCCCCCACCGCCAGTCAGTTGCCACAAGGGCGAGGTAAACAGACCTCCGCTGTCAGTTGCCACAAAGGGCGAGGTAAACAGACCTCCGCTGTCAGTTGCCACAAAGGGCGAGGTATAGCAGACCTCCGCTGCCACCGACCCGTTCTCAGTCATCGGTGAAAAGTGTGTGCACCACTTAATAGAAATAATCCATACTCAATACCAAGAATAACACTTTCCCATATTCTCATTAGATTTTTAACTGCACGAGAGCAATACCAAAACACTCAGTCCTACAGAGTGCAGAGGCGTAAACCCTCAACAATTAATATCCAATAGAAAGAATCCATCTCCAATAAGGCTGACCAAACTCGACTCATGGTTGAAACATTACCCGTTATCCAAAGGAAGAATTACCACTACCAGATATTTTCCTATATTCCGAGTCACCCCACTAGATCGTTAACTGCACAAGAGCAATACCAAAACACTCAGTCCTACAGAGTGCAGAAGCGTAAACCCTAGGCAGTTAATATCTAGTGAGACAACCAGATAGGAGGAACCAATGACCAAGGAAGTGTCACATTCAAGGCTCAGTTAGTCACAACAAGCTCAGTTAGTCACCCAAACAGATTCCTTTTGAAATTCATTCAAGATCAGTTGGCATTTTCCAAACATTCCATAAAGTCTTTTAGCAAAGTATCTGAGTACGAGAAATCGTACAAAACATTCCATAGAGTCCAAAACACAACAAGATGAGTACGAGAAATCGTACAAAACATTCCATAGAGTCCAAAACACAACAAGATGAGTACGAGAAATCGTACAAAACATTCCATAGAGTCCAAAACACAACAAGATGAGTACGAGAAATCGTACCTGGTAAGTGTAGAGCAGTAGCCAAACAGAAAGTGTGAACTTCCACTAATCACCTATAATTAATGTGTTCCAAGTATCGATCAGTTAAGTAGCTCACAGAGCTAAACACCTTTTACTCTTAATGAATAATAGTTTAAAGTTTACAATTATCCTCACGTAGTATCTGGGCCAGGTTCAGGTAATTAACTCTTTTGTTAGGCCCATTTCATTTAATCTGGAATGATTTGAAGTTTTAACCTGAGAGCGGCCCAACCCTCTTGGACTGTTTATATGGCTTTTGAAGTTCACAGACTTGGGCTTAGTATTAGGTCCAAGACCGGGTTGCGGTTTTGCTATTTAAACGAAATTCCCTAAAAGGATTATGCGGGATTTCGAACATGCAACCCCGACTCAGTTCCAGGTTTATCTTGACCAACTACGCCATTGAATTTCTTGTCTAACAGATATGTCTAATTTTATTTTACTTACTTACTCCTAGCCATGGGACTAGTTAAATAAACCTTTAAGTTATCATTGGCTAATTACTACAAAATTGATTAAAGACCTGAAGCTTAGCACCAGTATATAGTTTATATATATATATATATTCTTCTAATTAAGTTTCCCACAAGAAATGTTAACATGATCTCTTAATATTTCTAACATACTTATATACATATATTAGGATTTATCCCCAAACATTTCTTAGGAAATTTTATTAAATTTAATAACTCTTACACATCTAGTACCCACAAGGTATATTATATGTTTTATTATTACCTATGCAAAAAGGTGTTTAGTATCACCTTTTATGTATCCTTACTTACATTTAATTTCCTAAATGTTTTATTTTTACACACATTCCCTCCATAGACTATGTATAATCCTTTGGTACCAAATTTTAATAAACTTATGTCTTAATTACATTTTGGATTATTACAAAACTTAAAGTTTCAAAAGAATAACTTAATAAATCAATTCCCTTTATTGTATTTAGGATGGACATTATATCTTAGCATGAGGTAGAATTTATCAAAGAATTAAATTCTGGTTCGTAAGTGAAATTGTCAATTACTTAATAAGATAATATATTCTGAACAATCTCCATACCTTATATTCAAATGACACATTAATACTTCCAGTGTCCAAAAGGTAAATCAATATAATCTCTTATGTAACCTAATTTCATCTAATTAAAGGTTTAAAGATTTAAGTATCTAATTTCTATTTACAACCTCCTTATAAATTCTAACTACTAAATACATTACTTAACTATAAACTCACATCCTGATATGGTTGTTAATGTATTTATATGGCTTAACTAGTTGTAAGAAACTTAAGGATTATTATTTAGATTAAATTCCTAATCATAGTTTAATATTAGTTTTATCTCATAATCCCTTTAATGATTTTATCTTAAAATATTAAGTTTTACTCAATACTATAAATATTAAGAAATAATTAAATCTAGATTAATTTATTATTATCCTCTTCACATTTAGATGTAAAAGTAACTCATTTATTTTATTATTGTTTATATAATAAGAACATTTAAATGTAAAAGTATTTCATTCATTTTATTATTAATTATATAATAAGATCTATTTGTGTAACGCTTTATGTAAACCAATTCCAAATATTCCTAAACTTCAACTTATTAATTCCTTACCCCAATTATAGATTTACACTGTGGTCACCGACTATATATATACATGTATTTTAATACCGTTAATATAAATCCTAGAAATTCAAAGGTAACTAAAAACTCAGTTCTAACCATAAAATAATACCACCTCATGTAGTATTCTATTATTAGTATTATGTAGAGGTTTAGTTTGACCCATTAATTCCTTCATATTACATTTTCTATAAGGTATTTTATTCCTTTTATTTATTAATTTATCGTGTATATATATATATATAATATACCCTTCCTATTATATTTCTCACAAGGAATGTTATTTCCTTTATCTATTTTTATTGTATTTATATATATATAAATATATATATATCTACATATATTAAGATTTATAGAATATTCTTTAAGAAATTCTATTGTATTTAATTATATTTAATATCTTTTAGACCTATCCACAACTGATTTATGGTTTATAAAATAAAGTATTTCCTTAGTTTTAGTTAAACATATTAGCTTCCATATTATATATAATAAATAAAATGTAGTTTAGTTAAATTCCTTGATTTAATATAAGTTTCTATTTATTTCTCTCATATAAATATATATATAAATATATGTAACAATTTTTACTTCACTTAAAGTTAATACCCAAAATATTTATAAACATACTGTATTAAATGTTAATTAGTCTTATTATATTTTCCCCAACCTATAAAGTTCATTAATCAACTATACTTTAATTTTTGATTACATTAAAAACTATATATTATAAGTTATTCTTATGAAAAACTCACAAACACAATTTTTAAAACCTTTTCCCGTAGCCCAAAAATTCCCAAACTTAATATACAGTAACTATAACATTTTAGACATATTATAAAATTTTTATTTCATAAAAATATCTTTTTAATTTAGCCAAATAATTCCAGAAAACCCGTAACTTGTAAAATTCATAACTTATGTTTAAAAACTCCAAAACCATAATACTTTACATCGAAATAAACTATATTAAATAAGGAATCTATGGTTAAAATTTCAAGTCAAAATACCTTCGGGAAGATATTAAATTAATTCAACAAGTTAGGGTTTAATTCTGGAAATATTAAAACTCATAACCAACTTAAACTCCCCAGATCTAATCTCGGCCGTCCGTTCCTAAAACCTACGATCGGACGGCCGAAAATCCTCGAGTTCATCCCCAATCCCCAGCGCATTACCCGAGTACTAATCTGTTAATTTCTCTCAACTCACAGAACCAAATTCGATGATTTTTGTTTCTATGGATTCGAAATCTCTTGCGGTTCCAATGGTACCGATTTTACGATCTATGGTGCACTAATTGGAGAAAACGATTCTGGTTTTGCACAACCTAGGGTTCATGCTATTTTCGATCCGAATTCGAGAAATTCTCCCGATTAATGCTTAATCGATTAAATTGTAGATGGGAATCACCGATAATGAAATAACCAAGGTCAACAACGGAGGAATTGGAAGAAAAACTTACCGGAGGAGCACCAACGAAGGGATTCGATTTCAGTTTTCTGGAAAAAAAAATTCGAACTCGGTTGTTCGAGTAGCTGTCTTTGCCACACTATAATTTTCAGTACAGAACGAGTTAGAACTAGTTCTTGGGCTTAATCTAAAGAGAAACTTAACTCTACACAATTATAGCAATAACTCACTCTAACTCACAACACACAAGAAGAAATCAAACCGAAAGTTACGAGTTTACCTTCTCGTTTCTGGAAAAATTCTGGGCAAAACGCGACCAGATCGAGGTCGTACCTTTAGACGCCTATATCTTCCATATGATTAAGAATTAGATTTGGTCATCAACATGAAGGTTGTAGAGGGATTAGAGCTCTTTAAAACGAGCTAAAGAAATCGAAATTGGTTGAAAGACGAGGAAGTTATGGCAAGACGAACATTACCTGAAATCGAATGAAAACTGGAATCTGGGTTACGAATTCTCAAGGTGGCAACTTTGGATCAATATTCCCGTCGATGTAGGATGAGTTAGGAGATGTATGAGTTATGGTTGTAAAGAGGGAATTAAGGAGAAAAGAATAGAGAAGACGGCACTGGATAATTCGAAGTAACGAGTGAGATATAGCCGTCACAAGTTAGGTCAAAATCGGATGATTGTTGGAGAAAAACAAGGAGATAGAATCGACTAAGTGTTGGGGCGCACGAGAGGCTGACACGTGGCAGTTATAAAATTTTGGCTCTAAACTTCAAACTAGCATAACTTTGGCTAGAATGATCCGTTTTTGACGTTCTTTTTCGATCTTCATGGTTTTTCATAACCTATTTATTGGTATAGGTTTCATGGCCTGGTTTGACCATTCTCAAAAGTCAACTCTAGCAAGGCTTAATAAGCTTTAAGGTTTCTAGAATTTTATATTGACTTTTATGTTTCAAAACAATGTTCCAACACTTCCTAAAATCTTTATAATATATTTGGAGTGTTTAATAATTTTCCCAAGATTTATTGACTTATAAATCTTATTATTAAATTCATAATACTATATAATAATGTATAATAATTAGGGTTAAATAGGAGAAAACCCCTAAATAAATTTCATAATTCCATATAATAATTCAATATTCATAATTACATATAATAATTTAATTTTTAATAAAAGAAATCCCCTAAATTAATTTAAATTAATTTAGGGGTATTTCAATTAATAATTGGTACTGCTTAATCATTCTAGTGTTTTATATGCACAGTGCTGGATTTATGCGTACTTCCCTACATTAAGACCAGCGATTAGCCCGGACTGGGGCGCTAATGATGGTAGACCTTGGGCTCTAAGATGGGTGAGATCTACCTCTCAAGTGCAGGATCATCGTTCACTGCAAGGATATCGTGAGCATCTAGATGCTTTGACTGCTCTAAATGTAAGTGTTTGTAGTTGCTAACACATTGAACCATTATTATTTTTTGTCTTTCGTTGTTGGTTACATTTTACTATTAATGTTCATTGTAGATTGATTGGTTGCCCTACGGTCGAGATAATGTTAATGTTCATGGAGGGCGTACATGGTATAGAGGTAACATACCGATTTTGGGGTTGAATGAGCCATACATGCCTGGTCGCTGTCTACGCCAGTTTGGTTACATTCAGGATATCCCTGAACCTCCTATTAGACCCAACCCAAGGTCTGAAAAAAGAGGAAAAGCCCAACCCTACACCTGTGTATACCCCCCCCCCCCTGTATAATTTCTGGGAAAACACTCCTAAATTGCTGGTTCCAGGGTATACGCGCACAAATGCGCGGTTGCATGCTTGTGACCCACTCTACCTAGATTGGTACACCAAGCACACACACCCGAAGATCCTAAACCCTGAGACTTATCAGACCACCCTGGTTCATCGTCCAGATCCCTGTCTAGTAAGTTCTTTTTGTCATAGTACATCATTAAATATCACTTTTATTTTTTATGTGTACTTACCTGACCAAGTGTGTTACAGCTACTGTCTGAGGCAAGTGAGCTTGCACGCCCGTACTACCAAGAGAACAATGCATGGGACTGATCATACTATCGTCAGGGGATGCCAGAAGAAGAACAAAGGGCTGCAACTGATGGTCTTGTGGATGTGTTCAGCTCTTTGTACATATGGGATAGTTACCAGCGCCAGCATGGTGCACCCTAGTGCTTGTCATCTTGGATTTGGATGTAATAAACTTTAGTATCATCTTGGAACTGTTTGTTGTCTTTCATTTTCATTCGGTGTGTTAGACGGTAGTACAATTTCTGTGGTTGTAGTTTTTTTCTGGAGGACTTGGTGATGGTGGAATTGTTGCTGACAATGCTGGTGACCTTGTGGAGGTTCTTAGAACCGGTGGAGATAAGAAAAACAGGGAGACTATGGCAAAAATTTTCTAGAAATGCATCGTTTCACAATGCTTGTTTCACTTCAAAGTTAACGATCAGTATTTGACAAATGTGCTTCTTAAGATCAATCCCTTTCTGGGCGGTCTAAATTCTTTGTTGGTCGTTGAATGTTCTCCAGCAATGATAGTGTCGAAATGAAATATCTAACATGTACCAAAGATTGTATATGTCACGAGAAATGAAATATATCAAAATGTCAAAATCCTAAGAAAGAAAAGATGTGTGACCAACTTCAATCTAAACTTCCTGGAATGCCTTTGTTTCTGTTGAGCTTGCTGCCTGAGAGAAGATTTGTGATATTTATGGGCCTTGGCAGAAGAATGAATTTGGTACAATTTTGTGTCGTCACACAATGCATGGCTCCTTTCAACGTTAACGATCAGTATTTGACAAATGTGCTTCTGAAGATCAATGCCAATCTGGGCGGTCTAAATTCTTTGTTGGTCGTTGATATTTCTCCAGCAATGATAGTGTCGAAATGAAATATCTAACATGTACCAAAGATTGTATATGTCACGAGAAATGAAATATATCAAAATGTAGAAATTCATAAGAAAGAAAAGTCCCTGAATCCAAATCGTATGAATCACATAAATGAAAGTCAATAACTATAACAACACGTTTATTCCACGTCCAAACATCTACTAAAGATTATAAATCCCGAAAATTATAACAACACGAGAACTAACAAGATCAAATACGCAATAACCAATAACCTAATTATTTCCTAACCTTTGTCTCTCTATTCCCCGTGCTATTACATTACGTCTCATCTCATAAATTGGTTCTTGGTGTTGAAAATCATCATCATCGGGCTCAATAGGATCATAAATACAAGTAATGGAATATGAGCGATGAAATCATTATACTCCATGTAATTCTCCATCATCCGGCGAACTGATGTATCATTTCGTACATGAATAAAAGTCCACTCGTAGTCGCCCTCCACCCCAAATACACCATTGTTGTTATGTTTATTCTGCCGAGGAGGGACTGTAGTGCTCGAATTACTCGTCGTTGTAGATCCCGAGATTACTAGGATATGGCATAGTAACTTCTACGCGTCTGTGCCCCACTCTTCTATCAAATTGTGCTCCATGACGACCAAAAGTAGCTACATAATTAACGTGCAAACAGAAAGGAAACTCCATTTGATTTTGGGAGCGAAATGGGAATTAAGGTGTGAAGAGTTCAAACAAGATGTAATTAGACAGATTCAGAGAGCACGGGGTAAGGAATGAGTATGTTGGGACACTAATACCCACTTTTATAATATTTGAGTAACACTGACATGTCCAACGGCTAGTTCAACGACTACTACATCAAGCGTACCAAACACACCATGTGCAGTACAAAGTGAATTCAAATTTACCATAGGTAATTACTTTTGTCAGGAAAGGTACACGTACCAGGTTACCGTTTGCAGTACAAAGTGAATTCAAAGTTACCATAGGTAATTACTTTTGTCAGGTAAGGTACACGTACTAGGTCACTGTACACGTACCAGGTTACCGTTTGCAGTACAAAGTGAATTCAAAGTTACCATAGGTAATTACTTTTGTCAGGAAAGGTACACGTACCAGGTTACCGTTTGCAGTACAAAGTGAATTCAAAGTTACCATAGGTAATTACATTTGTCAGGAAAGGTACACGTACCAGGTTACCGTTTGCAGTACAAAGTGAATTCAAAGTTACCATAGGTAATTACTTTTGTCAGGTAAGGTACACGTACCAGGTCACTGTACACGTACCAGGTTACCGTTTGCAGTACAAAGTGAATTCAAAGTTACCATAGGTAATTACTTTTGTCAGGAAAGGTACACGTACCAGGTTACCGTTTGCAGTACAAAGTGAATTCAAAGTTACCATAGGTAATTACTTTTGTCAGGTAAGGTACACGTACCAGGTCACTGTACACGTACCAGGTTACCGTTTGCAGTACAAAGTGAATTCAAAGTTACCATAGGTAATTACTTTTGTCAGTAAAGGTACACGTACCAGGTTACCGTTTGCAGTACAAAGTGAATTCAAAGTTACCATAGGTAATTACTTTTGTCAGGAAAGGTACACGTACCAGGTCACTGTACGCGTACCAGGTTACCGTTTGCAGTACAAAGTGAATTCAAAGTTACCATAGGTAATTACTTTTGTCAGGAAAGGTACACGTACCAGGTTACCGTTTGCAGTACAAAGTGAATTCAAAGTTACCATAGGTAATTACTTTTGTCAGGAAAGGTACACGTACTAGGTCACTGTACACGTACCAGGTTACCGTTTGCAGTACGAAGTGAATTCAAAGTTACCATAGGTAATTACTTTGTCAGGAAAGGTACACGTACCAGGTTACCGTTTGTCAGTACAAGTGAATTCAAAGTTACCATAGGTAATTACTTTGTCAGGAAAGGTACACGTACCAGGACACTGTACACGTACCAGGTTACCGTTTGCAGTACAAAGTGAATTCAAAGTTACCATAGGTAATTACTTTTGTCAGGAAAGTTACACGTACCAGGTTACCGTTTGCAGTACAAAGTGAATTCAAAGTTACCATAGGTAATTACTTTTGTCAGGAAAGGTACACGTACCAGGACACTGTACACGTACCAGGTTACCGTTTGCAGTACAAAGTGAATTCAAAGTTACCATAGGTAATTACTTTTGTCAGGAAGGTACACATACCAGGTTACCGTTTGCAGTACAAAGTGAATTCAAAGTTACCATAGGTAATTACTTTTGTCAGGAAAGGTACACGTACCAGGTCACTGTACACGTACCAGGTTACCGTTTGTAGTACAAAGTGAATTCAAAGTTACCATAGGTAATTACTTTTGTCAGGAAAGGTACACGTACCAGGTTACCGTTTGCAGTACAAAGTGAATTCAAAGTTACCATAGGTAATTACTTTTGTCAGGAAAGGTACACGTATCAGGTCACTGTACACGTACTAGGTTACCGTTTGCAGTACAAAGTGAATTCAAAGTTACCATAGGTAATTACTTTTGTCAGGAAAGGTACACGTACCAGGTTACCGTTTGCAGTACAAAGTGAATTCAAAGTTACCATAGGTAATTACTTTTGTCAGGAAAGGTACACGTACCAGGACACTGTACACGTACCAGGTTACCGTTTGCAGTACAAAGTGAATTCAAAGTTACCATAGGTAATTACTTTTGTCAGGAAAGGTACACGTACCAGGTTACCGTTTGCAGTACAAAGTGAATTCGAAGTTACCATAGGTAATTACTTTTGTCAGGAAAGGTACACGTACTAGGTCACTGTACACGTACCAGGTTACCGTTTGCAGTACAAAGTGAATTCAAAGTTACCATAGGTAATTACTTTTGTCAGAAAGGTACCATACCAGGTTACCGTTTTGCAGTACAAAGTGAATTCAAAGTTACCATAGGTAATTACTTTTGTCAGGAAGTACACGTACCAGGTCCTGTACACGTACCAGGTTACCGTTTGCAGTACAAAGTGAATTCAAAGTTACCATAGGTAATTACTTTTGTCAGGAAAGGTACACGTACCAGGTCACTGTACACGTACCAGGTTACCGTTTGCAGTACAAGTGAATTCAAAGTTACCATAAGTATTACTTTTGTCAGGAAAGGTACACGTACAGGTCACTGTACACGTACCAGGTTACCGTTTGCAGTACAAAGTGAATTCAAAGTTACCATAGGTAATTACTTTTGTCAGGAAAGGTACACGTACCAGGTCACTGTGCACGTACCAGGTTACCGTTTGCTACAAAGTGAATTCAAAGTTACCATAGGTAATTACTTTTGTCAGGAAAGGTACACGTACTAGGTCCTGTACACGTACCAGGTTACCGTTTTGTTAACTTGTAACCTTGTGGCTAGTTCATGACCAACCTCTATATAAGGGATGCCTCCTCCATTTCATCTTCACACACTCACTCTCCATATTCTCGAAGCTCTCTATCTCCTTACTCTCTTCCAAAAATTATTTCGTAAAACTGTGCAAGCTCTCTCTCTAAACATGAGTCAATCTTCAGATTCCGATCATGAGTATGTTCCAATATCAAGCCCAGTAAGTATTTAGTTTATTGTCTTTGTTAATCATATTCCGCACTAACATTCATATTTCAATATTCATCTAATATTCTCTCGACCCTTATTGCAGGATAGTGACTCAACCACTGATTCAGATTGGGATGAATTTGATGAAGGTGTTCCAGATCATAATGCACAGATGGATGACTACATGCAAGAGATGTATAATCGAGCTCCGGTGGTGGACACAGGTTACTTATTTGAAACAAACCAGGCCTTTAGGGGTAAAGAAGAAGCGAAAGCTTGGGTAGATAGTGTTGGCCATCCCAACCATATCTACACCATAATTCAAGTTCTCGGTCAGGCCAAGATTTCCACATAACATGCGAGAGGTATTGAAACCACGAAGGACGTCATGACCTGGTGTCATCAACCGGCGCAGATCATCTGGTTCAAAGAATGTGGTTGTCCTTTTAAAATTAAGGGGTATTACACAAGCTACGGGTGTTTCTTGCGAGTGGGTAACGGATGGCATAACCATGATCTCGCAGAGTGGGCAGAGGGTCATTTTGTGGGAAAACGCCTGACTGAGGCGGAGGAGATTATGATCGATCAGAGAACCAGAGTCGGTGTGCCACCCTGTGCAATTTATTCCGAGCTCACAACAATCAACCCAGAAACGTCAGCAACAAGGAAAGACATATACAACCGGATACAAAAAACAAAACTAGTAAATAGAGATGGTCGATCTATGGTGCAGACTCTGCTGAGTGAGCTAGACAAAAACAACTACTACTACGATTACACTACAGATCCAAGTAAGTCAACTCAGTATGTCTCAAATAACTTCAATCATTTAGGTTTCATATTAATTTGATAGATAACATGATTATATTTCACATGTATAGTTGATCAAACACGACTTGGGTCCATCTTCTTGGCACACCCTACATCTAGATTACTGCTCCATGCGTTCCCGTATGTCATAGGCATTGATGCTACCTATAAAACAAACAGCAAAAATGCCTTTGGTTCAGTTCATCGGGATGACGAGTATAAGCAAAAACTTCAGCATTGGCCTTCGCCTTCCTTGTATCAGAATCAACAGACATGTATGTGTGGGCACTTCAACAATTAAGGGACCTCCTCGGGGGACTACAACTCTACATTTATCACCGACAGATGTCTGGCCCTGATGATCCTTAGATGAGTGTATTTCCTGAATCTCATCATCTACTATGTCGGTGGCACATAAGTAGGAACGTTCAGGGAAAGCCGAGACTTATATGGGTGATAGAGGAAGGGCGGCGGCTGCAGTCCGAATGTGGACTTCGTTGTCTACTCGAGCACAGAGCAGGACTACAACGAGAGGTACGCACATTTCAAGAATACATACCAAAGCTACCCACGTTTTCATTACGTATGTTGCATCAGTCTGGGAGAAATACAAGGAAAATTTGTGGAGGCTTGGGTCAAGAATGTGTTGCACTTCGGCAACACAACGACAAATAGGTAAAATTGTTAATCTTGTAATGTTTAAGATAATACAGTGATTGTTATAGATCTATAAAACTTACTTAAACATTTGATAGGGTGGAGGCCGCACATTCTTCTCTAAAGGCGAGATTAAGGAGTGCTAGACACACTTTGGATGTAATCTTTCCAAAGATTACGATCATGTGAATCAAGCATCCGGGAGTTAAAAAAGGTTTTGAGGCAGCCAGGACAAAACACAGAAGAGAGCACATGAGGGTTCCAATCGCTGACCTGATCAGGAAGGTTAGTACCCTTTGCTAGATGAGCTAGTCAGGAGCTTGGAAGGACGAATTATGTGCAAATGGACAGCTCAATCTGTGGATGTGACAAGGTAACCTCTCATGGATTACCATGCGCTTGTAAATTAAACTACATGCTGGATAGTGGTATACTATGCTCGAAGAGGGATATACATCGTTTCTGGTATACCCTAAGCTGGGAGAAGCATGAATCGACAATTGATATGTATCCTACATGGAGGAAGAACAAAATAGATGGCGAGACATAGCTTCTGAGGTAGCACAGTCAGATGATCCTACTCTGATTGCGAATAGTTACAATCAACTCCAAAACTTCCTTCACCCAGATATGGTGTGCCAATTAGGAGAGCCGTTGGAACAGGTTGGGATTGGCAGACCTACCGGGCCCTCAAGACCAAACCGACGGGAACCTTCGTCTTGGGAGCGTAACCGACCAAGGGCAGGCCAGTCAGAGGAGCGCCATCAAATAGAAGATCTCGTAATAGAAGATCATCAAATCCGAGTCGATTCCAGCCCTTGACAACTTCCATACTACCAGAATTTCAACCCCAACCTATATCAATATATGACTGGGTATATTGATGTTCGTGGAGATGGGAATTGTGGTTTCAGGGTCATTGCTGACTACCTATATTCAGACGCGAGAGGTGGAAAGATGTCCGTGTAGCATTGTACAATCACATGAAGAATCAAGCACCGGCGCATGGACTATACAGGCCATTTTTAACGAAGGACGTACGAAGACCGTACAACAGCATGTTAAGAGCGCTTCATTGGAATTCAGGAGAGCCAGCACCTCCACAGAAATGGATGCACACGGAAATGGGGTTGGCAATCGCGACAAGGTACACTTCGATAGTAGTTTTCTACTCTACTGTCTATGGGGGTGCGGCAAGTGCCACATACCTTCCGCTCGATAATTATACCGATCGTGATAGCCCAAGAGGAGAGATCCACATAGGAATTTGCCCCGAGGGTCATTTCATAAGGTTCGGCATGGTTCATCACTCCCCACTCCCCCCTGTCTATCCGTAGTGGTTCACTTATAGAGATCCAAACACTGTCGGACCTGGATTCATCAATTACAATCTAGGTTAAATAGTTGGATCAACATTGTACCTTAGTTTTTCTTTAACTTAGTTGTTGTAACTTAGTCTTTCTTTCTTAACTTAGCGGTTGTAACTTAGTTGTTGTAACTTAGTTTTTCTATAAATTAGTTTTTCTATAAATTAGTTTTTTCTATAAATTAGTTGCTCTTTAACTTAGTTGTTGTTTTACTCATATTGACTTAAATTTGGTTATTCAAACATCTATTATTTCAAAAAAAAGTGTCTCCCCGTAACATTCAAACTTATTCAACTAAGTTTGGTGAAAAAAAAAATTTGTACTGTGAATAGTAAAGTATTTGCTATTCGCAGTACAAATTAATTTTAAGTCAAATTAATAATATAAACATAAAAATGTAATATAAACACATAAAAATGTAATCCAACACTTTTTTTTACAAAAAAAGGTTCCTGTATTGATTCCAACAAAAATGTAACTAGTAAAATTCGCTACTAATCAACTACAAAACTACTTCGGTAAATTTACTTTCTGATATCATTTTTTGAAAAAAAAACACAGCGACACATCATTACATGTGTACAAACGTCAATATGAATTAAAAAAATTTTGTACTGCGGTGATTAGTAATTTTGTACTGCGAATAACAACCCCCTTTTAAACTGTATGTGGTGAATCATAAGTGTCGTTGATATTACATATAACTAGCATAAATTTTTAACTTGTCAAAACATATTTATGATTGGTCTTGTTTTAAAGAGCTTGAATTTAGATGAACAATGGTGCAAATTTTTTTTATTTTAGACTTTATTTTAAAAGTTATGACAATTTAAAGTTAATACAAATATTACAACCATTTTATTATGCCACATAAGTAGTCCAATCAGCAAGCTGACTGGACTGCCACTTACATTGCCGCTCCATGATCGGAATAAACCGTCCGCACTATCTACCGTCCGTGTATAATAATATTGTTTACTATATTATAATTGTGTAAGTGCATGTGAACTAATTTGATTTATAAAAGAACAATTTTAAGAAAAGTAGCGACAAGACATATATCACCCAACAGTACGTCGATGACACGGGCAAGCGTGTGTTAGCTCGGTGCAGTCCTGCCATTTGGCAAGTCCAGTCAGCAGCTGACTAGACTGTTTAGTTGACTGGGCAGCTTTTTTATTATTTAATTTCAATGGTTATAACTTTTAAAATATAAGTCTAAAATGAAAAT
>CM041776.1:56336263-56796711 GCA_023374045.1 Limonium bicolor
CACGTCTCTCCACCATACGAAAAATTTGTACTTGTTGATGGCACAATTGAAGTACGGCTTCTCATAGTTTCTCACATTACGGGTAACATGCAACTGTGCACTCAAATTGCAGTGGCATTTCACATCCCTCGTAGGGGTTGAGTTGAAATTGTGCCCACTAGAGGATGACATTCTGCATCAAAAATCAAACAAAAGCGCAAACTCAAGTGTATCACAACAAGTGAGCTCAGATTGGTCCTTATGGCCATCATCACTGCTTCATAAGTGGGTTATGATTCTTTACATGTCGTATCAATGGAGCAACCCTATCATAAACTGCTTCAACGCATTCAAGCGGAGCAATTAAATGAAGGACCGCTTCTACATAGATAAATACATACAAAGACATAACAACACATAACAGGCCATTCAGGCAAAAGAACATCATTGATAAGCATATTCTTGTCTTGCAGTCAGAACCATGACAAAACACATATAACAGATGATGTACCAGAAAACAAAACAGATAACAGAGCCACATTTCAATCTGTTCCAGCCACACAAATCACATAGAACAACGAATGTTCCAGACAACAACAGGTGTTCCAGAGAACAACAAATGTTCCACCAACAACAGCAGAAAACCATAGATACAACAGGTTTTGGCAAGGTTGACAAATTCCAGAATTGCAAGGATAATTTACCTAAATTCCAGAACCATATTCAAGATGTGAATAAACAAGGTGGAGTGGGACGAAAACCAAAGCCAAACAAACAGCCAACAATGCGGTCGATCAACAGGACATAAGTTCCCCAAATTGGAGAACTCTAATTCCAGAATCGCAATCCCCAAATTTGAGAACCCTAACTCTAGAAACATAATCAAGACGTGAATAAATTAGATGAAATGGGGTGAAAACTAACGCCAGAAACAAACAGACAAGCATAATCAAGACGCGGGACAGCGTCGAGGGAAATCTCCCAAATTGAAGAACCCTGAATTGAAGAAAGAGTAGAGCAGTCATACCGGGGATTGAAATTACGGACAACTCAATCTGAGTAGACCGT
The DNA here is from genome assembly GCA_023374045.1 of Limonium bicolor. Classification (NCBI taxonomy): domain Eukaryota; kingdom Viridiplantae; phylum Streptophyta; class Magnoliopsida; order Caryophyllales; family Plumbaginaceae; genus Limonium; species Limonium bicolor. The sequence continues at coordinate 56,337,311 of CM041776.1, forward strand.
GAGAATCGATTAGCGACTCAAACCAAAAAAAACAACAATGTCGACAGGAAGAGTGTCGAAGAACCCTAAATCGAGGAAATACTCCAATTTGTGATACCTGGGAAGAGTATCGAAGCTGTCGTCTGAAAACAAGTTGTTCATCCCTTACCTTAATGAAATAGGCTCGATCGATCAGGGATTCAACCCAACATACACGAAACTTTCGAGAGTGAAGAGGGAGATACGACACTAAACCCAGTTAGTGGAGTCAACAGGGAGATACGACACTAAAAATCGTGTCTGTTTGGGAAGTGGTGGTCAAACGGTCAAGCCCCCAAAATTAGAGAAAAAGTGTGACGGAAGCTCAATTGTGGATAGTTGATAGGTGGACATTGAAATTATCAAAGTTCGTGGGTGGGCATTATTAAACCCGAAAATCTTGTGGGTGGGCAGTGTAATTTTTCCGTATAAGAGAAGTTAGTTTGTCAGACCGAAAATTGATATCAGGCCGGTCGGTTCGGCGACACGAATGATCACCTCTGGCTCGCACACTCCTATGTTCTATCATCCGATGCCGCTTCACGATATCCTTTCTCCAACGATAATATCTGCGGTGAAGAATGGCAGCGCTGAACAATCCACTCGTCTCTCCACCACGCAGACCCTCTCCTCCTCCGCCACCCCTCACCCCGCTAACCGTCGACGACAATCGACGCACCCTTAGCCAGCAATTCCGCGATACCTTACAGAAATGTACACATCTATCCCAGCTCAAGCAAGTCCACGCCCAGATGCTCCGCTCTGGTCTCTTCTCCGACCCTTCCTTAGCCGGCAAACTATTCGCCCCTGTATCCCTCCCTCCCATCTCAGATCTCACTTACGCTCAGAAGTTGTTCGACCAAATCCCCCAACCAAATATCTTCACTTTCAATACCTTCATACGCGCATACGCATGTGCCGACCGCCCATTGGAGGGGTTGTACATCTTCCTGCGTCTGCTTCACGAGTACAAAGGTTCACCAGACAAGTTTACCTTCCCCTTTGTGTTCAAGGCATCAGGAGAGGCCTGTAATGACCGGTTTGGAAAAGCAGCTCATGGAATGTTTGTGAAGATGATGAAGACCCTGGGTGCAGATTTGTTCATCCTTAACTCACTTATTCACTTCTATTCCTCCTGCGGGGATGTGGGTTCCGCTTATCAAGTGTTTATAAGCATCGAGGAGAAGGATACAGTCTCCTGGAACTCGATGATTGCCGGTTACGCACAATGCGGCTGCCCTGATGAGGCTCTAGAATTGTTTGATGACATGGAGAAAATGAATACCGTTCAGCAGAATGAAAGGACTATGATGGGAGTTCTATCCGCTTGTGCTCAGAAGGGTGACTGGCAGAAAGGGAGAACAATTCTGCAAACCTATCTGGAAAAGAGTGGTGTGAAGGCAAGCTTGACGTTGAACTCAGCGGTGCTTGACATGTACGCTAAATGCGGGAAAATGGACCTTGCGAGGAGGTTTTTCGACTCAATGGAGCATAATGATGTTATATCCTGGACGACATTGATTTCGGGGTATGGGAGAATAGGGGACTGTGATGAGGCTGAGCGTGTGTTCACTTCAATGCCGTACAAGGACATGATCGCTTGGAGTGCTCTCATCTCTGCTTACGCGCAGAATGGGAAACCGAATGAAGCGTTGAGGCTGTTCCAAAATCTGTTGCAGGAAGAGAAGAATTTGGTGCCAAATGAGGTTACGATTGTTGGAGCTTTATCAGCTTGTGCCCAGCTGGGTGCGATTGATTTAGGTGGTTGGATCCATGCGTACATAAAGAAACGAAATTTGGAGCTGGATTGTCATCTCACCACTTCGCTGATTGACATGTACTCAAAATGTGGACACCTAGAGAAGGCACGGGAAGTGTTCGGTACGGTAAAAAAGAAAGATGTGTTTGTTTATAGTGCTATGATTGGTGGTTTGGCAATGCATGGACACGGGGTTGAAGCGGTGGGACTGTTCAAGAAGATGCAGGAGGATGGAGTTAAACCGGATAGTGTGACTTTTACTAACTTGCTATCTGCGTGTAGCCACTCGGGTTTGGTGGAAGAGGGGAGGGCGATCTTCGAGGAAATGGAATTACTGTATAGTGTCGTTCCTGATGTCAATCACTATGGTTCCATGGTGAATATTCTTGGCCGTGCTGGGAGGTTTGATAAAGCCATGAAATTGATTGATGAGATGCCAATGGAGCCTAATGCATCTATTTGGAAGTCTTTGCTTGGATGTCCAGGAATACATTCCAATGTTGACTTGGCGGAGCAGGCTTTTCGCTATCTAGTGGAGCTAGAGCCTGAGAATCACGGAGCTTATGTTTTAATGTCAAATGTTTATGCCAAACAGGGGCTATGGGATAATGTTTCAGAATTGAGGCAGCTAATGAGAGAATCTGGTATGAAGAAAGAACCAGGTTTTAGTTCAATAGAAGTTGGTGGAAAAGTACACCAGTTTCTTGTGGGTGACAACTCTCACCCATCTTGTAAAAGGTTATACTTAAAGTTGGATGAGATAGTGAAGAGGTTGAGAGCAGAGGAAGGTTATGAGCCGGACAAGTCTCAGCTGTTACAAGTGGTTGATGAGGAAGACATGGAACAGCAAGCATTGTACTTTCACAGTGAGAAATTAGCTGTTGCTTTCGGTATCCTGGATTTGGAACCAAATAAACCGATTCGGGTATTCAAAAATCTTCGAATCTGTGGGGATTGCCATTTGTTTATGAAGATGGTGTCAAAGGTTTACAGCAGAGAAATTATACTGAGAGATTGGTACCGTTTTCATCATTTTAGAGGTGGTTCTTGCTCGTGCAAGGACTATTGGTAAGAAGCCAGGCAGATTGACCTTGTGTAGTAGTGTTAGGTGTATATGACTGCCCCCAGAAGGGGCTCTACCGTGCTGTTCTTGTTTGAGATGCACGAAGCCGCCAAGTATTGTGAAAATGAGCATAATCTATTGAAGGTACATTAATGTTGTAGGTTGATATCTGGTTCACATCTGTAACATATACGGAAAAATGAGCATAATCTAGTATGAAAAGAGTATAATCGTAAAGAGTAGAGGAAATCAGACCTTTAATAGTTTGTTATTACGTGCCGTACTTTTTTTAAAAATAAAATTTCCGGATCACCGATTCTCATTAAAATGCATCGTCATTAAAGGGATTCCTAGACAATTGCATTAGCTTCTTTCTCATGACTGTTGCGCATATATAAAACATTCTCATGGTACAAAAATACACCAGAAACCCTCAACGCCACCGCTTTGAGACACTCATTGTACAGTTCTAACGATTCCAGTCAAACACAGGGGGTTCTTGGCATCTATATGTGCATTGCAAGTAAACCTCAACTCTACCTCCTTGATCGATGGTGATCTTCGTTATCTCTGTGACGGGTAGAAGATGAATCTCGAGCATGTGATGAACTTCTATCTCTTTCTCTCTCCCTCACCCTACTATCATCTCGGTTTTCCCTGGTATCAGATTCCTCGGTATGTCTCCGTGCCCTCTTATCTTCCTTCATACCAAGATAATCCTCCCTAGAATATGATTCATCCTCGTGCCATTTAGACCTTATACTATCTCTATGCTCGCTGTCAAACTTCCTGTCTCTATCTCTATGCTCGCTGTCAACCTTCTGGTCTCTCAATTCTTGCCTGCTTCTAGCTTTGTCGCCAGGGAGCCTAAAATCAGCATCACCACGCTTGTGGTAGTTATCTTTTCCATCTTTCTTTCGTAATTCACGATCCTCGAACTTCCTCTCCGGAGGGCTGTGTTTTGGATTAGATCTTGATGTAAATTCGCTTGATTGCTTTCCAGTTCTCATATCTCCTTCAAAGTTGGTCATGAGCCCCTTTTGATCGCCGGTCCTCCTCTTGTCCCCAGCCAGTGTTTGCCGCTCTCTGCTCATAGGAACAAATAACTACACACGAATTCGCTGCCTTTTGCACGTAGAACTTTTTTTAAAATAGGATTTACACATAGAACTAGTGAACCATGATACAAACTACCAGCATCTTCTTAAATTTCAATAAGACTATGCAGCATTTACTGGCAAGTTAACTGCCGCTGGGAAGAGATAAGAGCAGCTAGACATGTTCTCCCAGAGAGGCGATTCTCTAGGCGATTCAGAAAAGTGTTTCACGTCCTGGAGTAGGAGTGAATATTCCTTTTGCTACCTCAGGGGCAATAAGATCTTAAAGTGGGAACTAGCTATAGCAAAGTACAACTGCAACTCCATACTCTATCACGTCAAAGTTAAGGCCAGCGGCCTAATGGCTCTCCCGTTGGCGTTTGGGTTGGCCAACAACCCATTTACCTCCAGTCTCATCACGCTGTTAACTCCTCCATCTATACTCGAGTTTTTTCTTCTCATAGTGTCCCTGGTGGAAAAGAGTGTAAACTGTTCTTCCAATTCCAAGTAGCCTGGTCGTGTTTTTCTTCTCCTATTCTCCATCGTGCTTCGGTTTTCAGATACAAGATTCCTCTTCAGGAGCTACGTGCCTTGGATCTTCTCATAGCTAGCTGTGATCTCCTTCGGTTGCATCCTGCAGAGTCAGAAAAGGTTGATGGTGATTCACTACTGGATGGTAGCATCCCCAAGGAACTGAATAAGGCTCTTTTTGGAAGACTATGGCATCCAAAGCATATTAACTGTAAGGCATTGCATAAGTTCCTATGTCACATCTGGAAGCCCAAGTCTCAGTTTAAGGTAAACAAAAGGGAAAATAATCGCTTTACTTTCGAGTTTACAAATGAATCAGATGCTAAGTTTGTTCTGAGTAATGGCCCTTGGCATTTCCAAAATCGCTTATTGGTTATGTCAGCAATAGATCCCAACTTATCTATAGAGGAGCATGATTCTAATTCGATTAAGCTTTGGGCATCTATCCACAACCTTCCTATCTCATTCTACAATAAAGCGTCGGCAGTGGGACTGGGAAATAAGATAGGGAAGTTTGTTAGCTTTGATTGACTGAACCCTCTAGCTTCTAAGGTGTTAAAAGTGTGTGTCAAAGTGAAGATTTCAGACCCCCTGTGTAGGTTGATAGTGCTGTCTGTAACTGGGAAAGATGGATGCTATCGAGTGTCCTATGATAATATGCCATTCCTTTGCTTCAGATGTGGTAGAATCAACCACGTTATCTTTGAGTGTTCTTTTAAAAGTGATTCTTCTACTAAGCAAGAAAAATATGGTCCGTGGATGAGGTCTGAATTTGCTGGGTCTTTTGATGTTATCGAGGATGATATCTTAACATATCATTCAAGTGGCAATTTGAGGAGACTGGGTAATGAGATCCTAATAGAAAAAGAAGTGTTTGATATTATTGAGAGCAGTTTTGTAGTTCAGAATCTAGTGGAAGGGCATGATAATGGATATGAAGTAGAGGAGGCTACTATGTCCATGGAAATCAGTAGCAGGCCATCAGATCCCAAGGAAGGGATGCAGAAGTCTGGCCCGAAGCTAAATGTGGGGACTGGAAAAGAAAAAGAAATACTGTTATGTACTAGTCCCCAGTCTGTTTCGCTAGAGAAAAATAAGGGGATAGATTCTGTTAAGGAAGGGGAAAACAACAAGAACAAAGCTCCTGCCAAGCTTGTCATCACCCTCACTAAGAGACATGAAAAGGATAAGAACACTAACATCTATAAAGTGTTTGATCCCTTGGGTCTAAATGAAGCTATTAATGATAGGGTCATACCCTTTAAAAAGAGATCAGTGAATCAGATGGAGGATTGAAAAGAGGCCTTCAAATTTTTTAAAGAAGCTAAGTCCAAGAAAGCCAAGGTTTCCCAGGACGAGGAAGGAGACCTAAATCAGTCGATAGCCCAAATAATGGAAGAAGCTGATAGATTATCCTCTCGTCCTAGATTTCCTAACAAGATTTTCTCTTAGAGAGAAGTGGTGAATCAAAGAGAAGGGAAACAAATATTCAGTCCAGGCTTAGCAGATTGTGAAAGTAAAAAATTGACTCGTAAGAAGAGAAAATCTCCAATCAAGAAGGTTCAGAGGAGTGATGGTCCACAGGTTGAGAAGGCTAGGTATGTTTCTAAGAATTTAAAGGACCCCCCAGTGAAGGCTGTCCTTGTTGAGAACAAGGAAGCCAGGAAGAAATAATCCGTTAGAATTCTGCTGTTGGGGGATGGGTCTCTTCCTAGCAGCAATGCAAGAAGTTATGCTTAACCATAAATTCAAGGTGGCTAACTCTCCTTCTTCTGAGACCAAGAAGCAAGTAAAGAATGTCTATAAAGATCTTGGGAATATTAAGAAGAGTATCTGTTGGTGGGGTAGTAGTGCTAGTAATCTGGGTGCGGGGGCTTCTTTCCTGCTAATTAGGAAGAAGATCTTTAGCTGGATCTTTGGGCTTTTCATCTACAAAGATAAGCATAAGAGTAAACACAAGGGTTGTGGTAGCAAGTTGGCGATCAGTGACAGTCACCAGAAGAAGGTATATCAGTATAGCCTCAAGTGCCATAATCAGAATCCTACAAGAAAGATTTTAAGCACCTTCAATGTGCGAATGGTTAGACTTTTAACATATCTAATAGCTCTGGAGCTTGTCGCTCAGATGGGTAGTCTTAGCTTGTGTTTTAAACTAACAAATAGATTGATCAAGTGGAGGGCATGGTGGGAGTTTAAGTCTAGTGATATCCCTTCTCATCAAGTCTAAAACCTGTTTCTTTTTGGCATACTGCAGTAGGTTACTCAGGAGGTTAATGAGTGTTCAGGTGAAGTTCTATGGTAGAACACAATGGCGTTACTCAAAGAGCAGGGAGGGCATTGGTTTTTGGGTTAATACAGTTTATAATTTTAATCTAGATCTAGTTGCCGGTTCTGATTGTAATAGGGGCTGGTTTTGAGCCACTTGCAGACGTTATAATCTGAGTGGTTAAACTGGTGTAAAATTAAAAGAAAAGAAATTAAAACTCAAAATAAACGTCGGGCTGCAAATAAATCCCGGTCGCAGTAGTATAGTGAAATGTAAGCGACCGGATATCGAACCACGGGACTAATGTACATATTATAGTACCTAAGCGTGTCACAGGAGGGGGGATTAATTGACTTGTTTTTTATAAATAAAAGGAAAGATAAAATAAACTAAATTAACAGATAAACTAAACGGGACTCTGGTTCAGATTAATATTATCTGCCCTTTCATGCTATTCCTACTGGTTTAATTATAATTGTCTGGCAAAATTCCTTTAATTATCTTAAGGACTAAGTCATAGCCTCATAAGAACTCGTTTACCAGAAATGCTCGGTCTAATCAAGGTTCGAGCACTCTTATGTAAACGGACATTAATTTCGAGGAAATATAATTGCATCTGAAAATACTAACTCATTAAATCATAATAGAGCTTTCTCCAGATTTACGGCTTAATCAACCTATCTATTTATCACCTGGTCTGATCAAAATAGACTTAGCAAGCAATTTAATAAACTCATGACATTTATTAAAAAGGCGAGAGATGAGCTTTAAGCGTAACAAACTTCATTAAATTAAACCAGTAAAAATTGCATAATTAATACAGAACATAATAATTATTCCAAAAGCGTACGTAAACTAGCCTACATATTAAATAGATAGACAGAGACAAGAGTAATAGAAATCATCCGTAATCACTCCGGCTCACTCTGCTATTTTGTATACGTAGGCTAGAGGTGGATTTGGTGGAATGTAAAATAAATAAAATGGAGAAGGCGGAAGGAGAGAAATGAGATGGTGTGTGAATTGGAACTCCAGAGGAACACGGAAGGAGCCTCCGGAAGGACACGAAGAAGGTAAGCTGAGCGTTGTATTTATAGAGGAAGAAGAATGAGCAGAGGAAGAAGAATCAGCAGAGGAGCAGCTCATTGATTGAGCTCGTTGATTGAAGCTTCACTGATTGCAGGGGACAGGAACAACGCGTGAGTATTTTCAGGTAGGCGCCGTCTGAATCAAGTTGCAGAGCGAGTCGGCGAAGAAGATAACCCGTTTCAGATCTGTATTTTTAGTCACGTCCGCCTCCTCAAATGAGGCGGTTGCATGGGCGGTAAGAATTGTGTCCGCCTACCCATGTATCCCTCTCTTGTCCGCCTCCTTGTCCTCTTGTTTATGGGGCGGTTGTAATGAGTTTGTCCGCCCCCTAATGAGGCGGTTGCCTCTATCTTCTCCACTTCTAGTGTTGTCCGCCCCATAATGAGGCGGTTGCATGCAAATCATGCGCATGCATGTCCTTCTCCACGTGACCTTCTTTAATCCTTATAAACATATATATGTTTTAGGTATTTTCCTACAATTTAACACATAAAATACATCAGTTAATATAACAGCATATTTATAGGAAAAACCCTAAGAGTGAGAAACATTACTAAAAATGCTACAAAAATAGGGTGATAAACCCTAATAGTCTATATGTTTTGCACTTATCAAACTTCCTCACACTTGACTTTTGCTTGTCCTCAAGCAAATAAGGAATATAATTACTCTAAGCCAAATAATAAAACAAGATTAAATAAGTGTAGAAGGGAATTTAGACAAAGTGACAATTTAAGAAGAATAATTCTGCTCTTGGAAGTAGGTTTTTATAAACAGTGAAGAAGAACAGTTTAATAAAAGCATAGATAAACTATCCTGCAGAAAACAAGTTAGATTAACATGGGATTTTCAACCAATTTCAATTCTCTAACCCGGGATGACAAGGGGTGTGAAGTAATGCCTTATTCCGCAGTACCTTTCAACACCACGTACTCATGTTTATAAATATAAATTGCAATTTATTATATACATTTTTTTTGAATGTGCAAATTGCATAAACAAAGCACATATTATTTTTATAATAATTTTTTTGAATTGCATTATTTTTCTGTACCCCAGACTTTTCTCTATATCCTTGTAGCGGTGTTGGGTCTTCTATCCCAGATCACGAGACCTTAGGTAGATAGGTGTTAAAGCACCCCAAAGAACTTAATAACCGGATAGACGAGGCCTGTTTTTGGTTAGAAAAATTTATAAACAGTGGAGTACCTTGTCTTTATCCTTTTCTTTCCTTGACTTTCCACATATTTCCATAATCCCAAGCTAAACTAAATTGATTTTTACAACTAGCAGATCTATCATATTTTGAGTGAAAATAGAGTATTTTGATGGAAAATAATTTTATACAAACTCCTAAAAATAAAACCATCTTTCAATTGTCACTTGACATAATTTCAGACACTTCTACAATTATTTTGTCTCATTTTTATCAATTTTTTAAAATTTAGGCAGTTTAGAGTAGCAAAAAGTGAGTGTGGCATTATCGAACTACTGTCATAATTTCAGGGAAAGGTCTCTCCTTCCTCACACTTAAGAGGAGCAATGTCCTCATTGTTCAGAATTAATTCAAGAAAAGGACCTTTCAAAATATGACAGACTCAAAAAGGATTAAACGCAAGTAGGTTGAACAGTAATATAAATAAGGAAGAATTGAAACTCCCCTTGTATTGTAGATTGAGGAAGGTATCCTTCCTCACACTTAGAGCTTTGGCAGGGGAGACGTTCCTCACACTTGAGTTTGCGCAAGTGTTCAACCCAAGATATTGAAATTCCAAAGCAACTGAGGTTGCTTTCCATAGGTGAGTTCAGCTATATTTTCGACATAGAATTTGTTCTGAAAAGAAAATCATATATAGCCAGCAGAACTCAAGTTGAACCAAAAGAAAATCATAAAATGAAAAACATAAAAAAAAATTCATAAAATAAAAACATAAAGTAAACCACACTGTTACCTTCCTGAATATATCAAATGTTAGAACAAGGTTTAAACAGTAATAGTCTACAAAAAGTCAGAGAAATATAAAATGAAATAAAAATAACAATAAAATAAAATAAACTAAAATCACTGTGGTGGTGGTGGTGGAGGCTGTGCAGGTCCCTGGCCTGTCTGAGCGAGAAGACGCTCTAAGAGCTGAGCGGTCTGTGCATGTAATCTGTCACCCTGGTCTAAGCGCTGTATCACCCGTGAATACAAGTCGTCACTCTGATCCAAGCGCTGCGTCACCTGTGACTGCTCAGCCAGCATCCTCTGCTGAGTCTGCTCAAAGCTCTCGAAGCGCTGATGCATCTGCTGCTGCATCTGATGGAATGCCTGGAGCTGACTCTGTAGATCTGTCGAATAAGGTACAGGGGCTGGAGTCTGCATCACATCAGTAGTAGGCACGTAGGGCTCCTCTCCCTGTGCAGTCTCAGCGGACGGGTGGTCGGGATCAGTAGAAGGTGTAGCTCCCGTAGAGGGTCCTGCTGCTGTGGATGAAGCAGTGGAAGAGCGGGCAGCGCTACCCTTCACCCAAGTACCGTCATCTGAGCGCATAAAGCCCCAGCTCCGCACAGTCTGCAGTGTGACTGGGCGCTTCCCTGTCCTGAGCTCTACAGCTCGTGTGACATCTGTGGGAAGGACAGTGAAGAGGTGGTACCAGATGAAGAAGGGGAAGATGGGAGTGATCTTCTTCTTCTTTGTCCTCAGGTAGGACACCACCTTGTGGAGCTGGCCAAACATAATATGGCTGAAGGAGAGGCGCTGAGCAGGCGGAAAAGGAGCGAGGAAATAGTCAAGTAGAGCGCAGTCCTCATCAGACGCATCGTGTGCTGCAGAGGGGCGAATCTGATGGGCTATGATGTCCAAGAGAAGCCTCTGCTGCAGTGTGAGGAAGCTCGCGAAAGGGAGGACTTCCTTGTCCTCCTCCCCTCTATGTCGGATCCTCCGACCTATGTCCTGAAGCCACCGGGTCTTCGACATATGCGTGAATTCCTCTGTGAACCCCCGGTGATCTCCAGGACCAATCTGGATGTGTAGGATGGACGAGAATGTGATGGGTGTGATCTCCACAGGGTGATGGCGCACGTAAGAGGTGATGCTAAGATCGCCCGCCCGGGCATTCGCATAAAACTCTCTCACGAGCTCCTCACAGACGATTCCCGCACCCATCTTCAGGACCATAGAAAGTCCATGTCTGGCAAGCAGGGTATCCACCCCTGCAGCCTCTAGTACCTCAGGAGCAAATCTCCTCTCCATAATGAAGTCCTTACCTAGATCGAACCAGGCTCGGGCTTCTGCCGAAATAAACCCGTCATCCCTAAGATCCGGATGACGTAAAGGAGCAGAAGAAGATGATGCCCCGGGGCAGTTGCCCCTAGTAGATCCAGAACCAGATCGACCACCACGCATACGAGGAGGCATACTATATATTTTTTGAATTAAAGGTAAACAAATATTAACAGCATAACAATAAAATATTAAATATTAAACAGAGTAATAATATCATGAAAATTAATAGAAAATAACAGCATAAAAATAAACAAAAATGGCATAAAAATTAAATAGAAAATGTCAACAAAAACGTTAATAAAACATAGAAATTAATATCAAAATAGAACATTAATAAAAAACAACTCCGTAAATTAATAAAAATAGAAAACAAGTTGAACAAAGAATGAAACACAAACAGAATAATTATACAACATAAATTCTGTCGAAAATTCGACAGAGTCTCCCCTAAAATTCTTCGTTTCTCCACAAAAAATTCAGTCAGATTTCAAGGTATTTAGTACCGTCACCAATCAAATCTATAAATAATAACCTATAATCATAATCTATACTCGTTTAATAATCAAGGCTAAATAAAACTGAAAAATGCTAGTTTTAACAATGGATTTTCGTAACTATCATTCTCCAATTTTAGAATTCATCAAAAACACCCAAACTAGGTGTACTAAGTGAAGATTTAACCTTGTGTATGTAGATTATGACAAATATAGGACAAATTCGAGAGAAATCTAGCAAATTAAGTTCGAAATTTTCGAAATTGTGAATTAGGGATTCGAAACTTCAGCTCCTAATTTCTCCTAGTATAGTTCATCATTTACAGATTTGAAGCTATAGAAACGTAGAGAATCGAAAAACGAAGATTTCGGTACTAACCTTGCAAGATTTGGTGAAGAAACGAGGAAGATTGAGCAAACTGAGGGGAGGGCGATTCGCGGTGTTCTTCGTTCTTCGCTGCTGTTCCGGTTTGAGCTCTCAAAATGGGGAAGAACAAATGTAATTCGAAACGCGGCGTTTGCTTTTTTTTCAGTATAGAGGGACGTCCGCCTGGACGTCCGCTCGGTTTTCAGGCGGACAAGGGCCACGGTATTCAGTTGCGTCTGCGTGGACGACCGCGTCGAAATGGGGCGGACGTGGCTTAGATGACCGCCTGGAGACGGGGCGGTTGTCCAAGCGGACAGCCCCCTGTTTCGTTTTTTTTTATTTTAATGTAACAATAAAGAATAAGAAATAAACAGATTAAACATTAGTACACAAAAATTAATAATTAGTAGTTAGATTACATAAATTATAAGTTAGTGGTTAATTACATAGAATTAAATGTTAAGGACAATGGAAATAAAATGTTAGAGACAATGGAATATTAAATGTTAGTATACACAAAATTAAAATGTTAGAAGTTAAAATTAGATGTTAGAAGTTAGATGTCCGAATGTCAGATGTCCAAATGTCCAAATGTCCAAATCAGGTGCCAATTAATATTAACAGATTATTAGATAATTAATATTAACAAATATAGTAGATAATTAATATTAACAAAAACAAAATATTATAGACAAAATATTAACAGAAATAAGAAACAAAATATTTATAATTAAACAGGTGAATAATCCGGGGCTTAGGAACTAGAATAAATCTAGTCCCCGGCAACGGCGCCATTTTGCAGACGTTATAATCTGAGTGGTTAAATGGTGTAAAATTAAAAGAAAAGAAATTAAAACTCAAAATAAACGTCGGGCTGCAAATAAATCCCGGTCGCAGTAGTATAGTGAAATGTAAGCGACCGGATATCGAACCACGGGACTAATGTACATATTATAGTACCTAAGCGTGTCACAGGAGGGGGGATTAATTGACTTGTTTTTTTAAATAAAAGGAAAGATAAAATAAACTAAATTAACAGATAAACTAAACGGGACTCTGGTTCAGATTAATATTATCTGCTCTTTCATGCTATTCCTACTGGTTTAATTATAATTGTCTGGCAAAATTCCTTTAATTATCTTAAGGACTAAGTCATAGCCTCATAAGAACTCGTTTACCAGAAATGCTCGGTCTAATCAAGGTTCGAGCACTCTTATGTAAACGGACATTAATTTCGAGGAAATATAATTGCATCTGAAAATACTAACTCATTAAATCATAATAGAGCTTTCTCCAGATTTACGGCTTAATCAACCTATCTATTTATCACCTGGTCTGATCAAAATAGACTTAGCAAGCAATTTAATAAACTCATGACATTTATTAAAAAGGCGAGAGATGAGCTTTAAGCGTAACAAACTTCATTAAATTAAAACCAGTAAAAACATTGCATAATTAATACAGAACATAATAATTATTCCCAAAGCGTACGTAAACTAGCCTAACATATTAAATAGATAGACAGAGACAAGAGTAATAGAAATCATCCGTAATCACTCCGGCTCACTCTGCTATTTTGTATACGTAGGCTAGAGGTGGATTTGGTGGAATGTAAAATAAATAAAATGGAGAAGGCGGAAGGAGAGAAATGAGATGGTGTGTGAATTGGAACTCCAGAGGAACCACGGAAGGAGCCTCCGGAAGGACACGAAGAAGGTAAGCTGAGCGTTGTATTTATAGAGGAAGAAGAATGAGCAGAGGAAGAAGAATCAGCAGAGCAGCTCATTGATTGAGCTCGTTGATTGAAGCTTCACTGATTGCAGGGGACAGGAACAACGCGTGAGTATTTTCAGGTAGGCGCCGTCTGAATCAAGTTGCAGAGCGAGTCGGCGAAGAAGATAACCCGTTTCAGATCTGTATTTTTAGTCACGTCCGCCTCCTCAAATGAGGCGGTTGCATGGGCGGTAAGAATTGTGTCCGCCTACCCATGTATCCCTCTCTTGTCCGCCTCCTTGTCCTCTTGTTTATGGGGCGGTTGTAATGAGTTTGTCCGCCCCCTAATGAGGCGGTTGCCTCTATCTTCTCCACTTCTAGTGTTGTCCGCCCCATAATGAGGCGGTTGCATGCAAATCATGCGCATGCATGTCCTTCTCCACGTGACCTTCTTTAATCCTTATAAACATATATATGTTTTAGGTATTTTCCTACAATTTAACACATAAAATACATCAGTTAATATAACAGCATATTTATAGGAAAAACCCTAGATAAGTGAGAAACATTACTAAAAATGCTACAAATAATAGGTGATAAACCTAATAAGTCTATATGTTTTGCACTTATCAAACTTCCTCACACTTGACTTTTGCTTGTCCTCAAGCAAATAAGGAATATAATTACCTCTAAGCCAAATAATAAAACAAGATTAAATAAGTGTAGAAGGATTTAGACAAAGTGACAATTTAAGAAGAATAATTCTGCTCTTGGAAGTAGGTTTTTATAAACAGTGAAGAAGAACAGTTTAATAAAAGCATAGATAAACTAGACTGCAGAAAACAAGTTAGATTAACCTGGGATTTTCAACCAATTTCAATTCTCTAACCCGGGATGACAAGGGGTGTGAAGTAATGCCTTATTCCGCAATACCTTTCAACACCACGTACTCATGTTTATAAATATAAATTGCAATTTATTATATACATTTTTTTTGAATGTGCAAATTGCATAAACAAAGCACATATTATTTTTATAATAATTTTTTTGAATTGCATTATTTTTCTGTACCCCAGACTTTTCTCTCTATCCTTGTAGCGGTGTTGGGTCTTCTATCCCAGATCACGAGACCTTAGGTAGATAGGTGTTAAAGCACCCCAAAGAACTTAATAACCGGATAGACGAGGCCTGTTTTTGGTTAGAAAAATTTATAAACAGTGGAGTACCTTGTCTTTATCCTTTTCTTTCCTTGACTTTCCACATATTTCCATAATCCCAAGCTAAACTAAATTGATTTTTACAACTAGCAGATCTATCATTTTCTGAGTGAAAATAGAGTATTTTGATGGAAAATAATTTTATACAAACTCCTAAAAATAAAACCATCTTTCAATTGTCACTTGACATAATTTCAGACACTTCTACAATTATTTGTCTCATTTTTATCAATTTTTTTAAATTTAGGCAGTTTAGAGTAGCAAAAAGTGAGTGTGGCATTAACGAACTACTGTCATAATTTCAGGGAAAGGTCTCTCCTTCCTCACACTTAAGAGGAGCAATGTCCTCATTGTTCAGAATTAATTCAAGAAAAGGACCTTTCAAAATATGACAGACTCAAAAGGATTAAACGCAAGTAGGTTGAACATAATATAAATAAGGAAGAATGAAACTCCCCTTGTATTGTAGATTGAGGAAGGTATCCTTCCTCACACTTAGAGCTTTGGCAGGGGTGAGACGTTCCTCACACTTGAGTTTGCGCAAGTGTTCAACCAAGAATTGAATTCCAAGCAACTGAGGTTGCTTTCCATAGGTGAGTTCAGCTATATTTTCGACATAGAATTTGTTCTGAAAAGAAAATCATATATAGCCAGCAGAACTCAAGTGAACCAAAAGAAAATCATAAAATGAAAAACATAAATAAAATTCATAAATAAAAACATAAGTAAACCACACTGTTACCTTCCTGAATTATCAAATGTTAGAACAAGGTTTAAACAGTAATAGTCTACAAAAAGTCAGAGAAATATAAAATGAAATAAAATAACAATAAAATAAAATAAACTAAAATCACTGTGGTGGTGGTGGTGGAGGCTGTGCAGGTCCCTGGCCTGTCTGAGCGAGGAGACGCTCTAGAGCTGAGCGGTCTGTGCATGTAATCTGTCACCCTGGTCTAAGCGCTGTATCACCCGTGAATACAAGTCGTCACTCTGATCCAAGCGCTGCGTCACCTGTGACTGCTCAGCCAGCATCCTCTGCTGAGTCTGCTCAAAGCTCTCGAAGCGCTGATGCATCTGCTGCTGCATCTGATGGAATGCCTGGAGCTGACTCTGTAGATCTGTCGAATAAGGTACAGGGGCTGGAGTCTGCATCACATCAGTAGTAGGCACGTAGGGCTCCTCTCCCTGTGCAGTCTCAGCGGACGGTGGTCGGGATCAGTAGAAGGTGTAGCTCCCGTAGAGGGTCCTGCTGTTGGATGAAGCAGTGGAAGAGCGGGCAGCGCTACCCTTCACCCAAGTACCGTCATCTGAGCGCATAAAGCCCCAGCTCCGCACAGTCTGCAGTGTGACTGGGCGCTTCCCTGTCCTGAGCTCTACAGCTCGTGTGACATCTGTGGGAAGGACAGCGAAGAGGTGGTACCAGATGAAGAAGGGGAAGATGGGAGTGATCTTCTTCTTCTTTGTCCTCAGGTAGGACACCACCTTGTGGAGCTGGCCAAACATAATGTGGCTGAAGGAGAGGCGCTGAGCAGGCGGAAAAGGAGCGAGGAAATAGTCAAGTAGAGCGCAGTCCTCATCAGACGCATCGTGTGCTGCAGAGGGGCGAATCTGATGGGCTATGATGTCCAAGAGAAGCCTCTGCTGCAGTGTAGGGAAGCTCGCGAAAGGGAGGACTTCCTTGTCCTCCTCCCCTCTATGTCGGATCCTCCGACCTATGTCCTGAAGCCACCGGGTCTTCGACATATGCGTGAATTCCTCTGTGAACCCCCGGTGATCTCCAGGACCAATCTGGATGTGTAGGATGGACGAGAATGTGATGGGTGTGATCTCCACAGGGTGATGGCGCACGTAAGAGGTGATGCTAAGATCGCCCGCCCGGGCATTCGCATAAAACTCTCTCACGAGCTCCTCACAGACGATTCCCGCACCCATCTTCAGGACCATAGAAAGTCCATGTCTGGCAAGCAGGGTATCCACCCCTGCAGCCTCTAGTACCTCAGGAGCAAATCTCCTCTCCATAATGAAGTCCTTACCTAGATCGAACCAGGCTCGGGCTTCTGCCGAAATAAACCCGTCATCCCTAAGATCCGGATGACGTAAAGGAGCAGAAGAAGATGATGCCCCGGGGCAGTTGCCCCTAGTAGATCCAGAACCAGATCGACCACCACGCATACGAGGAGGCATACTATATATTTTTTGAATTAAAGGTAAACAAATATTAACAGCATAACAATAAAATATTAAATATTAAACAGAGTAATAATATCATGAAAATTAATAGAAAATAACAGCATAAAAATAAACAAAAATGGCATAAAAATTAAATAGAAAATGTCAACAAAAACGTTAATAAACAACATAGAAATTAATATCAAAATAGAACATTAATAAAAACAACTCCGTAAATTAATAAAAATAGAAAACAAGTTGAACAAAGAATGAAACACAAACAAAATAATTATACAACATAAATTCTGTCGAAAATTCGACGGAGTCTCCCCTAAAATTCTTCGTTTCTCCACAAAAAATTCAGTCAGATTTCAAGGTATTTAGTACCGTCACCAATCAAATCTATAAATAATAACCTATAATCATAATCTATACTCGTTTAATAATCAAGGCTAAATAAAACTGAAAAATGCTAGTTTTAACAATGGATTTCCGTAACTATCATTCTCCAATTTTAGAATTCATCAAAAACACCCAAACTAGGTGTCCTAAGTGAAGATTTAACCTTGTGTATGTAGATTATGACAAATATAGGACAAATTCGAGAGAAATCTAGCAAATTAAGTTCGAAATTTTCGAAATTGTGAATTAGGGATTTGAAACTTCAGCTCCTAATTTCTCCTAGTATAGTTCATCATTTACAGATTTGAAGCTATAGAAACGTAGAGAATCGAAAAACGAAGATTTCGGTACTAACCTTGCAAGATTTGGTGAAGAAACGAGGAAGATTGAGCAAACTGAGGGGGAGGGCGATTCGCGGTGTTCTTCGTTCTTCGCTGCTGTTCCGGTTTGAGCTCTCAAAATGGGGAAGAACAAATGTAATTCGAAACGCGGCGTTTGCTTTTTTTTCAGTATAGAGGGACGTCCGCCTGGACGTCCGCTCGGTTTTCAGGCGGACAAGGGCCACGGTATTCAGTTGCGTCTGCGTGGACGACCGCGTCGAAATGGGGCGGACGTGGCTTAGATGACCGCCTGGAGACGGGGCGGTTGTCCAAGCGGACAGCCCCCTGTTTCGTTTTATTTTTGATTTTAATGTAACAATAAAGAATAAGAAATAAACAGATTAAACATTAGTACACAAAATTAATAATTAGTAGTTAGATTACATAAATTATAAGTTAGTGGTTAATTACATAAAATTAAATGTTAAGGACAATGGAAATAAATGTTAGAGACAATGGAATATTAAATGTTAATATACACAAAATTAAAATGTTAGAAGTTAAAATTAGATGTTAGAAGTTAGATGTCCGAATGTCAGATGTCCAAATGTCCAAATGTCCAAAATCAGGTGCCCAATTAATATTAACAGATTATTAGATAATTAATATTAACAAAATATAGTAGATAATTAATATTAACAACAAACAAAATATTATAGACAAAATATTAACAGAAATAAGAGAAAAATATTTATAATTAAACAGGTGAATAATCGGGGCTTAGGAACTAGAATAAATCTAGTCCCCGGCAACGGCGCCATTTTGCAGACGTTATAATCTGAGTGGTTAAACTGGTGTAAAATTAAAAGAAAAGAAATTAAAACTCAAAATAAACGTCGGGCTGCAAATAAATCCCGGTCGCAGTAGTATAGTGAAATGTAAGCGACCGGATATCGAACCACGGGACTAATGTACATATTATAGTACCTAAGCGTGTCACAGGAGGGGGGATTAATTGACTTGTTTTTTATAAATAAAAGGAAAGATAAAATAAACTAAATTAACAGATAAACTAAACGGGACTCTGGTTCAGATTAATATTATCTGCTCTTTCATGCTATTCCTACTGGTTTAATTATAATTGTCTGACAAAATTCCTTTAATTATCTTAAGGACTAAATCATAGCCTCATAAGAACTCGTTTACCAGAAATGCTCGGTCTAATCAAGGTTCGAGCACTCTTATGTAAACGGACATTAATTTCGAGGAAATATAATTGCATCTGAAAATACTAACTCATTAAATCATAATAGAGCTTTCTCCAGATTTACGGCTTAATCAACCTATCTATTTATCACCTGGTCTGATCAAAATAGACTTAGCAAGCAATTTAAAAACTCATGACATTTATTAAAAAGGCGAGAGATGAGCTTTAAGCGTAACAAACTTCATTAAATTAGAACTAGTAAAAACATTGCATAATTAATACAGAACATAATAATTATTCCAAAAGCGTACGTAAACTAGCCTTACATATTAAATAGATAGACAGAGACAAGAGTAATAGAAATCATCCGTAATCACTCCGGCTCACTCTGCTATTTTGTATACGTAGGCTAGAGGTGGATTTGGTGGAATGTAAAATAAATAAAATGGAGAAGGCGGAAGGAGAGAAATGAGATGGTGTGTGAATTGGAACTCCAGAGGAATCACGGAAGGAGCCTCCGGAAGGACACGGAAGAAGGTAAGCTGAGCGTTGTATTTATAGAGGAAGAAGAATGAGCAGAGGAAGAAGAATCAGCAGAGGAGCAGCTCATTGATTGAGCTCGTTGATTGAAGCTTCACTGATTGCAGGGGACAGGAACAACGCGTGAGTATTTTCAGGTAGGCGCCGTTTGAATCAAGTTGCAGAGCGAGTCGGCGAAGAAGATAACCCGTTTCAGATCTGTATTTTTAGTCACGTCCGCCTCCTCAAATGAGGCGGTTGCATGGGCGGTAAGAATTGTGTCCGCCTACCCATGTATCCCTCTCTTGTCCGCCTCCTTGTCCTCTTGTTTATGGGGCGGTTGTAATGAGTTTGTCCGCCCCCTAATGAGGCGGTTGCCTCTATCTTTTCCACTTCTAGTGTTGTCCGCCCCATAATGAGGCGGTTGCATGCAAATCATGCGCATGCATGTCCTTCTCCACGTGACCTTCTTTAATCCTTATAAACATATATATGTTTTAGGTATTTTTCCTACAATTTAACACATAAAATACATCAGTTAATATAACAGCATATTTATAGGAAAAACCCTAGATAAGTGAGAAACATTACTAAAAATGCTACAAATAATAGGGTGATAAAACCCTAATAAGTCTATATGTTTTGCACTTATCACCACTATTTTGTCTCCTTTACTACTATAGCAGTAGTTTAAGAGTTGTAGATAAGTTTGGTAATATGCAGCAGTGTGAGGATGGGAACAGCAATCAAAACCTTAAGAGCCCCCAGTCCTGGAGGGTAATCTGTCGCTCTTGTTTTGTTGTCTTGTTATGTTTTATGAATGAATGGAATCTCAGTGTTAATAAAAAAAAATTGCCGCCGGAAAGAAGCTTTGAATAGGAAATTCTTTCTGTTTCATTAAAGCACATGTTCCGAATTATTATGAGGAGAAAAGCAATCTTAAAAGGTTGCTGTACCTGCTGATCATGAGAAACTTTGCACCCATCACCACGTGTACATTCCCCCTTCTGGAATTGCCGACAAACACCCCGCTCCTCCCTTTTTTTGCCTCTCAGTCTCTTCATCTTCTTCATCTTTCTTCTTGTGATGATTCACATGATCAACCCTTATTGTCCGGTCAAGTACTTGAGCCCCATTAAAATTATATGCAGCAAGGAAGCATTCAGTAAGAAATTAAAATACATCCACAATCGCTTTTTGGTCAAGGAAGGTTTCTTCCAATCGTTGAGGATAGATTAAACTCACCTACAGCAAGATTAGTGCTCCTTTGATCCTCATAGGCAATAAATGCGAAGCCTTTGGATTTTCATGTGGACTTGTCTCTGACCAGATTCACATCAACAATTTCACCATATCTACAGGAATAATGTGATACGATCAGTTCATCTGTGACGGATAGGCGGGCCCGTTACAAGATTATGTTTAGTTTTACCTTTGTTATTTGAGTAGTTTTATCTTTAGCATATAAGTTAGTAATAAAGAGAATAGTTGAGATATTGCTAAGATACGTATCTATTTACATTAATTAGTTAGATTTGTTAGTTTAGATACTTATCTTTCTACATTCATTAGATAGATTTGTTATTTGAATATTTGAATTGATAGAATTTTAGTATTATATAAAGGGAGGGTTTGTAACCAGGAAGAGGCATTGAATAAACAAGATTGTTCACTTCTAATTCTTTCTCTATCTATCCAATCTGCTCTCATATCCCTTCCTCTGCAAGTCTTATCCTCACCTCCTTCCTCCCCTGGTTACATTTATCCCACCGGCTACATTGGTGCTTTCATTGATCTACTCTTCCTCCACAAAATTACCACTACCTTCTCTCAGTCGCCCCTATGGCACATGACGGAACCACTACTCGTTTCAAGGCTCTCGAAGAACAAATCAAGAAGTGCATGAACAACAGGAAGCCTTTCAGACAAATTTACAGTCCCAGTTGTCTGCAATTCTTGAATGTCTCGCTGCTATGGAAACTCGCAGTCCAGTACTGCAGACTTCGGGCACATGCGCGTCATCTTCGCACTCAACCATCTACACGCCAAAGATAGAAATTCCGATCTTTTCTGGAGAGAACGTCCATGGTTGGCTCTTTCAAATTGAGCGCTTCTTCACATATCATCAGGTGGACCATGAGCGGCGTCTCGATATTGCAGCAATGTATATGACAGGTGCAGCACTGACTTGGTTCACGGTTCAACATCAAAATCATCTTTTGACCTCCTGGGATCAATTCAAGAGGGTTGTTCAAGACAGTTTTGGTCCATCCGCATTTGAAAGTCCAGAAGGGTCTCTTTACAAGCTTACTCAGACTTCTACGGTTGCCAAGTATACCGAGGATTTTAAAGCTCTACAATTGCATGTTCCACATTTTTCCTTAGCCAGCGCACTTCATTGTTATATTTCTGGACTTCGGGACGACATCCGTCGTGAGGTTTTGCTGATGCGACCAGTTTCCCTGATGATTGCTGTAGGTCTCGCACATTCAGTAGAAGAGAAGTTGGCGGCTACAACATTCTGGGCTTCACCGCAGCACCCTTCTAGTCAGCCGTCCAATCTGCCTGGGTCTTTGGCGTCATCTACACTAGTACCGACTACTAGCCACCTGGCTTTGAGTCCGGAAACCTCTGTCCTGACTGCGCCTGTGCCAGCTACAAGACACCCGGCTTCGAGTTCGACATCCTCTGGACAGGCTGCGCTTGTGCCTGCTACCAGACACCCGGCTTTTGTTCTGGCTTGCGCGGTTCCTTCAAGCGTTCCAGTCAAACGGCATACACCAGCAGGGCACTTACCCGTCGGGAAAAAAGGCTATGTTATAATTGCGACGAGCGTTTCACTCCAGGTCATCGTTGCAAGAATCGGCAACTTTTGTGGTTAGTTGGTAGCTCCGATCCTAGGGATGATCCCATGCTAGAGCTCGATTTTGGCGTTTTCGCTCAGGAGGACTTTGCACCACAGCCTTGAGGACAAGGACACTTTCTAAGGGGGTGAGAATGTGACGGATAGGCGGGTCCGTTACAAGATTATATTTAGTTTTTACCTTTGTTATTTGAGTAGTTTTTATCTTTAGCATTTAAGTTAGTAATAAAGAGAATAGTTGAGATATTGATAAGATACATATCTATTTACATTAATTAGATAGATTTGTTAGTTTAGTTACTTATCTTTCTACATTCATTAGATAGATTTGTTATTTGAATATTTGAATTGATAGACTTTTAGTATTATATAAAGGGAGGGTTTGTAACCAGGAAGAGGCATTGAATAAACAAGATTGTTCACTTCTAATGCTTTCTCTATCTATCAAATCTGCTCTCCTATCCCTTCCTCTGCAAGTCTTATCCTCACCTCTTTCCTCCTCTGGTTACATTTATCCCACCGGCTACATCATCCCATCATGAGAGATAGAGTAAGCATCGAGAAAGATCTAATTATGCAAGAATAAACCATAAACAAATGATACCATGCCTAAATTGCTACCAAAACACGTCCAATAACCCAGCAAAAGTTATCATGAATTTAACCTAAATCTATAAATCATAGGCATAGACAATTAAATCCCCCCTCAAATTCAATGCGACAGATGGATACAACACACATGGAGAGAGAACGAGAGAGAGGGTTGAGCTCACTGGGCAAAGACAACAATGAGTACAGAAATAGAAGATGGCTTAGTTCTCAATGAATTTCATCTGTGTATTATGACTGTCGTGAATACAACTCCTAGGGTACTGTTCTATTTATAGTAGGGTAAAACATCAAAACACTGTGTACAAGAGATAAATATCAGTACAAGGACTGTAAAGAATATTTTGACTAGTTACAATTGGACTTCGTATCTGTTTTAGGCATTGGGCATGTATCTATAATTGGCAGTGGACTATTATCGTTATCAATTCATTGGGAACTAAGCCATCTTTTATTTCTGTATGGTATCAGAGCCTGTAAAGCAGGTGACTGCGCTTTACCCATTGTCTTTCTTCCATTTCTGGCAATGTTTGTCGTTTCTTCCTCAAATTCTTCCTCTGGAAATGCACAGACCAGTGGGTCTTTTGGCTCCCTTAATTCTTCTACTGCTTCCATCTCTGTCTCTTCTTCTTATCTCCTTCTTCTAATTTTATCAAACTGACCACTGAGAACTTTCCCATATGGAAAATTCAACTGGAACCTTACCTCTGTGGGCATGGCCTCTTTGGGTGGATCGACGGCACCAAACCCAAGCCAGCTGAGACTGTCGATCTTCTTCCCAATCCAGAATATGCTACCTGGAAACAAACAGATCAGCTCATTATGTCACTTCTTAACTCATCTGTGTCAGAATGGTGCTTACCCAGGTAGTTCTATCTACTTCTTCAGCTGAAAGATGGAACAAAATACAGGAAATGTTTACTGCTAAGGTTAATTCTCGAATTATGCTCATACGGGCTCAGCTTATGAGTATTAAAAAGGGGTCAGATAGTGTTACCACTTATTTTCACAAAGCTAAATCTATTGCAAATTCCCTGGCCTCTGCTGGCTCTCCTATGTCAGACTCAGATTTTGTTAGTTGTACTGTGTCTGGTCTTCCTCTCGATTTTGAGTTAGTTAAAACAAATCTCATGTTAAGGACTAAAGCAGTATCCTAGATGTTCTCTACAGTTAATTGCTTACCTATGAATCCCATCTAGCCCAGCAGGCAGCTGATATAGTCAGCAACACCCACCTCTCTGCTAACGTTTCTCAGACCTCCAACTACAATAATGGTAACTCTAGGGGTCGAGGTAATAAAGGTGGAAGAGGAAATAGAGATGGACGTTGCTCTTACAGGGGAGGAAAGGCTAGCCAGCATGTCTCTGGTGGAGCTCTACCTATTAAAGCTCAAGGAACTGGAATTCTTCCTACTCCTACTGGTGGTTATTCTCTCCTTAATCTCTTATATGTTCCAGATTTAAACAAAAACCTGGTCTTAGTGAGACAATTCAGTGCTGATCATAATGTTATGTTTGCTTTCTATCCTACCTTTTTCCTGGTCAAGGATCTGGTAACAGGGAAAACCTTACTCAAGGGAGGAACTAAAAATGGGCTTTATCATTTTGGAGGGACTCATATCAAAGGCTCTATCTCTCCTCAGGCTCATGTTATAGAGAAAACTACATCAACTAAAATACCCCGAACTTAATTAGGGTGATTAAATTACTCTAACATGATACTTGAGGGCCTAATAGTGCCTAAGTAATTTTGGTAAAGAAAATAAATCCAAAAGAAAAGAGAAAACGCTTAAAAAGCGAAAAACGCTAAAATGAGTGTTTTGGGACCATATGAGGAATACAACCTCGACAAGGGTATTATATGGAATTTCAAGGCTTACTAATGCCTAATTAATGTACGGGAACAATTCCCGAAGAAAAATGATCCATGAAATGAATTAAAAACGCTAATAAAGCTTTAGCGCATGTTTTTCGAGAAAACCCAAAAACGTGACTTTGAGTGGTCAAATGAACCCGTAAAAATTATAGTTCATAAAATAACTATAAATAAACATTAATGGAAGCTTAAGAACCATTAAAATTAATGAAACGAGAAAATTCTGGAAAACGGGCCCGGTTAGTGAATAGTGCTAAACCGGGTAAAATAACGAGCGTTTTCTGTAAAAGACAAAAAACGCTCCAGCTTGTACATATATATATATGGGGCCAGTTTTTAATGGGTAATAAGCCCCCTCTCACATGACTATATCTTCTATCAATAAGTCAAAAAGAGCAAAAAAAAAAGCAAAAAGGTACAAATATACCTTTTCCCTCTCTCTCCTCCTTTATTTTCTTTTCCCTCCTCTCTTTCCTCTCTTTCTTCCCCCCAGACGATTTCTCCTCCCCCTTTCTTCTTCCTTGCACCAGCCTCCTCCTTCCATGGCTACTCAAGCTTTCTTTGGCTTGCCTAAGCTTCGTTAAAGCTCAAAACACAAAAATAATTACATATTCTTCTTCCTCTCATTCTGGGTCGACTATCTTTCTAAGGGGTTTGGTGATCCCTTTCCATACTTTACTTCTCTCAAGGTTCATAATGTGAACAATCATCAATCCTCCAAACGGAGGTTTCTTATATACTTCCACTATTATTTGTTTTATGGATTAATTCAATTCGGTTCTCGAACCGTTATCGGGAGTTTACTAATCCCGTACATTCTCTCACATTCTAGTGAGTTCACAGATATACGTTATCGTTATTCTTGGTTCGATAGTTTTAGTGTGTTACCACGTGTTCATTAATTCGCAACATGACTCTTCATACGAGTCACTAATCAAACAAGACTCAACTATGAGCCGAACTATAGTGCACACTCATCATTCAAGCAATTCATGAATTATACAAACTTCAATTTCAAAAGTACAATCCAACAAGAAATAATACAATTCAAGCACAAGATAGTGCAAACAATCCGATTCGTGCATTTATCTTGTTTAGGTGATCACTCAAATCAAACAAGCACACAAATCAGAGTAACACCGTTAGCATACGGGGCATGAGAAAATCATACCTTTCACCTTGGGTTAACTTTACCGGTTCCCCTCACGTTCCTCGGTTCACACTTGTTCCTCTGATAATGTTTCAAACATTGATATTAATATCAAGCTTATACGGTACGTAACTTACTACTCCCATACTTACCCCGGTATCCCGTTATTTCGGTTCACTTAAGTGTACTTGGTTGGTCAACTTACTCACTCACTTCCCAACCTTGGTTTATACTTCTTAGGACCTTTAAAAGTCACCAAAAAACTCCTAAACATCATCTAAAACCAATACCAATCAATCCCCCATGTTTAGAGCCCTTTAAAACACTCACGGCTGATTTCTGGGGGTGGTCCGGGACTTGGTCCGGACCCAAAGTCCCGGACCAATCAAGAAACTAACTCTTGGCCTGATTTTACTACTGGTCCGGGACTTGGTCCTGGACTAAGGTCCCGGACCACCTGCTGTTGTTACTCTCGGCCTTATTTTTGATGCGGTCCGGGACCTTATACAAGGGCTAGGTCCCGGACCCTGCTAAAACCTGCTACTAAGGTAATTGTTCAACTCCAATTCAACCCTTAATCCACACTTAATCCTTCCCTAATCTTTCCACAAGTTTTCTACATAATAAAACACCCTAAAACATGCTCTAAACCTCTTCGAATCATTGGTTTAATCCTTGCTCAAATCCTTGCTCAATTTCTACAAATTTCCATCCTCACTTTTACATTTTGCACACTTGTGCATTCCTAACCTTCTTTTGGTGGCTTACACTTGTTCCCACTCATTTTGACCATTCCCAGTTCATCCTAGACAATTGCATCAACTATACCCAAGTCCATCCTCCATTTCCAAGACCATGCACACAAACTTTTTCCTAGCACTTCCTAGATTCTCATTTGCTATTTGCTATAGATTTTACCCTTCTCATTCTAGTCCTTCAAATACCATTTTCAAGGTTATTACTCTACTCTACTCAATACTATAACCACCCAACTTCTCCCATTCATCAAATCACCTTAAAACACTAATTTTCTACTAAAATTTTGCCATAGTTTCCCCATAAACCTAACACATCCAAGCTCATATTTTATCACCAAAATCAATCCTAAACTAGCCACACCCATGCAAGGGTCCTACCAGCACACATAGTTCCATCCAACTCATCAAATCAACAATATAGCTCCCAAAATCTCATTAAACCATAATAAAGCCACAAACTCAAATCACTTGGCTTCAAAGCCCTCAATTCAAACAACAAATCCCAAATTTCTCATCTAACCAACCCAAGCACATTTCCATCAAGATTTTTGGTTCTTTCATTTAATAAACCCATCCCAAATTCTAATACATATAGAATATATGTTAAGGTGAATTTTCTTACCTTGAATTCCCGAATTTCCTTTTTAAATACTCTTCTCCTCTTCTCTACTTCTCTTTACTCCAAAAATCGGTCAAGGCAAATCACTTGCCCAATTCTCTAGACCAATGTGCCAATGGACATAATGAGTACTAATTAGCTCTCCTAGTTTGTGAAAATAATTCATGAATTCAAGAAGAGGGCTTAAGGCAATAAATTAGACATTACCATGGATCCGTTTTCTTCAGGAATTGTTCGTGTACATTAATTAGGAATTATTAAGCCTTGGAAATCCATATAATACCCTTGTCGAGGTTGTATTCCTCCTATGGTGCCGAAACGCTCATTTTAGTGTTTTTCACTTTTTAAGCGTTTTCTCTTTTCTTTTGGATTTATTTTCTTTACCAAAATTACTTAGGCACTATTAGGCCCTCAAGTATCGTGTTAGATTAATTTAATCACCCTAATTAAGTTCGGGGTATTTCAATCTACCCCCCTTAAAGAACTTTGCCAACAAAGTTAGTGAATCTAAAATAGTCACTCACATTGGTATTCTTTGATAAGGTCATAACCTATTTAACCTACCAGACACCAAAAGTCTGGCTCGATGTATACCACACATTCAAACAGCATGTCACAGCATGCATAACAATCAAAAATATCTGTTTCCAAGTGGGGTCCATCCGCAGATAAAGAGGGCACACGTCCTCTCCCACACAAGTGATCCCTCAGGTACCGGTCACGTTTGAACACTTACATTTTCTGGTTCATGGCCGTCATGACTTCGGGAACTTATGCTTTTTGGCCCTACGGTCCTTTGGTTCTTGATCAAATTCATTTGCACATCTAGAGATCCTCAGGCTCCAAAGTGGGTACTCTTCCCTGACCGGACTCCTCATATCCGGCGGCCCTTGGAAAAATACAAAACACACACTACAACGTCCTACCGGTCACTTAGTACCGTTTCTCGTCCGTTGTAATGGCTTCAAAACTAATCATCACTCCCACCGGCTCACAACTAGCCTTACTTCCCAGGTTCGACCCGATACCGGCGCCCAACCTTGAGAAGGTCCAACTAGCACCCGTGGGAGCGGTTTCAAAACCGATCATGGATTGTTTTCACAAACTATGAGAGCTAATAAGTACTCATTATGTCCATTGGTACATTAGTCTAGAGAATTGGGCAAGTGATTTGCCTTGACCGATTTGTGGAGTGAAGAGAAGTGGACAAGAGGAGAAGAGTATTTAAAAAGGATATTCGTGAATTCAAGGTAAGAAAATTCACCTTAACATATATTCTATATGTATTAGAATTTGGGATGGGTTTATTAAATGAAAGAACCAAAAATCTTGATGGAAATGTGCTTGGGTTGGTTAGATGAGAAATTTGGGATTTGTTGTTTGAATTGAGGGCTTTGAAGCCAAGTGATTTGAGTTTGTGGCTTTATTCTGGTTTATTGAGATTTTGGGAGCTATATTGTTGATTTGATGAGTTGGATGGAACTATGTGTGCTGGTATGACCCTTGCATGGGTGTGGCTAGTTTAGGATTGATTTTGGTGATAAAAGATGAGCTTGGATGTGTTAGGTTTATGGGGAAACTATGGCAAAATTTTAGTAGAAAATTAGTGTTTTAAGGTGATTTGATGAATGGGAGAAGTTGGGTGGTTAGTGTTGAGTAGAGTAGAGTAATAACCTTGAAAATGGTATTTGAAGGACTAGAATGAGAAGGGTAAAATCTGTAGCAAATAGCAAATGAGAATCTAGGAAGTGCTAGGAAAAAGTTTGTGTGCATGGTCTTAGAAATGGAGGATGGACTTGGGTATAGTTGATGCAATTATCTAGGAGGAATTGGGAATGGTCAAAATGAGTGGGAACAAGTGTAAGCCACCAAAAGAAGGTTAGGAATGCACAAGTGTGCAAAATGTAAAAGTGAGGATGAAAATTTGTAGAAATTGAGCAAGGATTTGAGCAAGGATTAAACTAATGATTCGAAGAGGTTTAGAGCATGTTTTAGGGTGTTTAATTATGTACAAAACTTATGGAAAGATTAGGGAAGGATTAAGTGTGGATTAAGGGTTGAATTGGAGTTGAAAAATTACCTTAGTAGCAGGTTTTAGCAGGGTTCGGGACCTAGCCCTTGTATAAGGTCCCGAACCGCATCAAAAATAAGGCCGAGAGTAACAACAGCAGGTGGTCTGGGACCTTAGTCTAGGACCAAGTCCCGGACCAGTAGTAAAATCAGGCCGAGAGTTAATTTCTTGATTGGTCCGGGACTTTGGGTCCAGACCAAGTCCCGGACCACCCCCAGAAATCAGTCGTGAGTGTTTTAATGGGTTCTAAACATGGGGGATTGATTGGTATTGGTTTTAGATGATGTTTAGGAGTTGTTTGGTGACTTGTAAAGGTCTTAAGAAGTATAAACCAAGGTTGGGAAGTGAGTGAGTAAGTTGAGGAACCAAGTACACTTAAGTGAACCGAAATAATAGGATACCAGGGTAAATACGGGAGTAGTAAGTTACGTACCGTATAAGCTTGATATTAATATCAATGTTTGAAACATTATCAGAGGAACAAGTGTGAACCGAGGAACGTGAGGGGAACCGGTAAAGTTAACCCAAGGTGAAAGGTATGATTTTCTCATGCCCCGTATGCTAATGGTGTTACTCTGATTTGTGTGCTTGTTTGATTTGTGTGATCACCTAAACAAGATAAATGTATGAATCGGATTGTTTGCACTATCTTGTGCTTGAATTGTATTGTTTCTTGTTGGATTGTACTTATGAAATTGAAGTTTGTATAATTCATGAATTGCTTGAATGATGAGTGTGCACTATAGTTCGACTCATAGTTGAGTCTTGTTTGATTAGTGACTCGTAGGAAGAGTCATGTTGCGAATTAATGAACACGTGGTAACACACTAAAACTATTGAACCAAGAATAACGATAACGTAAATCTGTGAACTCACTAGAATGTGAGAGAGTGTACGGGATTAGTAAACTCCCGATAACGGTTAGAGAACCGAATTGAATTAATCCACAAAACAAATAATAGTGGAAGTATATAAGGAACCTCCGTTTGGAGGATTGATGATTGTTCACATTATGAACCTTGAGAGAAGTAAAGTATGGTAAGGGATCACCAAACCCCTTAGAAAGATAGTCGACCCACAATGAGAGGATCCGACTAGTATAAACAATGTCCCGAACATGAGAGTATTCAATACGTTGGGGGAACCTTTAAATCTTAGAATACTAGACATTGGAATTTCCCTAAGCTATTAGAGGATATCGAGAGAGATACTTCTAGGCTAATCCATGAGATTGTGATATAACTCCGAGAGAGGAGTGTTGGGAATTTGAGTAGTCCGGTAGAGAAACAGACATTTGAGTATTTGAGGAGCTAGGTGTATAGCTCCGTTTGTATTTGTAACCCGGTGGTGAGTCTTGTGTATAACTCTACCCAGAGGTCATGGGTAATGACTTAAAATATACCTTTGAGTATTGGAAATGAGTATTTGAATCGAGTATTGAGAATTTGAGTATTGAGTATTGAGTTGAAACTTGGGAGACTTGAGAAATAGAGTTTGAGTAGAAAATTGAGTTGAGATTGAGAACTTGAGAAGTTGAGTTGAGATTGAGAGTAAGAGAATTTGAGTAAGAGTAACCCAAAAGAGTGGGTAGGACAATGAGGAAATTGAGTAAGGCATAGTGAGGTAGAAACCCTCAAGGCCTAATAATAGAATAATTAAACTAACCTCTTGATGTGTGAGTTAGTGCTTGAATTCTATGTTGGGCTTTGCTTGTATTAATGTACATATATAATGTATGTTGTCTAGTATGTTGATTGAATTAAAATGAATCGCTTGTTCTCGACCAAAGTAGTCGGCGTACCCCCGTTAGCACGCGGGGTATGCGAATTTCATATGCAGCAAATTGCTGAGCCCCTAGGGGCACTGTTTTTTATTTTACAGGTACTGAAGCCGTTACTGTTCGAGAGTAGGACGGGGTTGTTGTGTAAGCATGGGTAGTTGGTTAGGAATGTTGTATGTATTGTAATATTGTATTGTGAGTCCGACTTGTAATCGGCAGACTTGGGAATTGTAGATACTCGGTATAGTATTGAATGGAAATTTGTATTTGTATATTATGGATTTAAAGTTGTATTTCAATTGAGATTTGAGTAAGGAATGAGATGTATTGTATGGCATAGTGTACTCGGTATAATAACCCATCAGACCGATTGTATTTGTATTGATTATTTGGATTGGATTTGGCCCTGTTAGTCACGTGGGTGACTAACGGCATTGTACCACCCACTGTTGGAGTATGAATTTCCGCTGCTTGATGTTGATAATTGAGACGGGTTAGGAGTTGATGATTGGATTAGCGGTAGGGGTGTTACATCAACAATCTGGCATCAACGGTTGGGTCACCTTTCCTCTAAAATAACTAGTTACGCTGTAAATAAGTTTGGTCTTCCAGTTTCAATTAAAAACTTTGTTCAGGATGGTTGTAAGGGTTGCTACATGGGGAAGATGCATGCTCTTCCCCATCCTACATCTGACTCAATGTCCAAGAAACCTTTTGAACTTATGTTTTTGGATGTATGGGGTCCCTCTCATGTTTTGTCTCTGAATGGGAACAAGTACTACCTTCTAGTGGTTGATGATTACAGTAAATATGTCTGGTTGTTTCCTATGGTTGCTAAGTCTGAAGTTTGTTCTATTTTTACTGCTTTTCTGCATCTCGTTTCAAACTTTTTTGGGGCCAAAGTTCAGGCAGTGCAAGTTGATGGGGGGACAGAATTCAAACCTCGAAGGCCTTTATTTACTCAGATGGGTATTTCTCTTCGACTATCATGTCCATATGCTCACCAACAACAAGGATCAGTTGTGTCCAGGCATAGAATCATAGTGGATAAAGGGTTATCCCTTCTGGCTAATGCCTGTATGCCTCTGATTTTTTGGGATCATGCTTTTCTCGCATCTACTTTCACATCTCTACAGACTCACTCTTCACCCTTCAAGCTTTTTCAGACGCAAATTGGGCTAGTGATCCCACTGACAGAAAGTCTACAACCGGTTACTGTGACTACCTTGGCAAAAATCTCATTTCATGGCAATCTAAGAAGCAGCCTACAATAGCTTGATCAACAACAGAGGCAGAATATCGTGCAATGGCATATGCGACGTGCGAATTAACTTGGTTACAGAACCTAATTGGGGAGTTAGGGTTTTACCTGTCGCAAGCTTCTCTTCTGTGGTGTGACAACTTGGGGGCTACATACCTTGCCCCGAACCCGGTATTCCATGCTCATGCAAAGCACATTGGTCTCGACTATCATTTTGTGCGTGAACGGGTGCAGAATCACTCTCTGAAGATCGCTTTTTTGGCTGGCGCAGATCAGGTCGCAGAAGTGTTGACCAAGCCCCTTCCGTCTTCTCACTTCACTCTTCTTCGATCTCGCCTGGGTATTCACCCATTTGGATCGCGAAGAAATGTTAACGATAATAGTCCACTGCCAATTATAGATATAGGCCCAATGCCTGAAACAGACGAAGCCCAATTGTAACTAGTCAAAATATTCTTTACGGTCCTTGTACAATATTTATCTCTTGTACACAACGTTTTGATGTTTTACCCTAGTATAAATAGAACAGTACCCTAGGAGTTGTAATCACGGCAGTCATAATACAAAGATGAAATTCATTGAGAACTGAGCCATCTTCTATTTCTGTAAGGAGGTCACCCTCAGTGAGGTCATAAGGAATGCCACCAACAAAGACGTAGGCAGAGTCCTTATACTTGGCATGCCATGATGGAGACTCTGATATTCCTAAATTTGCTTCCGTTGAATTCAATTTCTGTATTATCTTCACCAAAGTTAAGGGATTCATGGTGGCTTCTCCCTCCCTCAAGAACAACAAAGATGTTGAAGAATCAGAAACTAACACAGATGAAAACAGAAGGAAGGACTCTTATATTGACACACCTACTATGACAGTGAAAACTGAACAGACAAATTAAGGAACATATTCCATAATTTTTTAAGATCAATGAGTCCAACATTTCGAATCAACTATTGATAAAGATAATTCTAGTTTTGTAACAACAAAGAATGAGATATTAATCAACTCAAGCCACGGGTTGGATGAAACTCGGCCAAGAAATGTAAGAAAATCTAATAAAATAGACAATATGTCAGTAGAAAAATTATATGAAATACTTAATAAAACTGCATCACGCAATAAACCAGAAGGTCGCTTGCTCCACCTAGATTAAGGATAAAAATTTCACAGCTCCAATTCGGCAATAGAAATTTCACCTACTAAAATCGAACAAAAGTTCTTAAGGCAGTAGTAGGGAATCACTATCTACACACATTGGCACTTCACCATGAATTTAAGATAATAAACAAAATCCTTAAACAAATATGGTCGATCTGTTACCCACTGTTCGCTTAAGAAATGAATAGCGGAACAAGACTTGTAGCGTCAACTGAAATAACAATTAAGAACCCTCACATCTAGGGGTGAGTAAACGGGGCGGTTATTTCAGCTATCCGAAATAACTGTTCTTTTTTTCGAATTCGACAATCGTACTTTTTAACTGTTTTACAAAATTTTGGTTATTTCAGTTAAAACGATTATCCGTAATAAAGTACGGTTCGGTTAACGGATATTAAAATTCAAACCTCGGTTATCCGCAATAACCGAACTTTTATAAAAATATTTTATTAAATTTTATTTTTTTCTTAATCCAATTTATCTAATATTTTACCATTCACTCAATTAGATTTAAGTTTGATTATTTTGGTTAATTCATAAAGTTTGATTTTTTTGGTTTTTTTAGAAAATTCGGTGATTTTGGTTATTTTAGAAAGTTCGGTTATTTTGATTATTTTAGGAACTTAGGTTATCAGGAGTTAACTATTATTAGTGTAGCATAAAAAATGATTATGGATTAAAACAGTTATCTGTTAAAACGGTTATCAGTTAAAACGGTTATCGGTTAAAACAGATATTAGTATTAAATTCGGTTATAACCGAAATAACTGAACACCATACTTTATTTTAATCTTCGGTGAACAGAAACCCGCTTTAAATGTTTGCACACCCCTACTCACATTCCGTTCATTCATCCTTATCCTTCACCACAGACGGGAAGGAAATCAAAAATACGCCAGGTTGTAGTGTGGCGGTGGGTAATTTGGTATTTGACACTTATTTTGTCCTTTTGTGCTTTATACTTTTGTAAAACTTCAAAATGTTGTAGTTTATTAAATGTAAGTCCAAATAACATAAATTTTATACCATTGTTCATCATAATTCGAGCTCTTCAAAATAAGACCTAACATGAGTATGTTTTGATAAATTTAAAATTTTTATTTTTTCTATGTACATATTTTTTAAGATTCATTGTGAATCTTACGTTTAAGAAAAGTGAATAAAAGGTTGTTAAAAAATGAATCAAGGGTTATTAAAAAGTGAATCAGAGAGTTGCTTAAAAGTGAATAAGAGGTTTTAAAAAAGTGAATCTCATAAAGTGAGATTGTTTAACTAAAGTGATTCTGATTGTTTGACTAGAATGAATCAGAGGTTTTCGAAAAGTGAATCAAAGGTTGTTAAAAAGTGAATCACAAGTTTTTACAAAGTGAATCAGAGTAATAAGAAAAGTGAATCTCGTAAGCATAGATTGTTTAACTAAAGTGATTAAGGGGTTTAAGAAATGTAATTCAGAAGCTTTTATAATGTGAATCATGGGTTTAAGAAAAGTGAATCAGGGGTTTAAGAAAAGTGATTCTCGTAAATAGAGATTGTTTGAATAAAGTGAATAAGAGGTTTAAGAAAAGTGAATCAGAGGTTTAATAAAAGTGAATCAAAGGTTTTTTAAAGGTGAATCAAAGGTTTAAGAAAAGTGAATATTTTGTTTAATACTAGTAAAAGTTAATCCTACCACAAACTTATGCGAGAATAATATAAACCTTCATTTATTGAAAGTGAATCATTCGTTTTAAAAAAGTGAATCTTATGTTTAAGAAAAGTGAACATTTCATATAAAACAATATGAATCCATTGTGTTTTTTAAAAGTGAACCTTAACCCTACACTACAAACCTTAAAAATGTCTTTGACGTTTTTAGCATTCATATGGTGGTTTTAAGGGTGTTTGGGGGATAGGGTAATCTTTTTGGCATTGGTTCTACACTTTCTATCGTCGTTACAAACTCGACAGGGTTTTAAGGTTTGTGGTTAAAGGTTTAAGGTCATTAAACCCTAAACCCTACACTACAAACCCTAAAAATGCCTTCGATGTTTTTAGCATTCCTGAGGTGGTTTTTAGGGTGTTTGGGGGGTAGAGTAATCTTTTTGGCATTGGTTCTACACTTTATATCATCGTTACAGACTCGACAGGTTTTTAGGGTTTATGGTTTAGAGTTTAGGCTACACTACAAACCCTAAAAATGTCTTCGACGTTTTTAGCTTTCCGATGGTGGTTTTTTGGGTGTTTGAGGGGTAGGGTAATCTTTTTGGTATTAGTTCTACACTTTATATTGTCATTACTGACTCGACAGGTTTTTAGGGTTTAGGGCAGCACTATAAAGCATAAAAATGTCTTTGACGTTTTTAACTTTCCTAGGGTGGTTTTTAGAGTTTTGGGGGGGGGGGGAAGATTCATTTTGTTAATGAATAAGGTTCATTTTATTATTAAAGAATATTCATTTTGTTAATGAATAAGATTCACTTTAAAAATACCAAATATATACTCATTCTAAAAATATAAAATTTTAAGTTTACCAAAACATATCTAGATGCATCTAGTTTTGAAGAGCACGAAAAATGATGAACAATGGTATAATTTTTTTATTTTTGCACTTTTATTTTGTAAGTTATAACATTTTGAAAAAAAAAATTATTTCTATCCTACTAATAAAACCACATTTAACCCCCCAAAAACTCCGGTATACGCGCATCTCTACTTTTTTTCCTTCATTTATTTTTCCTTATACCTCAGGCATTATGTCACAGGTTCCCAAAAGAACTGGATTCATTTGCTCAATACTGCACAAATGTGCGATAACCTGCACAAAAGTTTGGCTATTGAGCGAAGCCCCTTTGAGTTGGTCATAGGTTGGCAGCCCTTGACCCTGGCCGAAGTTGTGAAGCAGGTGGCCACGGGTGAATGTGCGGCGGCCTATCGGTTCGGACATGATCATCAAACGATGTTGAAGGCAGCAAGAGAAAGCTTGGAGCTAGCTGGAACCGAATGATGAGGTTTACAGACCAAAAGCAGCGTCCCCTCGAGTTCAAAGTTGGTGACAAAGTGATGCTGAAATTGATGCCTCAGATTATGAAGCAGATCAAGTGTCCTAGACACAGGGGTTTGGTCCAGTGCTTTGATGGGCCATTCGAGGTGATCCGCCGAGTGGGTACTCTGCCTACCAGTTGGGACTCCCCGAAAGACTGAAAGATAACCTGACTTTTCATGTGAGTTACGTGAAGCCATTTGTTGCAGATGTTGAAAAGGTTCACATGGAAAGAGCTAGAGCCCCACCTGCCGTAGTGATGGAATACACGAAGGACGTTGATGAAATCATTGATCATCGAATGCGGGGATGGAGATCAAATCGTTCGACGGAGTTCCTGGTCCATTGGAAGGGCGAAGCTCGGGAAGATGCAACTTGGGAATAGTAGAAAGACTTGTGGCAATTTCAGGATAAGATAAAAATGTATCTAGACGCTTTGCCGGGGTCGGCAAAGGAATAGGTGGGGTTGGTTTGTCATGCCCCATTTTGTAATGTAGCTTGAGGTGGGGGTCATTTGTACTTAATGTGATGATACTGAATGTAATCAAGTTACTTAACGAATAAAAGAAGTAGCCACATTCTATTCAGTTGTCCCTATGTTGCAATGACTTCAGTCACCCATGTATTACGCCTTTGAGTTCTCTTGTAGGTATGCTGAGGACATGAGGCCCTTGTCAAACGAGGCATGTCAGTAGAGACCTAAACCCGGGCCACAAGGCTAGGGGCTAGTAGCACTTGTCAATAGCCTGTGGCATTAATGACAAAGATTGCGATCATGAGGTAGGGCCGACAAGATGTTTGGCACCTTGTTGGCACCAAGTCTCTTATACTGAAGGTGTGATAGGCGACGCGCCTGTGACACCCAAAAGGGTTAAGACAGGGACGGTTTGGATTAGGGAGGAGGTGATTGTTCTACGTTGCCCACGTTGGAATCCTTTACCAACGGTCCAGGGTCCCCCTAGAGGTAGGCCTTGGGTTAGCTCGCTCCGTTGGAGCTTGAGTTACCTTAGACATGGCTGAAGGTTGGGTCCAATGGTTGGCTGGCTATTCGGGTGTTGATGCCATTGGACTTGGGCTGGGTCCTAGGGACGATTGTTGATTTAACAATCACGACACAGCCCCACTAGTCCTGAAGCATAGTGTCGGGATAAGTGAGTCGGCGTTGAGAGCTCGTCATTGGGTGGTTTAAGTCTAATCCTAGTCTCTGTCAGACTATAGTGGTGGCTGTCCTGTGGCAGAGGCCTTGTCCTGCATGGGACAGACATGCATTAGGCTGGTCTGACCTTATGGCTGACGCCGGTGATACAAACGTCGTCAACCCGCATGCTTGTTTGTTTGTATTCTGTGAATACTTGTTTGTGTGCTTGTGTGCTTGAGACACTAGTGAAATGTTTAACTTGTGATGTATTGTTGAGAGAAAATTTTTATTTTAGAGGTTGCGCATTACAATTTTGGAATCAGAGCGAAGGGTCATTTCAATACTTGTGCAGGTTTGGCTTTTAATTGTTCACCTAACGTGTGAAAGTCGAAGTGAGTCCGTGAAGAGTTAGAGCCCACGTGAAATACCCCAAACCTAAGTATGATAAGTAAACATCAATTTATGATGTAATAAGGCTAGAACATTCCTTAGGAAGATTGGTAGACAATCTAAACCAAAGAAAACACAAGAAAACGTCATAAGGGCAATTTAAGCAAAAATGTGCTCTAAGCTTGGAGTAACTTTGATTAGCACCCAAATATAATTCTAAGACCTTATTAACATGCTAATGGACATTTTAAATCAATTACCAAAGAAAACCAAGCTCAAAAACAAGCTTAAACACAAATTGTGCTTTAAGGACTCTTAAAGCACATTTTTGAAAAATTGTCTTAGAAATAGGTTTTGAGTGGCTAAATGCCCATGATTACATCTTAATCAATATGTGTACTAATTAGTATCACATTAGGAAGCCTAAATCAATGAGAAACCAAATATTTCACAAATTTGTGCACTAATTAGGAATATTACCTAAATAGTGCCCAAAATAAGTCAAATGACTTTCTTAAGTGGTCAATGGTCAAATAACACCTAAATATCTATGGGAATGAGAGGGGGGCCGGTTTTTAACAAGGTGATTCATCACCAAGTTCAGCACATTAGGAAAGAAAGGGGAAAGAAGGAAAAAATGACTATTACCTTTTTAAAAGCAAATATCTTCTTATACCTTCTCTCTCTCCTCTCTTCTTCATTTCCCACCTTCCCAACCGTGTTCCTCTTCTCCTATCTGCTCCAAAAACCGTCCAGGCTACAGCCATGGCACCTCCATCTTCATTTTCTCACCAAATACTCATTTTAACTCCAAATCAAAAACTAAGCACACCTTTGTCTTAGTTAAGTCAAGGCCTTCCATCCTCTCTTTTCAAATCTGCAAAAGCTTGAGTCTTGTGCCATGGAGAAACTCCATTGAAAGGGGAAAATCAAGTTTGAAGAGCTCCTTTGCTTCTTCATTCATTCAAGGTAAGGAAGCTTAAAGAAAAATCAACTTTCCACCCATTTTTGTCATTACAGAAAATTATCTTCTCATGGAGCTTTGTTTTACTCATTAAACTAGCTTTGTTTCAATCTCCAAAGAATAGAAGAAGTCTTGCCTTGCTTCATTATCAAAGCCCATTCAAAATTTCAAAGGTAAACATCCAATTAGTGCATTAAGCAATTCTTGTAAACCTAGGAAATGATTCCTTAAGTTAAGGTGCAATATTTAGCACTTATTACAATATTTTTTGAATGTGGATTAGAACATTGGAAAGAGAATTAAAGCCCTTGGCCAATTTTCCATCAAGAAAACCAAAGGAGGAAATTGAGAGGAAAGCTTGAAAAACAAGGTAAATGTCTTACCTCAAGGTGTGATGGGATCGGGGTGCTGACCGAGTAGGTCTGAGGTGTTAGTCTCAGACCAACTCTGCTTGAAGAGTAAAGGTGTGCAAAATAACGCGGAAGCTTTTGTTTAAACTTAACAAGATAGGATTCTGCTTGTATTGAAACTCAATGTGAATTACAACCTGGCTTCCTATCTTGGGATTCGACAGAAGTATTCTGTCTCATCCAACACTCGCTCTACTCTCGGCTTTGATCAATGCGTCACAAGAAGTAAAGGGGAGTGTTCTATGTGTGCTCTCTAGGTAATAAATACCTAAGCTAATTGACACTATCTCACTAAGATCTCTCAAGAATATTTTCTCTCTCAAGGGCGAAGTTTCTCTCTGAATAATCTCGAATGCACAAATTAACTAATTACATTCGCATGCTTATATACTTGGTAACGATCTCCTAAATCTTCGGTGAAGTCTTCAAGTAAAACGACTCCTTGGGTTGGTTCCGCAAGTATCGGAGTTGTGGACCTCCTTGTGCGTCACGTTCTCACGTTTTGCTATTGCTCCAACTATGCGAGATTTCCGCAACTACTTCAGTAACGTCGCGTTTCTTGGCATATAGGAACTCGTGGACAGATGCTTCTGCAGAGGTACTCGAACTGTGATAGTGGAACGTCTTTCTGTATCGCGCCTAGTTTCTCTGCATCGCTACTTTGACTGAGGAGGCAATCATCTGCAAAACTTAAGTCTTCAACAAATTCCCCCTTTTTGCTGATGATGGCAAACTCAGTGTATCCAGCGTAGATTTGAGGTTTTGTATAGGATGTACCTGCAAAAACCAGACAACACGGCGGAGCAACTATCTCGGGAGAACAACTTTCTGTTTGTTCCCCCTTAAACACATATTCCCCCTTAAGGTAATGCAGTTGATAAGAACAGATAAAAAACCATAGTACGTAAACTACTTCAAATACCACGTTGTAGAAATAAACGACCAAACAAAACAAATGAGGCCTTCAGAGGCACTCATCATCCACACATAGTTACCCGCAGACAGCCGCGGGATACACCGCTTCCCCCGTTTGCCAACATCAGGGGAAACGCACAAAAATATCCAAAAAAAACCATAATCTGAAAGAGTCAGTTAAACAAACCACCAGCGTAATCAAAAGTATTCATGAGTCAGTACTTCCTAAGGGTTAGAAAAGGGGTAGGGGTAAAATAGTTAGTCATCTCCTCCATCCATTCCTGTGTCCTCATCCCTTGCTCCATCTTCCCCCGAAGTTCCAGCGCCATCCAATCGCTTAGCCGCTTCCAGAGTTTCAGCAAATGTTTCCCGGAACTCCTCTGCCAGCTTCTCGACTCCCCCTGCAATGATGTTCATCGTCTGTTTGTGGTTTTTGTTGAGGACGTCGATGAGCATGTCTATCTTCTTGGATAGAG
The DNA here is from genome assembly GCA_023374045.1 of Limonium bicolor. Classification (NCBI taxonomy): domain Eukaryota; kingdom Viridiplantae; phylum Streptophyta; class Magnoliopsida; order Caryophyllales; family Plumbaginaceae; genus Limonium; species Limonium bicolor. Next base: position 56,378,264 of record CM041776.1, read on the forward strand.
TGGCGAGGTTGTTCTCTACCGCTGCTACCCTTTCAGATAAAGAGGCTGTGTCAGGGGGTGATGCGGGTTTTGGCGGAGCTAGCTTTTTGGAGGGAGGGTTTGTCTTGGAGACCGATTTGATCTGGAAAGATGGGGTTTTGTTGTATAGGATCTGACCAAGAATGTCAGTGTCCATTATGCGACTGGCTTTGGAGGGATCAAGGACAACATCACAGTGGGCAAGAATTTTCGGGAGCCAGAATATGTACCCCAGGCTGTGTCGGGGTGAGGAGATGGTTGAGGCTATGTGGTTGAGGATTAACTTTGGGAGGTTTATCTTTTGGTGGTGGATCAGACAGTACATAATAGCAAGGTCAAGCGGGCGGACAAACTGGTTTCCTTCCTTTCTAGGGACTAAATTTTTGATCACCAAGGTGTGAAGCATTTGATGGGTATTTGACAGAGCTGGTCGGTCCAAAGAGTGACCGACTCTGCTGTTTGGTAGGAAGAAGTCATAGACCTCTTTTGCACTTATAAACCCTAGATCAGGAAAACCAGCCCTATCATAAAATTCTAGTCCGCTAGTTGGAATTGCTAGATGGGTTGCTATTGAGTTTGAATCGAGAAGGATAGGTTTGCCGTGTACCTCTGTCATTATTTTCCCTTTGCGAATGACGCAGTTTTGGTAGAATTGATACGCCTCTGCCTCGTGGTAGGTCTGAATGCCGTGGAAGAGATGGATCCAGTTTTGAAGCGGAGCATCTTCGAACATATCGAACGCCATCGAGTGGAGCCAGTCCAGGTCGAGTAGCTTTCCCTTTACCAAGTGTCGGGACTCAGCAGAATCGTCGGCTGGTAAGGAGTAGACGGCAGAGTGGGTGTCGATCAGACCTAGTCGTTGAGCAGGTGAAGGTGGGACAGACTCGGAGCGAGGACGGAGTCGCTTTCTGGTGGAAGTCGTTGCCGTGTCGGAGTCTGCCTGGGTTGAAGAGTTGGTGGTACTGCGCGGCTTTTCTTCAGTAGTTGGTGCCGTGACGATAGGGGATGGTGCAGGAACAGGAGCATCAGAACTGGGTTTTGAAGATGACTGAGGATGTTTGGCTCGAGAACGAAGGGTTCGAGTAGCTGGAGGGCGGGGGACGTTGGATTTAGCACGGCGAGTTTTCTTGGGTGGGGGTGAACATTCAGGAGCAGGTGGCTGGGCTTCGAGGTCAAATACCTCAGTGGGTTCTTTAGCAGGAGAGTTGAGTTGTGGGTTCTGTGCTTCTTCATCAGCGGGTGGAAGAGATCCGAACTGAATTGGTCGGAGATTTTGTGATAGTATCGGGGGTGGGTATGATCGGGGTGGTGGGAGGTGATGTTTGTTTGGTTGGGGATGGGGTGTGTCGTCCGATTTTGTGGATGCCGTAGTGTGGACTATGGCGGTGGGTTCAGTTGTGACGGTGGGTAGTGGGGTGTTGATGGGGTGAGTGTCGACTGACATTGCAGGGGCTACGGCGGTTGAGTCAGAGGTGGAGGTAGGGGTTTGTTTGGCTTGGAGGTTGGTGAGTTTGTTGATTAGAGCTTGGAGGAGTAGAGGGTCATTAGGTAATTCGGCGTCGGAAAACATGGTGTTAGGGTTAGGGTTGGAAGCCATGGTGATCGGAGTTTGATCGTAGTAGGCAAACGAGTGTAGAAGACGAAGAGAAGCACAGAGATCAGGTTTAGGTGCGATTGGACGTGGGGAGTGAGAGTTATGGACGTCGGAATATAGGTAGACGTCGTGTGTCAGGGTAATGTGAGCTGATTGGTTGAGCTGGGGTGTTGCGGATAGTATGGCGAGAATTTCGCGGGTGAGTTAGCAGAAACTAAAAACTCTTGTTTTTACGCTGGTGCTTTGTTTCAACAGACAGACTAGGTCATCAGACATATTCATACATTTCACCCAGATATTTACAAAACACGAGAAGGAGATACGACCTTAGCTAAGTCATACGGGTCATACCTAGTTGTGAACGTAGTGCTTCAAAAGGACCTCGTTGCAATGGTTTGGTGAATATGTCTGCAAGTTGATCTGAAGTAGGAACATATTCTAGTTGTATCTGTCCTTTTTCAACGCAATCCCTTAAGAAATGGTGACGAATTTCAATGTGCTTTGTCCTGGAATGATGAACAGGATTTTTAGATAAATCAATAGCACTATTATTGTCACAGAAAATTGTAGTACAAGTCGGAGGAATGAGATAGTCCTGTAGTTGTTGTTGTATCCAGAGAATCTGTGCACAGCAAGCAGCGGCGGAGACATATTCGGCCTCAGCGGATGACAGTGCTACTGTGTTTTGCTTCTTTGAACTCCAGGCGACAAGACATAGTCCTAAAAATTGTGCAGTACCAGACGTGCTTTTCCTGTCTAATAAAGAGCTTGCAAAATCAGAATCACTATAACCCATTAGAGTGAAATCAGGAGTACTTGGGTACCAGAGGTACAGGTCTTGGGTACTTTTCAGATAGCGAAAAATTCGCTTGACGCCTTGTAGGTGTGATTCTTTTGGGTTTGCCTGAAATCTTGCACAGAGACATACACATATAGAATGTCAGGCCTACTTGCTGTTAAATAAAGAAGGGAACCTATCATACCTCTGTATAGCGTAGCATCAACGGCAATTCCTTTTTCATCCAGATGTAGCTTCTCTGTTGTTGTCATTGGAGTGGGTGTGGCTTTTGAATCCTGCATCTTGTATTTGATTAACAGCTCGTGAATGTATTTCTGTTGATGAATTTGAGTCCCGTTTTCCTGTTGGGTGACTTGTAGACCTAAAAAGAATTTCAATTCTCCAAGAGCACTCATTTCAAATTCTTTACTCATGAGATCAGAAAAGAAAGAACATAGTTCAGGAATAGTGGATCCATAAATTATGTCATCCACGTATATTTGCACAATGAGTATGTCTTCACCTTTGGTGAGAGTGAAAAGAGTTTTGTCAACTTTACCTCGAATGAATCCATGAGACAATAAGTAAGATGAGAGACGCTCATACCATGCTCGAGGTGCCTGCTTCAGGCCATATAAAGCTTTATCTAACTTGTAGACATACTCCGGGTGATGTGGATCTTCGAAACCCGGTGGTTGAGCAACATATACATCTCTGTCGATGTATCCATGTAGAAAGGCAGTTTTTACATCCATTTGGTAGAGTTTTATACCTCGATGGGCTGCGTAGGCCACGAGTATTCGAATTGCCTCAATTCGAGCTACTGGAGCATAAGTTTCATCGTAATCAATTCCTTCAGCTTGAGCGTATCCCTGAACTACCAGTCTGGCTTTGTTGCGAGAGATATTTCCTTGATCATCTAACTTGTTGCGAAACACCCATTTTGTACCAATTGGTTTATGATTGGTTGGACATGGAACAAGTCTCCAGACAGAGTGTCTCTGTAGAGAGTGTAATTCTTCTTGCATGGCGAGTATCCAGTCATGATCCTGTAGAGCTTGGTTGACATTCTTAGGTTCGATTTTGGATAGAAAGGCATTGAAGGCACAGAGATTCTGATGCAGCTCACTACGTGTTTGAACGCCTTTGGATGGATCACTCAGGATTTGAGAGATGGGATGAGCGGAGGCTTGTTGAAATTTTCTTGCGGAGGTTGATGGAAGACTAGTGGAGTGATCTGGTGTTGGGTGATCGTTAGGTGTGGGTGTCATTGTGTTTTGTGGAGGAGGTAGTGGTTCCTGTGTGGGAGTGGGTGAGGCATCTTTGAATGAGTCATCAGGGTCGTCGTCGCTGTCAGAGGATGAGTCTGTTGCAAGAGGTGTTTGTGGTGCAGGGATAGTAGCTACTGGTATTTCAATGAAGGTAGTATCTGCGGCATCTTCGTGTGGTTCATTTTGTGTGTGTTCACAGTCGCTAGAGTTAGAGAGTTCTTCAAAACGAATATGAGGACTTTTTTCGAAACAGGCTGTACGTTTATTGAGTACTCTGTAAGCTCGACTCTGTGATGAGTAGCCAAGGAAGATTCCTTCATCACTCTTAGAAGCAAACTTGCCGAGATTTTCTTTTCCATTGTTGTGTATGAAACACTTGCATCCAAAGCGCCGTAGATGTGTGACTGAAGGTGGACGGCCTTTGATAATTTCATATGGGGTTTTGCCGAAGAATGGATGAATTGATGCTCGATTTAGGATGTATGCTGCAGTGTTGATAGCTTCTGCCCAGTATGTGGCTGGAAGGTTACTATCGACGAGCAGCAGATGTTTGATGCATGATTCCCTTTTTCCTGCAGAATTCTGAAAACTGAATATTGCAAAATTCTGTACCGTTGTCAGATCGAATTGTCTTGACAGAGGTGGACATTTTGTTAGTAATCAGTTTGAATAGGGTTTCGAATTCAGTAAATGTTTCCGACTTGTTCTTAAGAAAGAGTACCCATGTCCAACGTGAATAGTCATCGACGATGACTAGAGCGTACTTCTTACCACTTTTGCTTTGAACACGCATTGGTCCACATAGATCCATGTGTAGCATGTCCAGTGGAGATGATGTAGACATATCTGTTTTACCTGGAAAGCTTGCTCTAGAATGTTTCCCTTGTACGCATGCAGGACAGAGGATGTCGGTCTGGAAGAAGTTTGTCTGAGGAAGTCCCACTACAAGATTTCTGTTTTTGATTTTGTTTAGTAGTTTGCCGTGTGCATGACCTAGGCGAAAGTGCCATAAGGAGATTCTTGTCCTGTACACTAAGACAGAGAGTACCATCTAGGTTAGGGTTTTCAAGAGATAGTTTGTAAAGATTGTTCACCCTTATACCAGTGGCTTTCAGCAGACCTGTTTGCTCGTCAAAGATTTTGCAGTCAGAGGCCGAAAAAAGAACAACATTAGAGAGATCACAAATTTAAGAGATACTTAGAAGACTGTGTCCAAGTCCATTTACTAAATTAACATTTTCTATTTTAAAGAGAGAGGGATTACCGACGGTTCCAATACCAATGATTTCACCATGAGCATTGTCGCCAAAAGTGACTCTCCCCCCATTGTGTTGAGAGAGAGTCGTGAACTTGTCAGGGTCTCCTGTCATATGTCGTGAGCATCCACTATCCAGAAACCAAGAGTCATTGTCCACGGTCTCTCCCTACAGGATAATCAAAAGTTAGACTTGGGAACCCAGGCGAACTTGGGTTCCCTCTTTGAAAGAGAGCTATAATCATGTCGTGCTTTAGACAGAGTATGTAAACATTGCATATTGAAAGATAAATCTTTGCCAAGCTTATGACACGAGGAGTGAATATGCCCGTCGTAGCCACAGTAACCATAAATTAATAAAGAAGGTAGATGAACGTACTTCTTTTGCCAATGGAATTTGTTTTCAAATTTTTCTTTTGGAGTTTCCTTCTTTGAAGATCATTGGGTTTTGTGGCTATTTTTGGTAGGTTTACTTTGCCCTTATTTCTCAGCCAACTAGGGGGATTAGATGATGAGACCGATTCCATCCGTGCCTTTGTAAGAGCGATATTCAGGGAATCGACCTCTTTCTCAAGTCGAACTTGTCTTTCTTTTGACTCACGGAGTTCGTTCTCAAAGAATTTTGGCTTTTGTATTGCAGCAACCTCACGAACAAAGGTGATTGGTTTGAAAATTTTTTTTGGAATTTTGGAACGATTTCTCTGTAGGGAAGAGACTTGAGTTTGTAAGGAGTTGATGAGGTTGTGAGCATCTTTTAGCTCTTTTTCAAGTTGTTCGTCCTTTTCTTCAGATTTTTGCAATTTTAGACAATCGTTGTTGACATGACCTTTTAGCACATGGATTTCTTCATAAAGAGAGGCTATTCTGTCTTATTCTTCAGTTAATTCAAATTCAGGATGATTTTGGTCGATGTAGTAAGTAGATAAATCTAAAGAAGGAATAGCACATGAATCTGAGAAATATTCAGTTACCTCTGAAGAGGGACTCTTGCATGCCTGACTTTTGTGAGCCATGAGGCAGATTAGGCTTTACGTTCCCATCTCAGGTTCTTCTGAGTCAGAGTCTCCCCATGCTGAATTTGCCATTAGTGATGATTGCTCGCGATCATCTTTCTTCTTGAGAGGACAGTTGTTGGCGTAGTGCCCCGACTTCAGGCATTTGAAGCATACTCGGTCTCCAGTTCCCGTAGTACCTTGCTGATTAAGAGGTATCATAATTTAAAGAGTTAAAAGACTAACTCACTTACTATAGGAACACTTTTAAGCCATTCATTGTGTTTGAACTTTGATTGTTCATATGTGGCTTGTTGTTTATTGTACTTCTTACTCATGTCGTGTATCTAATCAACTTCATGCTATCGATAATTAGTCGTCGTAGTCCCGTTAGCTTGGGGGCTATAAGAGAATCGTACCAGCAAAGGTGCTGACCCCCTCGGGGCTGCTGTTTAAATTTTGCAGGTGAATGTCAGAAGACTACCGTCCTGAGAGTAGGATCGGGTAGAAGTACTACGGGTTGTTTTACTTTTGTTACACGAGTTGTGCGTGTACACTTGTTTAGTAAATGGATGAGATGTTAGTATGCTGTATTAGGATATGAGATACTTGGATTAAGAACATGTATTTGGTTAAGATTTTAGTATACTAATGTTCGGTATTTGGGTCCTTCAGACCGTAGCTAGATCTTGGAGTATTTAGTATGCCTAGTTAGTCACGTGGGTGACTGACGGCGGTAACACCAATTGTTGTAAGAATTCCGCTGTGTTGTTAATATAATTGGTTGGAGGTTTATGAGTTGAGAATGGATTTATGAGATGGGGTGTTACACCACGTTGACTTAAACTGCACAAGAGGATGGCCTCTGGAAGTAAGGCTAATTCTCGGACCACTGCTCTTGCTAGTGACATGGACCTCGTGAAGCGAGTCCTTGGGATACATGGTCGTGATCCTCAGTCTCTAGAGGTGAACACCAATGTGTTGGGCTCACTTGAGATGTTGACAGCAGGGGACTTCTAGGATGAAGGGTTTGATCATGGCCCTAGGTGACTCGATACGTAGAATGGAATTGAATCAAGATATGTCTCGAAGGGTTGCTTCTACTCGGGAAAGCCCTAGCGGGGTAAATCTTGAACAAGAGCCAGTCTGACAAGAAGAGGCGTCTCATCAAGAGCGGCTGGAAAGAGAGAACCTTGAGCTTAAAACTTTGTGTTATACCCATAATTTTAACCCCCCGGAAGAGAGTCTTTTGAGGCGTAGGTACTAAAAGGGTAGTTTGGTCAAGCAGCAATGACTCCCTGTTCGATCGGCGCATTCCGAAGTGCTGGTGACAGCTTAGTCATCTTCAGGGACATTTTTGTAATTTTCAAAGGCTCCTAAGCCCCCTATAATCTTTCTCTCTCCTCTGAAAATGGCTTAAATCAACTCGAAATGCTTTGAAATTTTAACCCATATTAAATTATGACATTTTGAGCATAATGGCTTTAGAATTTTGATTTTTCAAATTTCCAATAATTTTTTAGTAATTTCCGATTGAATCTGATGAGAAATTGAATTTAAAAATATTCCAATATCCAAAAACTTAATTTCCACCTTGAGCTAAATTCTTTTTTGAAGCCCTTGAGCTAAAACATCGGTAAATCTCGGTTTTTACCGGATTTTTCTATCTTTAGAGAGACCTACTTAAGGAACCTTATCCCTTCACCAAAAAAACCTTCAAGAACTCCCAACAATCATAATACCTAGCCGTCACCTTTCTCTCACGTTTTTACACACCAAGGCATCAAAATCATACCGAAATCCTCCCGGAATCACCACATAAACACACTTTTCAACTCCCAACACTTCAACAATCATAAAACATCAACCAAACCACCTCCAAAACGTGAAGAACATCACCAACAACCAATAGTCGGAAGCTGGTTTAGAACCCAAATAGAAACCAGTCCCGACGGAGCTCCTGAAGTATCCCGTTGTGAAGTTTTTATTCAATCCCGAAGGTAAAAAAGGTTGGAAACTTGATTCCTTAATTCACATCGATGTCATAAGTATTCCTTTAAATTTTGGGTGTAAACCGACCTTCTACGACTTCTGAATCATCGTTTCCTTTCGTTTATGCCTAATAACTTGTTTGCTAAGTTTCGTGTTCAATTCGAATTCAAACCGAGCTCTTTTTATTACTAACATATTGGAAATCTTTCAGGCTATGTACCCATAATATTTTAGCCGAAAACACCACCTAGAACCACAAAAAAAGCCACCGTCCGTGGTAAGTCCGAGCCTGCAGCGGACAGTCTGTTCGTGGCCTCGGACACACTCGGACGGCGGTGGGATTTTCAAATTTCAAAATTTAGGGTTTTATAAAGCATGTCCAGGCCCACGGAAGTCTTGTCTGTGGCCTCGGACTTTTCAAACTATTGTATCTGTTTAAATTCGAATTTTATTTTCACTTAGGTTAACTAAGGTTCGTGGGTTCGGACCGAAAAAAAAATTAGACTTAATTCTGCCTCTGAAACCCTAGGTTAGGTAATTTCAATTTCCACTTTTAATTTCAGTCAAAAAATGCTAAAATACCAAAAAAATCAGAAACATGCGCACTTAGGTAAAAAAACTTGTAAAAAGCCGTAAATAACCTAAGTAGAGGAAAAATGACCTATGAGGGGTAGTGAAAGTAATTTGAACCCTAAATAAATCGTATACCAAGCCCCCGAACCCGAACTCTCCTTTCCTAATTTAATCTAGGTTAAAATTAGGTGGCGACTCATAATAGGTTCCAGTGAGCTAACTTAGGCTTTAATAATTCTAGGCTTGGTAGTGGGTCGATCATACAAGCAAACAAGGTTTCACACAAGTTCAACATGTCCTCACTTGACACCTACCCAATCGGGCATGAATTGATCCGAAGAGGTACTTGGGGCAGGGGCCCAGGTCACCTCAAAGGAATAGGGCTTGCACGCTATTCTCTTTGGGCTCCCCTACTTTTTTCACATCACCTAAAGGTGTGCGTCTACGATCGGGTCTTTGAATGACCAAACAAGGCTAGGTAAGAGCACTGCCAGGAAAATGCTTGGGGCTAAAGCCCAAGTATTAGAGGGATGTGGTTAGATGACATCCTCCTCTTTTCCCTCACTTGTTCACATCACCTTAAAAGGTGTGAATCCCTGACAGGGGACCCTAAAGCAGGTCTCGGGGTGAAATCGACTTGCGTGGACCCTTGCTTTCATATGATGCAAAGGTGTAGAAATTTGAATTGCGCACAAATGTAAACAAACACCGTAATAAAAGCCATAAATAAATAATTTCGAGTTAAGCCTTCTTTCTTAAAATTAAACAAATTTAAAATTAAGAATTTGTCCCTACCGCAGTCGCCATTCTGTGAGCCTTGATTTTTGAACCACTATCCTACGTTGATTAGATTGATTAGGATCTGATCGGGTTCTAGGTCCACTTATAACCTAAGCTTAATAACTATGTCATAGAACATTAATTACTAAGTCCTAAGTTAGCTAACTGGAACCTAATTAGAGTCGTCATCTACTTTTACCCTAGGTTAAATTTCGAAAAGAGAGTTCGGGTTCGAGGGCTTGGTATTCGATTTATTTAGGGTTCAATTACTTTCATTACCCCTCGAAGTTGTTTTTCCTATACTTAGTTTAATTACGGCTTATTATGAGTCGTGTTAACCTAAGTGCACAAACTTCTGATTTTTTTTATATTTTTTTAACGTTTTTGACAAAAAATAAACTGAATGTTAACATTACCTAAAATAGGGTTTTGGAGGCAGATTTAAAACAAATTTTGTTTCTGTCCATAGCCATGGACCTAATGTCCAAGACCACGGACCCCAATTAAACTATGTGATTACGAAAGTCGAATTAAAAATAAAAACGCAAACTTGAAAAGTTTGGGGCCATAGACAAGGTGTCCATGGGCCCGGACATGTACTGTTAAAATCCTAAAATTTGAAAAAATAAAAATCTCGCCATCTGTGGGTGTCCGTGGTCCCGGACCGAGGTCACAGACCACCCACGGATAGTGGGTTTGTGGCAGTTCCCGATGCTGTTGTTGGCTCAAATTTTATGCACTTGTAGCCTGAAAGATTTCCAAGATGTTAGTAATAAAAAATTTGCAATTTGAAGTCGAATTAAATACGAAACTTGGCAAACAAGTTAGAGGACAGAAGCTGAAACAAATAGCATTTCGAAGGCTATGAAAGGTTAGTTTGAAACCAAAATTTTATAGAAGATTAAGGAAGTCGTGGGTAATCAAAAGAGTGGGGTTTTAACCTATTTTACCTTTGGGATTGATGAGACTCTTCACGTCGGGAATCTTTTAATGCTTTGTTGGAGCTGGTTCTGATTTGGGTTCGGGACCAGCTTCTGGCCTTTGTGAATTGAGGTTGTTCTTGATGTTTTGGAGGTGGTTGGTGGTTGTTTGATGATTTTGGAAGTGGTGGGAGTTGTAAAACATGTTTAGGTGGTGATTTCGGGAGACTTTTGGTGTGATTTTGGTGGTCAGGCGTTGAAAAACGTGAGAGAATAAGGACGACTGTGTTTTCTAACTTGTTGAGGTTCTAGAGCTTGTCCTTTGATCAGAAGTTAAGGCATCTTATATAGACTTCCTTAAAGATAGAAAAAGTCTTATAAGATAAGATTTTGTTGTAACCTTAACTCAGTGGGTTTCCTAGAGAATCTGGCTAAGATATTTTAACCATGTGTCAAGGATGATAATTTTGATTTTTCTGAGGAGGAATTGGAATTTTTCGATATTGGAGTGTTTTTTAATCAATTTCTCTTCAGATCCAATCAGAAATTGCTTGAAAATTACTGGAAATTTGAAAAATCAAAATTTCAACGCCATTATGCCCAAAATGTCACTCTCTATCATGGGTTAAATTTTTTTAAAAAAATTCAAGTTGATTTGAGCCTTATTTGGAGGAGAGAGAAGGCTATAGGAGATCCTAAGGGCCTTGAAAATTACAAAAATACCCCTGAATATGACTAAGCTATCACTAGTGCTCCGGAACGCGCCGATCGGACTGGGAGCCATCACCGCTTAATCAAAGTGTCTCTCGCAACACTAAAGTTTTATAAAGCCAATACCAGGGGGTTAAAATTTTGGGTATAACAGGTGGTCGGTCACCATTTGCACTCTTGCTTGATCTTGGCTGCTTCATAAATGCTCCATAAATGCTTTCTAAGTCTTCATTATGGTTACGTAATGAATTCTTCTTCATAGCCCTTACTTATCTTGTTATCTTGCACATTAATGAGCTATGCTTTTGTCGTGAGATAGTTGCTTGTGTGGATGTATAAGTATGCATGAGTTTGTCGAACCACTTGATGTATTTGTCCTTTTATTCCATATGATGCATGAGAGATGTGGTTATGTAGTTTTTGACCTCATGTGTGTACTAGAAGTTCTATCGGAGCTCTCTAGACAGGTGCCCGACTGGTTGGGCATATGTCATGAACAGAGTGCGCTTGTAACCTTGTGTGCTAAGCCACTCCTTTACCTGTTTATCTGAAATAAAAGCTCAACAAACATATTAGATAAACAGCACAGGTTTTCTATCATCAAAACTAAAGGATCTTGACTTAACACACAACCACCTTCCCATGGTTGTATAACCTACCAAAATCAAGTAACAATGCTGGTAAAGGTGCATCCTCTCAATCGAGAGTAGCTATTAAGGATGACAAAGGAGACTTTATACGTGCAACCTCAAGACTTATGGAGGTCCAAGTTCTTCATACTTTGTGAGAGCTTAAGGCTGTTACTGAAGGACCCAAACTTGGAAAGGAGCTTACGTCTAAAGCGTGTTATTATGGAATTTGGCACAAATCAGTTATTGAGTTGCTCAAGCATGGGTATTCTTTGAATGATGCAGTCAACTTCTACCTCGAGGATGTCCGGTTCTTCTCCTCTTTCTTTGAGTCAATTGAATGGTCATGGGTTCCAAAAAGTGTGAAATTTCCTTGCCCACACCCTTGTCCATCTCCTTGTTAAGGAGAGTCTTACCTGGTAGATGGAAAATTCCTTGTTAACTCATAGGGAAATATTTCTAGACTTCACATGTAACCCATATATAGGCTTTGGCCAATTAAGTTCAACTAGAGGAGGCTTCTTCATTAAGCCGCAGACATATTTCAAGACTTCATAGTTATCATCCTCATAAGCCGGAGGTCCTGACCTGACTCCCAGGGCCCAAATCCAAGGACCATAGGGGAACCCACCCCCTGCACGCTTCCACATCCATTTGATCAGAGCAATCCTTGGTCAAGTAGGTGGAAAAATCGTAGTGGAAGCAAATGGCCAACATTCTCTTATAGGTGACCCAAAGGACATACTCCTTCCCATCAAGGTTACAATGACACACCGGAGGATGGGTTTTATGAGGTTGGGGAGGACTTTGATTCTCATGAAATCTCCACTGATGCACCCTTCTTCTTCACCATGTTCCAAGAAGCATCCGAATCGATTCCCTAATCGCTTAGCAAATCCTCTATGATGGAAAAGAAAAGTGACGTCATGCACTCTTACCCAAATCAGGACACTTGAGAACTCATGGTTGCATGGTGCTTTCTGGTTATTTATCCGTTGAAAAGAAAGTAAGAAACCATCGAAGCACCTTGGTCCCCTAGAGAAGATAGCAGACGCCATTTCCTGCTTCTTAAACTCGAAAAAGAAGATGTTTTTGCCCGTACTAGGGATTTTAAAGTCCCATTCTTATGACTTTCAAGCCCGGACTAGGGTGTGCTCTACTGCGCTTAGATCTGGTCACTTGGTGGAGAAGAACTTGCAAAGTAGACATCCGGTAAAGGGCAGGGATTGAGCTTTGTGTTCAAGCCCTGCGTGTTAGTTGCGAGCCCTTCATTTTTTTGTGAGGGAGAAGAGCTCATCACATTTGGTGGACCGGTGCTCTACAGAAGGATGTAGATTTGCACTGGACATATCAATGGACAAACTAAGACATGTAAAGCTTAAAGGAGGATAGAAATGTGCGCGAACATGGACACTTGTGAGCCCTTCATCTTTCGCGAGGGAGAAGAGCTCAGGGAATTTGGTGGATATGTGCTCTACAGAAGGAAGTAAATTTTCACTAGACATATCGATGGACAAACTAAGACATGTAAAGCTCAGAGGAGGATAGAAATGTGGGCGAAATTGGAGGGACAGATTGAAGCAAGGTGGGAATCACGAAGACGAGATGAGCACAAAGACTAGAACAAAGAGGCAGGGGGATTATGACATTGGGAATAGCAAACTGGTAGAATAGGGTAGGACAACGGCTTGTGCTCGAAGCTCTTGTTGAAGGGATATGTAGGAAATATATATAAAATACAAGGGTATTTTGGTAAATAGGTGCTCAATGGCTATTTTGGTAATTTGCCATGAGTATGCCCCGTTTGGATTAGTTGTTAATCCTAATGAGACCTTATAAAAGAAGTATCCCTAAAGAAGGATAAGTCTTTATGAAAAGACACTACCTAAGAGAAATGTCTTTATGGAAAGACACTTTCTATGCCCATATATATTCCATGGCTATAGTATTTGATATGAAAGCTTCTACTATCAAATCTCTCTCTGCAATAATATCTTCTCTCATTAAATCGCTTGTACAAGCAAGATCGTCGGATGCATCTACTTTGTGGATATGATTGAATTGCATCTCCAATTCGATATCGGAATACCATCGTTCGAGAAAAAGATCGGTAATCATTCAAGTACGAATTTCTTCACATACAAGTAAGAAAGTTTTTCATTGGTATCAGAGCATTTGGTTATATTTCTCATATATATGGTTCTCGAATGTAAAGAATTTTACTTTTACTAAAGTACTAGCTTTCGACTATAAATGGTGTACTTGTGTAGTACAATCCAGTTTGTGCCTTTGTGGTTGCTTATTTAACAATGATGCGCATGTGATCGTGCATATATACATATGTGATGGATTGATCTAGGGATGGCAATGGGTCCGCGGATACCCAATTCACCCGGTCACCCGACCCGCTAAACCGGGTGAAAAACCCGCATAAAATGGGTGAAAAACGGGTGACGGGTGGAACGGGTACGTGTGCGGGTCGGGTGACGGGTGAACATTTTTCACCCATCACCCGACCCGCTCACTCGCATAGAGTATATATATATACTATATGTTAAATTGTTACTTATTATTCATTTTCCTTCACTCATGATTTTTGTAACCCTAACTAGTGAACATGGAACATTCATGCTCTGGGTGACTGCGCCATTCTTTATTCCACCACTCTCCGTAATTTTACAGCCCTAGCATACTTGCTATACATAGTTTTTAATTCTCTTCACTGAATGTAATTGCAACCCTAACTGGCAAACGTGGAACAAAGATGCTCTGTGCCTCTATTTTCTTTCTTCACTCTCGGTAATTTTGAAACCCTAACTGAAAAACAAATAACTTTCATGCTTTACGAAATTTTTCATTCTCTTCACTGAAGATAATTTCACAATCCTAACAGGCGAACATTGAGCATACATGCTTTGCGTCTCTGTTTTCCCTCTTCACTCATGGTAATTTTGCAACCATAATTGGCGAACATGGAACGTACATGCTCTGTGCAATATTTCATTATTTTCTCTGAAGTAAATTTCGCAGTCCTAACCGACGAACATAGAACATACATGATCTGTGTCTCTATTTTCTCTCCACTCACAGTAATTTGCAAACCTTAATGGCGAACAAGGAAAAAAAACAAACGGGTAAATGGGTTCACCCGCTTCACCCACGGGTGACGAGTGAAACGGGTGATGGGTGATATATAACGGGTGACGGGTTGGGTACGGGTGGAGCGGGTGAAGTCGGGTGACGGGTGCGGGTGATGGTCCACCATACCCAAACCCGACCCATTGCCATCCCTAGGTTGATCCATCAAAACCATTCACATGACATATATACGACATCAACTTCATGCAATGCAAATGATACATGAACACCTACCACACAAATCGTATTCTTGGCAATACAATGGTGGTTGTGTATTCCCAGAAAGTATATATAATTTCATGCATGAATTGGTTTGCATGTGCCCATGAATGAGCATGCCAAATCTTTATGGTTGAGTGTGCTCCATGATTAAATTGGTGAGTAAATATTTATCTATCATCAACTATTACCACACACGAATGCAAAAGACCAATTTTTACTTTTATGGTGCAGACTGAATGATAATTTTGTCTGATGTTTAATCAGATAACCATAAGCTGATTAATGGAATTTTTTTTCAATCGGATACATTTTCTTATTATCGGTTGCTAGATTTGTTTTGGAGGGTCATTAGCAGAACCGGATGTGTATTTGTTGCACATATATGCCGTTATTTGAAATGTGGTTGATCAAGTGTTTATACATGAAATACCGGCCCAAATGAAAAAAAATTACCTATTTAATTGCACATTTGGGCTGCGACAATTAGACTTGGTAATTTTGACCCAACCAGAAACCCAACGCGAACCCAACCCATACTTATATGGGTTAGGGTCTTGATTATTACCCATCTAATTTTTGGGTTGGGTTAGGGTAATAAGCTAATTTTATGGGTCAGGTTAGGGTAGAGATCTTAACCCATGACCCAACCCGAAACCCGAAAATATCTTTGTAATAAAAAATAAAAATATAAATTCACATGTATATGTATTATTTTTAGATCAAATTATACCTTAGCCAAGTGCAAGTGTAGTTGGACTATCAGACCTTTAATGATCACATAATCTTTACTAATCAAATAGCCCAACCAGCTGCATATCAAACATAGTGCCCAAACCAAACCTTAACATAATGTTAAAAACCCAAATGCTCTCGTCTTGCAGACTCACATCCATTTTTCTTTTCTACGTCATTGTTCATGTCTATGTCGCTCTTCATCGCTGCCCAAGGTTTGTTTTTCTTATTCTCACTGCCATTACGTTCTTGAGAATATAGATATGTTTATATTATCTAGAATGGGGAACAAAAATAGGTGATATATATTTTTTGTAACTAGGATCTTCATTATAAACCTCTTACTGAATTCTGAAGCCAGCAATGGGGATAGCGTGCTGCATAAAAGTTCATCAACTATTGGTAATGATTAAGTGATTGTCATTGTACTTTTCTCAGGCATGAGCTCTCAGTTAAAACAAGTGTAATTAATTTAAAACGACCAGTCATAGTTTGAGGGTTTGAGCTCTCAGTTTATTAATTATTTCTAACTTTATAAGATTTGTCTTTAGTATATTTCTCTAATGCATAATGAAATTTTTCTTTTTTGTTCCCCTTTTTATTAAGTGCACTAGGATCATGTGCATATCTAGATCGGATTCCTCCACAACAGTGGTAGAGCTTTAGGCGCAGATTGATAAATATAAACTTATGGAAAAAGTACGTGTTATTTTGTTCATGGGAAATAGGTGCAATACTTTTACATTCTTCGCATAACATGAATTCGTTTAAAGTTGGGTCGATCAAGCAAGATTGTTTCTCTTCCTTTTGTTTCATCCTAATTAGTGTGCCATCTAGCACTGGATGTTTTTGGATTTTTTTATTAATTTCTACTCCTAATCCATTTAAATTATTGTATGCTTAAAAAATGGGTTGGGTGAGTTGGGTTAGGGTTGAAGAATTTTAAACGGGTTGGGTTAGGGTCATGATTTTCTGACCCATCCATTTTTTGGTTGTGTTGGGTTGATGATATTTTAAATGGGTTGGATTAGGATTGATATCAACTCGACCCATCAACCCAAATTGCCAGATCTAGCGACAATGGTGTCTCCTACACCGAAAAGTATAATCTCCACGAGTATGTGTAACTCTGGGTTATTATGTTTTTTTATTAAAAAAATTCATAATTTGTTCATTCGGTTTACCAGCAGTTGATTCTCACATGCACTAACTGGTATAAACTGATTGAAGATACGAACAATTAGTTATGGATTAAGAATCCGTTTAGATGAGTGAATATATGTGTAACACCCCATCTCTAAATACAATAATCGTCTCCCCTAAGTCCATCTCGTACATTTACAACGCAGCGGAAAAGTTCTACTAAATTGGTGTTACTGCCGTTAGTCACCCACGTGACTAACTAGGCCTATTCTCTTAACAAGTCACGGTCTGACTAACCGGATAATTACTCGAGCATCTAAAACATTACATTTCATAAATCACAACTTATACCGAGTATCTCATGTCCTAATACATCATACTATCATCTCATCAATTTACTAAACGAGTGTACATGCACAACTCGTGTAACAAATGTAAAAGCGACCCGAAGTACTCTATCCGCTCCCACTCTCAGGTTGAGTCTTCGTCCGGTACCTACCTGCAAAGTTTAAATCACAGGCCCCAAAGGGCTCAGCATATTGCTGGTATAGAAAACGTGCAGCCCACAAGCTAGCCGGGTTACACACGACTACTTTGTCGTATACATGCAATTGTTTATTCATACAAATAATAATAAGAAGTACAATAACAAACAACACATTTATGTGAAACATTCACAGCTCAAATAAATCGAACGTCGTAATGGACGTCCATTGATGAGTAAGTTAGATTCCTAAATCCTGAGGCCTGAGAATTGTTTAGTTCTCGTGTTTGACCATACCTTATAAGTGTCAACCGTTCTCTTAATAGAACTGGTTGTTCTCTAACTGAATTGTTTATTTTTGTCGGGTCATGGTAACCCTAGCCAATGAGTTATTAGCTCCATTGGGTTAATAAACATTATTCTTAAGTTATGAGGGGTGTAGGCTTGACCCTCCTGCGCCTCCTGAATTTGCCTCCCATCTCGAACTGTTCACTCGAGATGGTCGGGTCAATTTGTCGACCCTAGGCGGAAGACAGATCTGATACAGATGCCGACCTCCTAACCTGAACATGCATGACCGGAGTCAGTCCCGGATTCCTCTTCTCCCAAGTTCCAATTAGCTGAAGTATCTTTGACGATTGGTTAGTTAAACCTCTCTCGGTATTAACCCACTATCAATAGGGAATATTGTAACCTTATACAATTGTTATTAAACATAGTTAATGAACAAGCTCTGAATCAAATCGTGTTAGTGTACAATGTACGCACGATAACAATACAATAAATCGGTTTTATGCTTAATCCTGTTTGGTCGTATCACTATAACACATAGCACACAAACCGAGGTAGACCTCGTTAGCAAACAGGCTACAAGAATCCCATACCATACACCGGAGACTGGCTAGCTCTTAATCCCTCGTTCGCCTAATCCGCCGAACGCCTCTAACTTATCTAGATCTGTAACCAGAACTAGTATTAGTATCCTGTGTCTTAGAACTAATTTGGTTCTCTTTTCAACTTAAACCTCTTCCTAGGTTAACCCGGGTATAATAGTATACCGTTAAACGGGTTCGTTCATTTAGGAGCGTTTCCAAGCTCAATTCTAATTCATTAACATACTAACGTCGTTAGCAGTTATTTAGTTGCACAGTTAGCAACTTTAGACTTATACGGACCTTGTATTAGGTTTTCGTATTTTTCACTATTCATCCGTATTTCACTATTCATTTATACGGCCTCGTATTTTACTATTCATTTATACGGCCTCGTATTTTACTATTCACCATATTTCACTATTCACGTATACGTATTTTACTATTCACATATACGTCTTTTACTATTCACGTATACATCTTTTACTATTCACGTATACGTCTCATTTTTTTACTATTCATATATATGTAGTGACTATTCATGTATACATATTTACTATTCACGTATACGTGTATTTTCCATGTATACCAAAATTTACGTATATGTCCGTATGATACTCCGTATCAATACGTATTTATTTATTTTTCCAATATAACTTGTATTTTCATTAAAAATACTTTAAGTATTGATTTCTCCTTTACTTATTAAATTACGGGTATACCCCTCGTATACCTTAATTTATATACGGGTCTCGTTTAAACCCGTCTTAACTCTGTTTCTTTTACAACTTGTTTCTAAATTCTTTATTTAATTTCCTTAACCTTCTTAAACACATAAACATGTGTTATTTATATTACTTACCCATAGTTTTCTCTTAATCTCTATTTTACTCATAATAAGTTCTAAACTTGTTATTCTTATTTCTAATTTCCTCCAAAGTCTTTCTTAATTCATTTCTTTAATACTTTTGGTCAATTACCAAAATATACCCAAGTTTAACCAGTCTTTTATGGTCAAACCCTCTAACTTTCCATTATTTACTATATTACCCCTAAAGTTGATTTAACTTAACTTTTTATTCCTTTATCCTTTTAATATCTAATCTTTAGCTACAAATTTTATTCTAGCTCCTCTAAACATTTTATAAACTGTCATTGACCAAGTTTGACCACGTTTGACCACCTTTGACCAGGGAAATTACCATTTTACCCTTGTGGTCTTTTCTTTTATCCTAAGTCATTTATTAACCAAATTAACTCTAATTAATTTCTAATTTTCGTAACTAATTTACCTACAGATTTTTGAACATCAAAAATCATCTTAAACATCTCTAAATCACCAGATTTAATTATCTAATGTTATAGTATATAAATACCATCTTTTATTATCCTTAAATATACCAAAGAACTTATAAATTCCTTATAACACTTATAAACTCTGTATAAATTGTAAACTTAATTCTACAATTATTTTCTCATCACTTAAACTCTCAAAAATACATATTAACTAATATATATTTTCGGCCTTGATATTATATAACCAAAACTTCACAAATTTACATATTACTCTTAATTATACTAATTCCTTTAATTTAACTAAGTTAGATAATTTTTCTAACTCATATAAAACCTCCTAATTTTCGGCCACCATATATATTATAGTATATGAATTTTTCTTGTATATTATGATAGCTTAAATTGAAGCTTATATCATAAGGAGTATAAATCTATTCTTAGATTTAATAAACATTAACTTTTAATAAGCTAAAAACTGAATATTAATCAGCACAATTTCGGCAATAAATAATAAGATGAACAATATGTTAGATCATATATATCAACAATTAGAACCTTGAAATAGGTAGTTGTAGGATTTACCTTGTATATTAACCGTTAGCTTAATATTTAAGCTTGATTTCCTTAGAAATTTTGACAGCAATTTGCTAGAGTAATTGGCTCCAAATTTATACAACAAGATGAAGAATAAGATGGGTTAGTATCCCATGCCAATCGGCTGTAACAAAAACCAAAGAATAAGAAGTTTTCAAGAAGGCAATGTTTTACCTCGAGAATCAAAGGCACCTCTTTGTGGTTTTTCTCGAGAATCTAGGGGCTCATGAGCTATTGTTGTAAATCTATTGAAGAGAGGATTCCAACGAGCTATCAAGCTTGTGATTTGGGGCTAGGATGAGAAAGTTATGATTTCTACAAGGAAAGGTGTTCTTTAAGGCTTAAATCTAAGAACATGGAGTTTTTTTGTGTTGTTTCTTCAAAGAGAGGATGAGCTACGACCTTTGAAGCTCTCATTTGACAGGTAAGAGTCCGATCAATGATTCACTAAGGGGACAAGATGCTTTGGCAATTGATGAAAGTCTTAAGTAGTTGAAATAGTGAATTTAAAAGCAAATAATGCCTTGGTGAGTCACCACCCAAGTTGGCAGCCTTGTGCCTTATTTGACCTGATTTTTTTTGTTTCTCTAATGTGTTTATGTAATATTTGATACATTAAACTCGTTACTAATGACTTATACCATGTGATAGGTATGTTACAAGGCCAAAAATGCCTTAAAACACCTTTTATGTGCTTCCGGGTTCACATTGATTATGCAACTTGTTTTGGCTAGTTTAAATGTGTTATTAGTACATTAACAACCTTTAGAAACTTTGTTCAGGAAATAGCATGTTGCTAATTCCAATTTAAACCAAGTCGTTTAGTGGTTTCTCCTTGACTTTCGTCAGTTTAGTACTGGTTTTTGTGTGGACTTGTATACTTAATTTGTGTGTATACGCTATGGCTCCTATGACCATTTTATTGTTGTTTCCTTTTTCCTTATTGGTATTTAGGCTCACTAGCCTTTTAATTCCATGTATAAATGCTTAAGGCACATTCTCCTTTAAAGCACATTTTTTCTTTAAAGCACATTTTCGTGCTCTAAGGTGCGTTTTTGGTTTAAACGCTAATTCCGCTTAATGTTTATTTCTAATTTTAGAGGTATTTTACATTTAAAATCTCTTGGGAACTTATTGGTAGTTCCCTAATTTATTTATACTCTTTAAAACACCTTTTGCTCTAATTGTTCCTAAAGCATGTTTTGGGGTAAATTGTTGTTTAACACTTCTTCTAATGTTTCTAAGGCACGTTCTAGCCTTAGTATATCCTAATTAGATATCTCATTAATATTTTAAGGTTTGGGGTATTTCAATCTACCCCCCTTAAAAGAACTTTGTCCCCAAAGTTCCTATATATCTATATCACTTAGAATACACAGGTAACTTCACACTAAAAGATCATATAGATCACTCAATATCTGTATAGGCATTCTGACTCATAAGGTCTGCCATATATATATATATATATATATTTACCACACTTGTCACACAACATGTCTTTGCATGTTTTAGTAATCAAAATACTCTTTGTATATTCCTTGTTGTATACTCCTCATGTAACCGGTCTGGAGACAAAGGTTTTCATGTCCTCGAGTTCATGAGCAAGTAATACCAAAAACACATGTCAACTCCAATTCCACTTTATGCTACTGCATCTACTCTTAACGGGCGTGGTTAATTATGACCACTTGTAGGGAGTTTCAGGAATCATCCAACCCTGATGTGATCAGCATCGGTGTTGAACTATCCTTTCACCCCAATTTGTGTTCAGTTTTCCTTGATCTGGCCAAGATCAAGTTCTACCTCCCACGTCAACTTCAAACATCCAAATAATTATTCATGTAGCATTTTATATCTTTTAGTCCTTCTAGTCATAATCATAAATCAATACATCTCCAAATTATGGAACTCAGTCCATCAATCATTCTTAATCCACCTCTCAGCACCTACTTAGAGAATTTAATTCCTACCAGGTTCTACATCGGTCTCATACTAATTCATAACTCATAACATTACCATATTTGGTCTTATATCAATACATATCATATGGATTTTAATTCCCCTGGAGTTTCTACTCCTCTTTTCCTGAATTCTCGCACCGAAGTTAACGAGGTCGTCCTCTAATACATCTGGTATTCGCATTTAATTGTGCGTAATAACCACAACCACATAAGAATGAATACATGTGTTTATATAACATACGTATCAAACATCACAACTAATTGTATTGTGCTATGCACACTGTTGGTTACGTACTCAATATGTGAAATATAGGCTAAGCGATTGTACGCTCTACCCCCCTTAAAATGGATTACGCCCACGTAATCAACATTATATCATCCTTGAACATAGGTTCAAGATTTTTAGGTGTCATGGAGCATTCTAGCTCCTATGTAGTCTATCTCACATTATGATTGGGTCTGAGGGTCTTCACCATGGTAATGGCTTAGTCTCTGTATCAAGGATTCTTATTGGTGTTCATACCAATCTTACAACTGTGTTCCAGTGTAGTCTCTAAGGCTCCAAAGTATTTGGTAGTTAAATCGTATATTTTATTCGACTGGAAGATGTGCAATACATCGTTCCTTTTTCCCTTTTGTTAGGCATATCAAACCTTTAAGATTCGGACCACTAGCTTCTGCTGCACGACTCTGGTAATCTTGGGGCTTAGTTTGCCCTCCCTATCTTCTTTAATAGGTTTTACAGCTTATTTGTATCCTTACAACTTAGGAATAAAGGTCTCTTAATGGACGCGTGGTATCTTTATTTATACACGGTCCCAATGAGTTATAACTTGTCTATCCAGTTCTCTGGAGATCTGATGTTCATGATGTTCTTACGCCTTTCAGCGTCTGACTTGTTTCCTACTAACTGACTCTCAGTCTGAGATTTCT
The DNA here is from genome assembly GCA_023374045.1 of Limonium bicolor. NCBI lineage: Eukaryota > Viridiplantae > Streptophyta > Magnoliopsida > Caryophyllales > Plumbaginaceae > Limonium > Limonium bicolor. The sequence goes on from CM041776.1 coordinate 56,401,152, forward strand.
GTATTATTTGGAGCTGTTGTTCAGTGCTTATTGCTCTTTACAGTTTCCTCAAGAATCTTGAAACATATGTACTGTTTGTACTTACTAATTAGTGCTTCTCGCACTTCATAATTATTAATTGTTTCCTCCATGAATGAGTTCTCTGACTCTTTTAATCTCATTGGTTTAACTGAGTTCTTCCTCCTCAATTGTTCACGGTAACTTGCTGTCCTGGTGCAAGTTTGCATCTCTGACTACCGTACGGAGTCGACTACTTCTCGTGTTCCTTACACTACTCGTTTACATATATGGGGTACCTTAATGATACATTGCTACTTACCCGACTAACTTATAAAATAAGTCCATCAGGCCCACAAACTCCTTTGGAGTGTGGTCGTCCCACATCTCATTTAAGTATGCTCGTAGTGTTTGTCACACGCTTAGTTATGGCTAATTTGTGAAGTATTCAATTGTCGATCTCCTCTTTCATCAATCCGTTATAACGCACATGTCGTTCTTCTTGAACCTAATCAAGGAATATCCATCAACTAGGTTCCTAGTTGCATTATACCCTCTGTATTTAGTACGGAGTCGATCCCTTAGTAATTTGAGGTCTCTTTCCTTAGAGCCTCTTATCTTATTTCTCATGTCGATCCACTAGGAATGCACTTCCAGTTCCTCACGGAACGAACAGTGTGCTTCCGGTGAAATCTTTCATCACATGGTCCAGACTACTGGCGTTACTGCACAGTCTGTCTCCCATTTCATCACCTTACTTACATCGGGTTTTAAATTCATAAATCTGATTGCTTTCGTGTCACTATTTGATGGCTTATATATAGTGGTTGCTTTGTTGTGCACCGTAAATTAATCTACCTAAAAGGTATTATTCTCCCGGCCTCCACTACCGAAGTAGCTTTAGCTGTCTTATATTGTCCATTGATGGCACAATTCTACAATTGTTTTACTTCAACGTCTTGTCTTATTTTCAATCCCCTTCATGGTGTAAACAGACTATAAGTTCTCTAATCTCGATGTTTGGCAGTTGCCGTATCGTGTTGTAAAATGTTTATCTCTTAATATGAAGGTGTTCTGCTTCAATCTCAGGTTCGTAAGTAGGCTAATTTCTCTCACATTCTTTCATACTTTATGATGTTATTTACCATGTAATTTAACCGGTTACTGAAAAAGTCATCCGTTGAATCACAAGCTCTTTTGAGCGTTGGTCACTTGATGTGCCATTCTGCGCACTCACAATGTTTATCTCTGACGCTTGCTGATTCTTAAATCCTGGGTGTTGGATATGAGGTCTGTCTCTACAGCCTTCCATATTATTTATGTGTAACTGGAATGTTCTAAGGTAATCTCAAGGTCTATGGTTCCCATTCTCCAATAGAGAGTATTCAATCTCTAAGAAGTGAAAGCCCGTTTTGAGGGGTTTATTCCCACTCATGGCCTCACTACAAGGAGATGTATCCCCACCCTAAAAGGAATGGTTCGTTCTCCGCCCCTGTCAATAGCTCTATCTCAACTTTCTCATTGGTTCCCTTTCCTGGCAATTCTTCCTCAATTTAGTATAGGTTTTTATATCCACTCGTATGTACGAGTTGTAGTTCATTCATGGCCTAGATAAGCCTTTTTATGTTTTCCTGCGCCTCGAGCTCTGATGTATTTAACATCCTTGGCTCGTAGGCCCTTAACGCTTGATTAGTCTCAAGTGTGAGCCGGTGTTCGGTTCACTGTTGTATTCTTAATCATATGTAGGTTATCCACGTGATTCTCTCGTTCTCTGTACTCTGTCAATGTTGGGTCACATCATTGGATGTACTATTAGGTTTCACAATAAGTTGTTGTATCTCGCTTCCTGCTGTGGAAGTTCGCTTAGGTAATCCGATGTTAATCAGTGTCTGTGACAATACTTTTGCTCTCATAGACTTGCGTCTTTTAGCAATTAAGGATTAGTTCTCATTAGGCCTCTGCCTCCAGGTGTCTAAATCGGATATTTACCCTGGCTATCATGTGCTGCGATGTCAATACTTTGTTCAACTTTTGTTGAATACGCCACCCGTTAATGACTAATCATACTTGGGTGTTAATGAGTTAGGCAAGCAATACTAAGCATCATTTATGGGTCTTTTTCTACTCAACTATACCAACTCTATGGTGTAGTCCTTTTGAGGTTCTCTCTTTTGTGATTGCACGTATTTGATCCTAGGTAGGTCATTACTTAAATTTGTTTTCTTTGATTCTGTTTCCAGGGTTTATCAACATCTTCAATGAAGAGTGCTGTTAATGGTATTATTCTGGGAATTCATCCCGTTTTTATTGAAAGTTGTTATGTCCTCCATCTTCATTGTATGTCGTAATACCTTCCTTGTAGGTTATTACTTACATTCGGTCCTCTCACATTGTTGAGTAATCTCTTCGGTTCCTCCATTCAAGGTTAGGCTTGGTTTTTGGGCTGATGTCTTACCTGTTAGTGTGGTTTCTTTGCTAATGCTCACGTCATTTAGTTTCCAGACCAAGTCCAGCTCCCTGCTGACTGGTGTATTGATTTAGTTGTCATGGTCAGGCCGTCAGGCCCTCCCGATATTTCGCTCTTCGTCTTTAAGGATTTGTAATCCGGTGTTCATACGCATCATATCCATGGTTTTTATAATTTGGTCTTCACGGCTTCCTGTAAAGCTTCATTGCGGCGGCACTTGCCAAGGCAAGTGCGCCATGCAAGATGGGCTATCGGTACTGTGTACGTCGGTAATGGTACATTCTCCTAAACTCCATGTAGGTGGTAGTCCATGGGACTCCTTCTTTGCCCCTTTTGGCTTTGGTTAATTGATTATCTGAGCAGCTTCTTGACTGATTTTAATTGTATAGTTACTTATCAGGGTATTCCTCTTGCTGAGGGGACCCCTTTTTCCTTTTCTTTCGCCTTGGTTCTCACTCTCGTTTCCACACCTTCGTCGAGGTTATTGAGTATTGACTCTGCTTAGGCACTACGTCGTAGTCCTATCTTGGAGTATGACTTGCATATGCATTCGTAGTCGTCTGGGCTATTGCAGTTAGGTCTTTGCAACCTCTTTTTTTTGTAGGTTCGGAGTTACCCGCTTCATAATTGACTTTTAGGTAGTCCTATGCTCTTGTGCGGTATGATCCCACTGCTATTGCTCCCTTGGACTGTTGTCCGGAGTTTCTGTTACTTCTCTTGTCCTCTTATTGCACTCGTAGTGCTTTACTTCTTACTTGGTATGGCGGGGTTATATCGACTGCTTAGCATGTCGACCCATGTTGCCGGTAATTACTATTCTCTCATTGGTAGGATTTTGCTGGTAGCGCCTTGAAATACCCCGAGTAATTACCACTTTAAATTAGTGAAGGTTAAATTAAATTATGTGCAACAATTGCCATGAAACATTATGGTATTTCAAATATAGATCCAAACGGGTGCTTAATCGCATGTACATATCGATGCGTAAAAATAAATACCACTAGTGCGCCCAATAAATTGTATGAACATCCTATGTACCTTAGACGAATTATAATCGTAAACGTCGTAAACTCATACGTATACACATCTCTAAACTGAAGATGTTATGATTAATAATGTGATGCATACGTACTACCAACGTTATAATATCACCACGTCACGTGCACAAGTAATAACGTGACGTAATACAACAGTCGCGTAAATATATATAGGCATATATATATATGTATAACTAAAACGCGACAAAATAAAATAGTCGCACATATATATAGGTATAATCAACAGTGTGACAAGATAAAATAGTCACATAAATGTATATGTATGTAACAACGATAAAATAGGTATGTATATACACTTTACAAAGAAAAAGAGAAATAAAAAAAGAAGAAAAAAGAAGAAAAGAGCAAACCTGCTCTAGCCGGGATTCGAACCCGGTACCTCCCGTACCTTTGTAAACGTCTTAACCGGTTGAGCTAGGCTCGTATTCGGTAACAAATCACACCTCTAAACACAAGAGTGCTGATACATATCATTAGATGAATTAGACTATTAGATCACCGACTAAAGTGAACTACAGAATAGTTAACAAACATAATACCCCACCATGCCTTCCTTGTTTCCACCATCGACATTGTTTTTCAGCAGTAACAAATGGCTAATCACTAATACCAAAACACAGTACAAGTTCCCACTCTCACCTCTCCTTCTTTTCACGCCACTCTTCCTTTGTTTTGCTCAATGTCGGACTGCAGCATCCTCACCCACACTCTTCTTATTCCCACGTTTTACGTGATCGAGAACAGAGGTCAGGCTCGGTGGAACATTTCATCAGTTACCACACCACAACCCACGGGAGATTATTCTCCACCAAACACACTTTCACAAACACTTAGGTGATGTCTCCTGCATGCAAATCACACTCTGCCTGGCACAGGAAGTCCCGCACCTGCTTGCACCAGTGCCTTCCTTTTCTTTCTGGCATGGTTAGTCGCGAGTAATAAACCCACCCAACTCCTCCTCTTAAGTCATTACCTCACTGGACCAATTCAACTTGTGTCTGTCGCTCACGAGAGCCGATCTCAGTGTGCAAGTCCTGGAGCACACACACCAGTCGCTGATCCCAGCAAGGTGAACATCAGTCATTAGTCCTTTCTTTCTTCTCTGTCTCATGCCGAGATTGTCTCTGCGGTCTAACTCATTAACTCTTCAATCTTGCATAACTCGGTCTGGGAATTTAATCCATGAAGGGTGTAATAATCTCCTACGAACAACAATAAGAAATCTTCCTTAAGCTCACCTGATTCTTCACGAACAGAAACAACTGCAGTTATACTTGCACTTCAACTCACGGTGAGACCTTGAGACAAATCTTGCTGCAGGTCTCTCCTTCTGTTCTTTGTTTTCTTTTTCTGATGTCCGAAGCACTACAAGATCACTCACCCAAAGCACTTGTTTCCTCTCATGCGTGAACTCCCATGCAGTTCCCTAGGCTTGTTCACAAGAGATCCCTGGGTAAAAGCTACCCGTTCCTCCTTGGAGCACAACCTGAAGGTGAGGTCGAAATAAAAAGAAAAGAAACCAAGCCTCTGGTTCCTGTAACCTTTCCACTTTTGCTGGTTTTGAGAGGACCTAACAAGTGATCACTCCTTCTTAGTTATCAAGAGCCTGAGACTTTACATGTGTGCCAAGAATCAACCAAGGGAAAACAACTAAGCTACTGAACTGGTGAGCTAACTCTAACCTGAAACCATGATCAGAAAATAAAGCCAGATTGTCAAGTTCAATTATTAAGTACATTGGATTCAGTAGAGGTTGTTCGTTTTTGGTGGATTATCTATGAACATAAATACAATTAGTACATTACTAGCACACCTAACTAAGTCATAAGCGCTTTGGGGGAAAACTAGTCAACAACATAAACAGAAGTAAGCAACAGAAAAAAAAAGAGGAACCACAATCTCAGTTTCAGTTTTTAGTTTCTTAATGCCTTGTTTCAGTACAAACATGTTCAGTAGGAGTAACAACGTTGTTTGAGGGTTAGACTTATCGCAACATTTCACTAGTAGTTAACCTAGTAATGATTAGAACAAAAAAAAAACAGATAGCAACTTAATAAAACAAGAAACAAACGCATCAGTATGCTGTCTGTTGTGTTGCAGTTTCAGGAACTTGGTTCTCTGTATAAATGAAATTGGAGAGGGTTAAACAATATTGTTGTGAAACTGTGATGAAGTTAAAACTCTGATGGAACACTGAATTAATTGGGTAAGCATTTTGGGAAAAGAATTATGAGTCAAACTCATGGATAACAAAGAGGAATAGAATGTAGAGTTTCATACCTAGTGTGTTAGTGTTTCAGTTTTCTAGCTCTGTACAATTGAGTTACAGGATTGATTAACAGGTCGGGGAGGTTTACTAATGGACTTAAAAGATGGCTAATGCACTCACCTAGGTTGGTGTAGTTACTTGAGAGTTTAGTAGTCAGTCAGTGAATTAAAACTAAAGTGCAATGAAGTGAAATGCAGAGGTTCGTTTCAGTTTCTGCTGGTTTTCGTTTCTCTGTATATCAACTTTTCAGAAGTGACCTAAAACTGGTATTGGCTTAATCACTGATATAAAAGCTTGCTAACGTGAGGCTAAGAGAAAACAAACTGGGAGGCTAGAGGAAGAAACAGTAGCAACAAAAAAATAGAAAAGTAAAGCCATGGGTTTTATGTTTCAGTCTCTACTTCAGTTTTCAGTTTTCTTGTTTCAGTATGAGGATAATACTGTAACCTTGGCAAAGTCCTTTGGGTTGTTTTGAAGCCAAAACTATATTAAGAGGTGTGACCAAATGGGTAAACAAGTAGGGGAGTTTGAAAACTGAATGATAGTCAAAATCAAAGACAGAAATAACAATGATTCAGTTCAGTTTTGCAGTTTATTCTTGAGTCTGGGTAATGAAGTTTCTGAGGTTTGATTTTTTTTGCTGTTTCTGAGTTTAAATTTTTATTAGAACGTCTAGCTAAGTGGGTGAGTAAGCTGGGAAAGATTGAAGTCATGTAATAACCTGACAGCAATAAGAAAAGAAATGCACCAGTTACATATTGTTCAGTTCAGTTTTCAGGTTTTAAGGTTCAGTTCTCAGATGGGTCAATTTCTGTACAACCATGTTCCAGAGGTATTATCCATGTGGTTTTGGTTTGTCTAGGAGTTATAATACCTATTAAACACTTAAGTCAAGTGGGGGAGCCAGTAATCAGATTCAAGAACTGAAAGAAAACAAAGGAGAGTTATCAGATTCTTATTTAGGTTTCAGTTTTATCAGTTTCTGTCCAGTTCCTGTTTTGGGATGTGTCTGTGATATTACCAAGGGTGTGCTGGGATTTAAGTTCTTAATAAGACACTTAACTACGTAAGAAAACATAGAGGGAGAAGTGGAAAGGTGAGATTAATAAAAGCAACAGAAGAGAAGTGCAACAGCTTATGGTTTCGGTTTACAGATTTCAGTTCAGTGTGAGGTTATCAGTAACATAAACCCAGGTGTTGTAGGTTTGTTTTGAGTTTAGAATCTTGATCAAGACCTTAATTAACAGAACCAGTAAATTGGGATAGTTTGAGGGACAGTTAGTGAACTAATAGAAGGAAATAAAAGCAAGCATATTAGAATGTGATGTTTCAGTTTTATAATTCTACTGAAAGTTTGAGTGTCCGAGTAACATTGTTACAGAGGGAATTAATGGGGTTGTAATGAATTCCTAATGAATCTGAAACACACCTAATACACCCTAGTAAGTTCATAGGTACTGAAGGGAAGGTTAGAAGTCAGTATAACCAACTGCAAGTAATGGTCAAACAGAATGCACCGATTCTGTTTCTTTCAGTGGGCATGAATGTGTGGGTTCTGTACAAGGAAGTGCAGAAGCTTTAAAGATGTTGATGGGTCTGTAAATGAATTTAAACTCTGCTAATACCCCTAATTAAAAGTAGGGACACGTTGGGAAAATTAGAAAGAACAAAAAGGAGAGCCAAACCAGGGAATACAGCAGTATATGATTTCAGGTTTTCTCGATTCAGTTTGAGGACTTCTCCGCAGCTCTGTATTATCGCCTTGGGTTTTCTTAGAGTTGGAGCTGTATCAAAACATATAACCAAGTAACAAAATAAGTTGGGGAAGCTAGATATAGGTTAGGTAACAGAAAACTAAGCAGTAGAAAAGAGTCTACAGCAGATGCATAGTTCAGTTTCAATTTTTTTTTGTTACCTGTATAAGAATTTTCAGGATGTTGGTCCATGTTATTTTTGGTCTGTTTTAAAGATGAAAACTATACCAATACATTTATCTGGGTAGCTAGATTATTGGGGAGAGAATTAAACATCAGTTGGACTGAACAGAACCAAGGATCGAAAAGGAATATGGAGAGGGTTGTTCCAGATTTCAATAATTTTGTGTTTCGGTATACTGATTTACAGAAGCATTATGAGTGTGGTGCTAACTTAGTAATGAACCTAAATCATAGCTGATAGATACAGCTAGGTTAGCAAAACCTATTGAGAAGGTTAAACACCGGTTTACTACCTTGGACGTGAAGTTAGATAAGGTGGCACATGTAAGTGGTGTTTCAGATTTGAGGAACTTGTGAGTTCAGTATAATTAGGCTTTAGGGGCATTTTAAAGATTATATTATTATGATACTAGGTTTAAAACATTGATAACCTATTTAGCTAAGGAGGGGATATACTCAAGACAAGTTAAATCCGTTTTAGATAAACTCGTTACATATTAGTGTCTAGCATACTCTAAAACGTTAACTAGAGGAGAGGGCTTAGTTAACTTGTAACCGACGGTGTAAACATCCTTGGAGATAAATAAAAGTCTAAGGTGAATACTTGGGAAGCTCTAAGGTTTAGAATAAACCGTACATTCAACGACTCACCTAGGGGATAACACCCGGTATAAACGAGATAAACTAGAAAAGTGTCACCACATGAAATCATGAACTGACACGCTATTTTTAATCAACGTTAGGGCCGTAACGAACGCCAATCGAGACCCCGTGTGTGAGGCGACACGTGCTTCTGAATAAGGTATGGACATGTGTGGTTCGTATGTTGCCGTGTTACACGGCTTGTGTGATGTGTGCCTTGTTTGACAATGACCATAAGACTAGCATGAAATTGGATTGCTTGTTATGACTTGTTTATATGTTTGTTACATATATCATTGCTGCATATTACTTGCGCGCACACAGTAGTGTAGTCCCTTCTCGTTGATGAAACCTTGAGTTGAAACACAACGAATTACGTAAACAAACAAGGAACTATATAAAAGGAACACTCCTCTTAAATTATAGAGGACTTCTAACGACACCCACTATGGTGTCGAACTTATAACGATAATGAATAGTAGAATACCAGTTGGTGGAACCCATACTGGGGTATTGAGGTGACCCCACGTTCTCGGCGCATGATGCCAGAAATAGAGGATTAGCTATGGAGAAGACGCTCTTCAATATGTAGTGATAAGAGAATTCACAAATAAACCTTAAAGAATCTAGGAAATATGGGCATCTATATGATATGGTCACGGGACTTAACTATATCCCCAGACCTGGTGCAAGAGGAGAGAAAGAGGATATACTTTACGGGAACAAGAGAAAAGGAATGAAAATACACAACGCTCGAATGATCCCGTAGTAAGGATCATTGGCATAAAATACCTACGCGCACGTTTTTGTTAGTTACATGATTGCTGTTGCTATACTAGCAACCTGATGTGCTTGGTTGCATGTTTGATGATGCCAGCATGTTATGCTTGGTTGCTTGTTTTCTAATGCTTTGCTACCTGGAAGTGTGTATGATATTATGATGTGTTGTGGTGTGCTTTACTGCGTTATTATAGCATGTAACTTGGACTTAATAATATTCGACCAAGTAGTCGTGTAGCCCGGCAACAAACAGGCTAAACATATTCATACTCAGCTTAGTTTTGCTGAGTCCTTTATTTTTACAGGTATGGATCTGGACGAAGGCGGAGAGTAGGCAGGGCGACTACCACGGGGGTAGTCCATCTGGGCAAGTCCTTTAAGTAGTATGCTTTAATGTATGGGTTGAGACTATGTAACACTAAACCCTAGACGTACGTTTCGGTTTGTGTTAAGAACTTATGATGTAGACTCTCGGTACTTGATTTGTAATTCCTGTTGTACTTGGATGTGGTCAAGATTTAAATTCCAGTCAGTCAGACCGTAGCTTGGAGTTGATAATGTTGTTATGTCAACCACGTGAGTGGTTGGCGTCTGTGACACCCGGATGGAGTTGTGAATCCGCTGCTTAGACTTATTGTAATATCGTTGGGCGCATTGTTCAGACTGTTGTTTCGTTATTCGGGGGTGTTATAGAAAGTGGTATCAGAGCGTAGTTGCGCTCTGATGACTGGAACAGAGAAGTACCGAGAATAGGAAAACCTAAATTTGGGAAACGGGGTTAAGGGTTAGTAATGTGAGGCACGACTTTACCAATTTAAACCACCAGCAAGGGCGATAACAACTTGCAGTAAGATTCTTGTGTATGTTCTAAACTAACAAACGACATTCTTAGATGGCCAGCAACGAGGTCAAGGACGAGACCGAGATGCCACGACCCGGGACTACTACCATGCAGCGTTCCAGGTCGAGATCACCGTCCAGATGCAGGACAAGGAATTCGCCAAGAAAAGGGAGGTGAAAGGTGGTGACTCAGAGGACCGTAAACGGAAGAATGCGGGGAGGAAGAAGTACTACCCGAGCAAGAGGCGAGCAAAACACCATGGGAGCAAGCCTACAGAGACACTTCAGCTGGGTCACCCGGCTATTGCGGCTGAGCCGCTACGCTCCTGCCCATCCAAGGGGTCTGGAGCCGGCCCAAGCAAAAAGACCAAGCGCCGCTTTAAGTGCAGGCGATGCTCGAAGAACCACCCCGGAGTTAATTGCCAGGGCGAACCGGTACAGTGCTTTCACTGCAAGAAGCGCGGGCACAGGGCCTTTGAGTGCTTCGCAAATCCCGAGAGCTAGAGCTATAAGCCCAGTTATGGTGACCAGAGAGCGGGATCCCGAGACCCCCAGAAGGCATCTACTCCGAGGCCAGGGGAGGCGGCCTTAAACATCATGGACCGCACCGAAGGACCAGACACCCCTTCAGCTACAGGTAAAACCTAAAACCTCAAATGACTGTAAAGCATGACCAAATCTTTGTGTGCCAAGTTGTATGACCATGCATGAAATCTGGTAGGTTACTAGTACCACAAACAAAAAAAACTATACTGTATAATAGCCTAAGACTCGAAGCTCTGACTAGAGCGTGAAGTCCAAAGACGTCGCCAAATAAAAAACATATAATACCCATTGAGGGACCAATTTTAGAGGCAACTTGGGTCGACATGCTTAGCAGTCGACAGGACCCTACCTTACAAGAGAGGAGGGCCGAAACACCCTAAAATTTGGGAAATAAATAAAGCTTACGTAAACAATTAATTAAGCCAAGGTTGGGATTGAGATAAATTCTTCAATTCGTACACTCGAAAGATTAATTTTAGTAAACCCCTCGTAAAACCATGAAATGAGAGGATATAGTTCGAGACGAACCTACACCATAAAATCGGTGCAATCTATAATGCTTAATAAAGCATGACACAATTTTACACACTAAGGTATAATATTACGGGGCACTGTTACCCACCCTAACACAAAGCAAACAGATAAGAAAATGGAAATGAACCCGCCACTATGTTCAAACATCTATCGAATATTTTGTTCAAGGAGACCAAATAAAAGGAGTTGTGTACCATAGAGAATTAAGTTCCAATCATGGAGGAACAAGTTCCTTTGATACTAATGTCATAACACTTGTCATCTATCACTTCATGACATTAAAACCATATTGTATATACTTATATATATACATATCTTCTGGGTTTTACATATGTATATATTGATATATGTTGTTTTTATTTGATTTAATCATATAATATAGTTGCATGAATTGTGACAATACTACTTCTTAAACTCCCATTCTAGGTATAAGTTGGTCAACTTGACCTCTTGGTCAAATTAGTTGACTTAGTCAAGCATGTTGACTTGACTAGTTTATCCAAGTACTTTAACTTACAACATTCATCATAATACAGGGTATTATATAATTCATGAACTTTGCAATATGCTACTCTTGATTGTATAATTTACAGTCTATCAACTTTATTCATTTATAACACCCATCACTAAATATTATATGGTTCTCAACCATATTTTATATGCATTTCCTACATGTATTAGTCACGCCTTTATGCACATACAAATATACATGAATTATAAAACTCCTTTCATTAAATGTTACATTTCATTATTTTATGTAAGGTTATTACTCTTACTAGTTTGTAATATATGATACAAACTTATATTAAGACTCCTATCTTAATATCATGTAACATTTGTATAATACCATACTAAACTTTTAAAGCTTATTCATCATACTCATTATTTTGTAAGTTCATTTATTCATTATTATCACATTTAGTTTATGTGAAAATTCTTACTTGTACTTGTTTTTTTTAAATCAAATTAATACCACAATAATCCATGTAACACTTAATATATACATAACATACTAATTCCCTCTGTTTATTTATCTCATATATTGTATATATATACATATATATATATATAGATATATTAGATATATATATATATATATATATATATATAATATATATATATATGATCTCGTATATGTGTTATCGAGATTTTATATATACACGTATTACATCCAATTTAAATACCAATTGTATATATAAAAGTATATATACATACATCTTCTTACCTCAAATGTTTGTCAAGGTTAATATTACCTAGCCAAGTAATTTCCAACCTTATGATTCAAATTCAATTATACAATATCGTATAATTTAATTCCTCCTATTTAGTATAACAACCATGACAAAAAAAGGGCTTGTATACACCTGACAAATTATTCACTATAACACCTAGGGTTGAACCTTAGGCAAGAAGATTAAGAGAACCTAATCATATGGGGAGACATTAAATACGGTGCGGATGGATCACCTATATCCATACTATAAATACGGTGTGGATGGATCACCTATATCCATACTATATCTATGAATACGGTGCGGATGGATCACCTATATCCATATCTATAAAACGGTGCGGATGGATCACCTATATCCATACTATATCTACGAATACGGTGCGGATGGATCACCTATATCCATATCTATAAAAATGGTGCGGATGGATCACCTATATCCATACTATATCTATGAAATACGGTGCGGATGGATCACCTATATCTATACTATGTCTCCATATATGAGAACTTGGAATGAAAAGAGCTCATAATATCAGAAGGATACGAATGTATGTACCAATATACCATTTAATTAATGGAAACAACCATATGTGCATATATAAGACAAAAGGGTATTATAATTCAAATACGACCTTGGAACTTATAACACGTAAGTATACATATATTATGGATACAAGAATGAGTGAATGTATATATGTACACATTTAGATATATACATAGTTGGAAAATTTAAGGGATTAATTCAAGAATTGATGGCCAGATGGCTAGAAGCATGGAGGGTAATAATTAAATTGGTTGATCGTTGGTTGGACGTGCGAGGTTGAACTTAACCCTGGTCAGGTCAAGTGATACTGAGCACAAATTGGGGTGGAAGGATAGTTCAACACTTACGCTGACCACGTAAGGGTTGGATAACTCTCGAAACCTCTTATAAGTGGACACATGAACTACAAAATACGAAGGATGCGATATCGATGTAGATGATACGAGCGGGTAGAATACATTGATACATGATTCGAAATTTAGAGGCTACAACCACAGAAACTTCAAACATATATAATTTAGTAACCTTTTGACTGAAACCAATTGAAGTCAACCAACAGGGTCAAGGCCATAACTGGGCTGAAAAATAAAGATACTTAGAGACGAAAGACGTCTAATTTGGTTGTACACATTAAAGGATAAAAGAAAGTAGTAATGCTAGGAGAGAAAACCAGCTAGCTACACATAAATATGAGCGGTAATAAAAACTAAACCAATCATGGTAACAATGACACGTCGATAACATTCAAATACCAACAACTAAATCATTAACACCCAAAAGGGTCAGCCAGAAACAAAAATCTAGATGCTTAAAAGCGCACCAAAAGCATGAATATCCAACCTCCAAAGGAACTGAATAGACAAAGTACAATCCACAGAGACCGTGTATAAATTAAATTACCACATGTTAGCCAAGAGACTAGGCGGAAGAAACAACTAAATCATCCACTACCTTGGAAGACATAGTAAGGAAAAGCTAAACCAGAAGGTAATCAGAGTCGCACAGCAGAAGCTGGTGGACCATATCGCACATCTTCCAGTTGAGTAACAAGTGACCTATCAGCCAATACCTTAAACCTAGAGAGGCTAAACTCGAATCCGTCTCTAGATCGGAACGACTACTGATAAGAGTCTTTTGATACAGAAACTAAACCCTTAACATGGTCAAGGCCTTTGGTGAGATTATAATGTGAGCTACATTGCATAGGTACCAGAAAGCCCGTGAGACTTAAAGATCGTGAACCAAGGTTCAAAGATGATATAATAGGGATTACGTGGGCGTAATCCATTCTTAAGGGGGGGTAGGCGCGTCACGTTTTTACTGGGTTATTACCCGTTTGTGGTGTTGTTTGGATACTATGTGTGGGAATTGGGTGCGTATCGTATTGGATGTACACTGTGCCATGAATGAATATTGTATGTTGGTTTTATGGTGTGACTTGTTGATTGTTGCATTGGTGGGCTTTAAACACTTGAGATGTATTTGGTGATGTATACGTGAACTATTGTGTATGTATGTCCCTCGGGACTTGTGATATATATAGGTATGTGTGATTGGTTTGGATTGGGAAAATAGTGGTAGAATGGAAGGTTAGGAAAATGTTGGAACTTTAGAATTGATAGGATTAAATGGATTAGAACCTTGAGATTCGTTGGGTGGTTAAATTCATATTCGATTGAGACAACTTCGGGACGAAGTTCTTTTAAAGGGGGTAGACTGAAATACCCCGAGTAATTACCACTTTAAATTAGTGAAGGTTAAATTAAATTATGTGCAATAATTGCCATGAAACATTATGGTATTTCAAATATAGATCCAAACGGGTGCTTAATCGCATGTACATATCGATGCGTAAAAATAAATACCACTAGTGCGCCCAATAAATTGTATGAACATCCTATGTACCTTAGACGAATTATAATCGTAAACGTCGTAAACTCATACGTATACACATCTCTAAACCGAAGATGTTATGATTAATAATGTGATGCATACGTACTACCAACATTATAATATCACCACGTCACGTGCACAAGTAATAACGTGACGTAATACAACAGTCGCGTAAATATATATAGGCATATATATATATGTATAACTAAAACGCGACAAAATAGAATAGTCGCACATATATAGGTATAATCAACAGTGTGACAAGATAAAATAGTTACATAAATGTATATGTATGTAACAACGATAAAATAGGTATGTATATACACTTTACAAAGAAAAAGAGAAATAAAAAAAAGAAGAAAAAAGAAGAAAAGAGCAAACCTGCTCTAGCCGGGATTCAAACCCGGTACCTCCCGTACCATTGTAAACGTCTTTACCGGTTGAGCTAGGCTCGTATTCGGTAACAAATCACACCTCTAAACACAAGAGTGCTGATACATATCATTAGATGAATTAGACTATTAGATCACTGACTAAAGAGAACTACTGAATAGTTAACAAACATAATACCCCACCATGCCTTCCTTGTTTCCACCATCGACATTGTTTTTCAGCAGTAACAAATGGCTAATCACTAATACCAGAACACAGTACAAGTTCCCACTCTCACCTCTCCTTCTTTTCACGCCACTCTTCCTTTGTTTTGCTCAATGTCGGACTGCAGCATCCTCACCCACGCTCTCCTTATTCCCACGTTTTACGTGATCGAGAACAGAGGTCAGGCTTGGTGGAACATTTCATCAGTTACCACACCACAACCCACGAGAGATTATTCTCCACCAAACACACTTTCACAAACTCTTAGGTGATTTCTCCTGCATGCAAATCACACTCTGCTTGGCACAGGAAGTCCCGCACCTGCTTGCACCAGTGCCTTCCTTTTCTTTCTGGCATGGTTAGTCGCGAGTAATAAACCCACCCAACTCCTCCTCTTAAGTCATTACCTTACTGGACCATTTCACTTGTTGTCTGTCGCTCACGAGAGCCGATCTCAGTGTGCAAGTCCTGGAGCAGACACACCCAGTCGCTGATCCCAGCAAGTGAACATCAGTCATTAGTCCTTTCTTCTTCTCTGTCTCATGCCGAGATTCTCTGCGGTCTAACTCATTAACTCTTCAATCTTGCATAACTCGGTCTGGGAATTTAATCCATGAAGGGTGTAATAAGCTCCTACGAACAACAAAAGAAATCTTCCTTAAGCTCACCTGATTCTTCACGAACAGAAACAACTGCAGTTATACTTGCACTTCAACTCACGGTGAGACCTTGAGACAAATCTTGCTGCAGGTCTCTCCTTCTGTTCTTTGTTTTCTTTTTCTGATGTCCGAAGCACTACAAGATCACTCACCCAAAGCACTTGTTTCCTCTCATGCGTGAACTCCCATGCAGTTCCCTAGGCTTGTTCACAAGAGATCCCTGGGTAAAAGCTACCCGTTCCTCCTTGGAGCACAACCTGAAGGTGAGGTCGAAATAAAAAGAAAAGAAACCAAGCCTCTGGTTCCTGTAACCTTTCCACTTTTGCTGGTTTTGAGAGGACCTAACAAGTGATCACTCCTTCTTAGTTATCAAGAGCCTGAGACTTTACATGTGTGCCAAGAATCAACCAAGGGAAAACAACTAAGCTACTGAACTGGTGAGCTAACTCTAACCTGAAACCATGATCAGAAAACAAAGCCAGATTGTCAAGTTCAATTATTAAGTACATTGGATTCAGTAGAGGTTGTTCGTTTTTGGTGGATTATCTATGAACATAAATACAATTAGTACATTACTAGCACACCTAACTAAGTCATAAGCGCTTTGGGGGAAAACTAGTCAACAACATAAACAGAAGTAAGCAACAGAAAAAAAAAAGAGGAACCACAATCTCAGTTTCAGTTTTTAGTTTCTGAATGCCTTGTTTCAGTATAAACATGTTCAGTAGGAGTAATAATGTTGTTTGAGGGTTAGACTTATCACAACATTTCACTAGTAGTTAACCTAGTAATGATTAGAACAAAAAAAACAGATAGCAACCTAGTAAAACAAGAAACAAACGCATCAGTATGTTGTCTGTTGTGTTGTAGTTTCAGGAACTTGGTTCTCTGTATAAATGAAATTGAAGAGGGTTAAACAATATTGTTGTGAAACTGTGATGAAGTTAAAACTCTGATGGAACACTGAATTAATTGGGTAAGCATTTTGGGGAAAGAAATATGAGTCAAACTCATGGATAACAAAGAGGAATAGAATGTAGAGTTTCATACCTAGTGTGTTAGTGTTTCAGTTTTCTAGCTCTGTACAATTGAGTTACAGGATTGATTAACAGGTCGGGGAGGCTTACTAATGGACTTAAATGATGGCTAATGCACTCACCTAGGTTGGTGTAGTTACTTGAGAGTTTAGTAGTCAGTCAGTGAATTAAAACTGAAGTGCAATGAAGTGAAATGCAGAGGTTCGTTTCAGTTTCTACTGGTTTTCGTTTCTCTGTATATCAACTTATCAGAAGTGACCTAAAACTGGTATTGGCTTAATCACTGATATAAAAGCTTGCTAACGTGAGGCTAAGAGAAAACAAACTGGGAGGCTAGAGGAAGAAACAGTAGCAACAAAAAAATAGAGAAAAGTAAAGCCATGGGTTTTATGTTTCAATCTCTACTTCAGTTTTCTTGTTTCAGTATGAGGATAATACTGTAACCTTGGCAAAGTCCTTTGGGTTGTTTTGAAGCCAAAACTATATTAAGAGGTGTGACCAAATGGGTAAACAAGTAGGGGAGTTTGAAAACTGAATGATAGTCAAAATCAAAGACAGAAATAACAATGCTTCAGTTCAGTTTTGCAGTTTATTCTTGAGTCTGGGTAATGAAGTTTCTGAGGTTTGTTTTTTTTTTGTTTTCTGAGTTTAAATTTTTATTAGAACGTCTAGCTAAGTGGGTGAGTAAGCTGGGAAAGATTGAAGTCATGTAATAACCTGACAGCAATAAGAAAAGAAATGCACCAGTTACATATTGTTCAGTTCAGTTTTCAGGTTTTAAGGTTCAGTTCTCAGATGGGTCAATTTCTGTACAACCATGTTCCAGAGGTATTGTCCATGTGGTTTTGGTTTGTCTAGGAGTTATAATACCTATTAAACACTTAAGTCAAGTGGGGGAGCCAGTAATCAGATTCAAGAACTGAAAGAAAACAAAGTTATCAGATTCTTATTTAGGTTTCAGTTTTATCAGTTTCTGTGCAGTTCCTGTTTTGGGATGTGTCTGTGATATTACCAAGGTGTGCTGGGATTTAAGTTCTTAATAAGACACTTAACTACGTAAGAAAACATAGAGGGAGAAGTGGAAAGGTGAGATTAATAAAAGCAACAGAAGAGAAGTACCAACTTATGGTTTCGGTTTACAGATTTCAGTTCAGTGTGAGGTTATCAGTAACATAAACCCTGGTGTTGTAGGTTTGTTTTGAGTTTAGAATCTTGATCAAGACCTTAATTAACAGAACCAGTAAATTGGGATAGTTTGAGGGACAGTTGGTGAACTAATAGAGGAAATAAAAGCAAGCATATTAGAATGTGATGTTTCAGTTTTATATTCTACTGAAAGTTTGAGTGTCCGAGTAACATTGTTACAGAGGGAATTAATGGGTTGTAATGAATTCCTAATGAATCTGAAACACACCTAATACACCCTAGTAAGTTCATCGGTACTGAAGGGAAGGTTAGAAGTCAGTATAACCAACTACAAGTAATGGTCAAACAGAATGCACCGATTCTGTTTCTTTCAGTGGGCATGAATGTGTGGGTTCTGTACAAGGAAGTGCAATAGCTTTAAAGATGTTGATGGGTCTGTAATGAATTTAAACTCTGCTAATACCCCTAATTAAAAGTAGGGACACGTTGGGAAAATTAGAAAACAAAAAGGAGAGCCAAACCAGGGAATACAGCATATAATGATTTAGGTTTTCTCGATTCAGTTTGAGGACTTCTCCGCAGCTCTGTATTATCGCCTTGGGTTTTCTTAGAGTTGGAGTGTATCAAAACATATAACCAAGTAACGAAATAAGTTGGGGAAGCTAGATATAGGTTAGGTAACAGAAAACTAAGCAGTAGAAAAGAGTGTACAGCAGATGCATAGTTCAGTTTCAATTTTTTTTTTGTTACCTGTATAAGAATTTTCAGGATGTTGGTCCATGTTATTTTTGGTCTGTTTTAAATATGAAAACTATACCAATACATTTTCTGGGTAGCTAGATTATTGGGGAGAGAATTACACATCAGTTGGACTGAATAGAACCAAGGATCAAAAAGGAATATGGAGAGGGTTGTTCCAGATTTCAATAATTTTGTGTTTCGGTATACTGATTTACAAAGCATTATGAGTGTGGTGCTAACTTAGTAATGAACCTAAATCATAGCTGATAGATACACCTAGGTTAGCAAAACCTATTGAGAAGGTTAAACACCGGTTTACTACCTTGGAAGTGAAGTTAGATAAGGTGGCACATGGAAGTGGTGTTTCAGATTTGAGGAACTTGTGAGTTCAGTATAATTAGGCTTTAGGGGCATTTTAAAGACTATATTATTATGATACTAGGTTTAAACATTGATAACCTATTTAGCTAAGGAGGGGATATACTCAGACAAGTTAAATCCGTTTTAGATAAACTCGTTACATATTAGTGTCTAGCTACTCTAAAACGTTAACTAGAGGAGAGGGCTTAGTTAACTTGTAACCGACGGTGTAAACATCCTTGGAGATAAATAAAAGTCTAAGGTTTACTTGGGAAGCTCTAAGGTTTAGAATAAACCGTACATTCAACGACTCACCTAGGGATAACACCCGGTATAAACAAGATAAACTAGAAAAGTGTCACCACATGAAATCATGAACTGACACGCTATTTTTTAATCAACGTTAGGGCCGTAACGAACGCCAATCGATACCCCGTGTTGAGGCGACACGTGCTTCTGAATAAGGTATGGACATGTGTGGTTCGTATGTTTACCGTGTTACACGGCTTGTGTGTGTGCCTTGTTTGACAATGACCATAAGACTAGCATGAAATTGGATTGCTTGTTATGACTTGTTTATATGCTTGTTACATATATCATTTGTTGCATATTACTTGCGCGCACACAGTAGTGTAGTCCCTTCTCGTTGATGAAACCTTGAGTTGAAACACAACGAATTACATAAACAAACAAGGAACTATATAAAAGGAACACTCCTCTTAAATTATAGAGGACTTCTAACGACGACACCCACTATGGTGTCGAACTTATAACGATAATGAATAGTAGAATACCAGTTGGTGGAACCCATACTGGGGTATTGAGGTGACCCCGCGTTCTCGGCGCATGATGCCAGAAATAGAGGATTAGCTATGGAGAAGACGCTCTTCAATAGTAGTGATAAGAGAATTCTCAAATAAACCTTAAAGAATCTACGAAAGATGGGCATCTACATGATATGATCACGGGACTTAGCTATATCCCCAGACCTGGTGCAAGAGGAGAGAAAGAGGATATACTTTACGGGAACAAGAGAAAAGGAATGAAATACACAACGCTCGAATGATCCCGTAGTAAGGATCATTGGCATAAAATACCTACGCGCATGTTTTTGTTAGTTACATGATTGCTGTTGCTATACTAGCAACCTGATGTGCTTGGTTGCATGTTTGATGATGCCAGCATGTTATGCTTGGTTGCTTGTTTTCTAATGCTTTGCTACCTGGAAGTGTGTATGATATTATGATGTGTTGTGGTGTGCTTTACTGCGTTATTATAGCATGTAACTTGGACTTTATAATATTCAACCAAGTAGTCGTGTAGCCCGGCAACATACGGGCTACACATATTCATACTCAGCATAGTTTTGCTGAGTCCTTTATTTTTACAGTATGGATCTGGACGAAGGCGGAGAGTAGGCAGGGTGACTACCACGGGGGTAGTCCATCTGGGCAAGTCCTTTAAGTAGTATGTTTTAATGTATGGGTTGAGACTATGTAACACTAAACCCTAGATGTACGTTTCGGTTTGTGTTAAAAACTTATGATGTAGACTCTCGGTACTTGATTTGTAATTCCTGTTGTACTTGGATGTGGTCAAGATTTAAATTCCAGTCAGTCAGACCGTAGCTTGGAGTTGATAATGTTGTTATGTCAACCACATGGGTGGTTGGCGTCTGTGACACCCGAATGGAGTTGTGAATCCGCTGCTTAGACTTATTGTAATATCGTTTGGTGCATTGTTCTAACTGCTGTTTGGTTATTCGGGGGTGTTACAGAAAGTGGTATCAGAGCGTAGTTGCGCTCTGATGACTGGAACAGAGAAGTACCGAGAATAGAAAAACCTAAATTTGGGAAACGGGGTTAAGGGCTAGTAATGTGAGGCACGACTTTACCAATTTAAACCGCCAGCAAGGGCGATAACAACTTGCAGTAAGATTCTTGTGTATGTTCTAAACTAACAAATGACATTCTTAGATGGCCGAGCGACGAGGTCAAGGACGAGACCGAGATGCCACGACCCGGGACTACTACCATGCAGCGTTCCAGGTCGAGATCACCGTCCAGATGCAGGACAAGGAATTCGCCAAGAAAAGGGAGGTGAAAGGTGGTGACTCAGAGGACCGTAAACGGAAGAGTGCGGGGAGGAAGAAGTACTACCCGAGCAAGAGGCGAGCGAAACACCATGGGAGCAAGCCTACAGAGACACTTCAGCTTGGTCACCCGGCTATTGCGGCTGAGCCGCTACGCTCCTGCCCATCCAAGGGGTCTGGAGCCGGCCCAAGCAAAAAGACCAAGCGCCGCTTTAAGTGCAGGCGATGCTCGAAGAACCACCCCGGAGTTAATTGCCAAGGCGAACCGGTACAGTGCTTTCACTGCAAGAAGCGTGGGCACAGGGCCTTTGAGTGCTTCGCAAATCCCGAGAGCGAGAGCTATAAGCCTAGTTATGGTGCGAGAGGTGACCAGAGAGCGGGATCCCGAGACCCCCAGAAGGCATCTACTCTGAGGCCAGGGGAGGCGGCCTTAAACATCATGGACCGCACCGAAGGACCAGACACCCCTTCAGCTACAGGTAAAACCTAAAACCTCAAATGACTGTAAAGCATGACCAAATCTTTGTGTGCCAAGTTGTATGACCATGCATGAAATCTGGTAGGTTACTAGTACCACAAACAAATAAAAACTATACTGTATAATAGCCTAAGACTCGAAGCTCTGACTAGAGCGTGAAGTCCAAAGACGTCGCCAAATAAAAAAAATATAATACCCATTGAGGGACCAATTTTAGAGGCAACTTGGGTCGACATGCTTAGCAGTCGATAGGACCCTACCTTACAAGCGAGGAGGGCCGAAACACCCTAAAATTTGGGAAATAAATAAAGCTTACGTAAACAATTAATTAAGCCAAGGTTGGGATTGAGATAAATTCTTCAATTCGTACACTCGAAAGATTAATTTTAGTAAACCCCTCGTAAAACCATGAAATGAGAGGATATAGTTCGAGACGAACCTACACCATAAAATCGGTGCAATCTATAATGCTTAATAAAGCATGACACAATTTTACACACTAAGGTATAATATTACGGGGCACTGTTACCCACCCTAACACAAAGCAAACAGATAAGAAAATGGAAATGAACCCGCCACTATGTTCAAACATCTATCGAATATTTTGTTCAAGGAGACCAAATAAAAGGAGTTGTGTACCATAGAGAATTAAGTTCCGATCATGGAGGAACAAGTTCCTTTGATACTAATGTCATAACACTTGTCATCTATCACTTCATGACATTAAAACCATATTGTATATACTTATATTACATATCTTCTGGGTTTTACATATGTATATATTGATATATGTTGTTTTTATTTGATTTAATCATATAATGTTGCACGAATTGTGACAATACTACTTCTTAACTCCCATTCTAGGTATAAGTTGGTCAACTTGACCTCTTGGTCAAATTAGTTGACTTAGTCAAGCATGTTGACTTGACTAGTTTATCCAAGTACTTTAACTTACAACATTCATCATAATACAGGGTATTATATAATTCATGAACTTTGCAATATGCTACTCTTGATTGTATAATTTACAGTCTATCAACTGTATTCATTTATAACACCCATCACTAAATATTATATGGTTCTCAACCATATTTTATATGCATTTCCTACATGTATTAGTCACGCCTTTATGCACATACAAATATACATGAATTATAAAACTCCTTTCATTAAATGTTACATTTCATTATTTTATGTAAGGTTATTACTCTTACTAGTTTGTAATATATTATACAAACTTATATTAAGACTCCTATCTTAATATCATGTAACATTTGTATAATACCATACTAAACTTTTAAAGCTTATTCATCATACTCATTATTTTGTAAGTTCATTTATTCATTATTTCACATTTAGTTTTATGTGAAATTCTTACTGTACTTGTTTTTTTTAAATCAAATTAATACCACAATAATCCATGTAACACTTAATATATACATAACATACTAATTCCCTCTGTTTATTTATCTCATATATTGTATATATATATGATCTCGTATATGTGTTATCGAGATTTTATATATACACGTATACATCCAATTTAAATACCAATTGTATATATAAAAGTATATACTACATCTTTCTTACCTCAAATGTTTGTCAAGGTTAATATTACCTAGCCAAGTAATTTCCAACCTTATGATTCAAATTCAATTATACAATATCGTATAATTTAATTCCTCCTATTTAGTATAACAACCATGACAAAAAAAGGGCTTGTATACACCTGACAAATTATTCACTATAACACCTAGGGTTGAACCTTAGGCAAGAGATAAGAGAACCTATCATGGGGAGACATTAAATACGGTGCGGATGGATCACTATATCCATACTATCTATGAATACGGTGCGGATGGATCACCTATATCCCACTATATCTATGAATACGGTGCGGATGGATCACCTATATCCATATCTATAAATACGGTGCGGATGGATCACCTAAATCCATACTATATCTATGAATACGATGCGGATGGATCATCTATATCCATATCTTTAAAAACGGTGCGGATGGATCACCTATATCCATACTATATCTACGAATACGGTGCGGATAGATCACCTATATCCATTGTAACACCCCTACTAATCACTTAACAATAATTGAAATCGCAGCGGAAAAACAACTAAACAATAACTAAACGTTTCGGTGCTACAACGCCGTTAACCACCACGTGGTTAACAAGGCAGAATAAATACAAGTGTACCGGTCTGATGATCAGACTCCCGAGCATTAGGTACTAACAACCATATATACATAACCAACATACCGAGTATTTAATACAAACCGTCACTGTAAACTGTACACATGAACCCCACTGTCAACTGTAACGATCGTCACTGTAACATGAACAGTACCAAAATATAACGCCACGGGAGCACAGGCGCATCCCGGGCTCAACCTCCAAAATAATCAAAAGTATGACATAACCTTGATCTACAACCACTCTGCTTCCTCGATCCTCATCCTGCAGTATAAATAAGGAGCCCCGAGGGGGTCAGCAACCCTTGGCTGGTATGGTTAACGCGCAGCCCATCGTACTACCGGGATACGCGCAACTAATTGTCATGATGACATGGCATTCATTTTATCATAACATATACATATGGCATATCACAATATTGCATAGCACAACATCACATACATAGTGAATACACTTTCCACAACAACAAACCAAGAAGGTTAAACAACATAAGAAGCTAGAGAATGGTTCACCCTCATGTTAAGCTTGTTACAACACTCATTACCGTTCTGTTAGTCGAACGAGTAACTTAAGTCCAGATGTTCGGATATTGTGACCCGAACACACCATACAAACACATGTTCCCACTAAACGATCATAAGTCAGAATAGGTGTGATACCCAAAATTTTGACCCCCTGGGTTAGGGTCTACGGGGTGCTGGTGTTGTGAGAGGCATTTTAATCAAGTAGTGAGGGATTCCGGCTCGATCGGCGCGTTCCATGGCATGGGGAGCAGCTTCGTCATTTTCAGGGGCGTTTTGGTAATCTTTAAAGGCTTGAGACCTCCTATAAGCTTTCTCTCTCCTCCAAAGGATGCCCAAATCAGCTTGAAATGCTTTGATATTTTAACCCATGATAGAGGATGACATTCTAAGCATAATGGCGTTGGAATTTTGATTTTTCGAGTTTCCAATAATTTTCTAGCAATTTCTGACTGAATCTGACAAGAAATTCAATTTAAAAATATTCCAACATTTAAAAAATTCGGTTCCACCTCAGAAAATTCATAATATCCATCCTTGACATGTGGTTAAAATTTCACAGCAAAATTCCTTTGGGAAGTCTTTTAATTAAAATACCAAAAAATCTTACTTTTACTAGATTTTCTTTATCTTTAAGAAAGTCTATATAAGGGGATAGGTTTTTGGATAAAATAGAACCTCATATGCTCAAGAACCCTAGAGAGTCAGAAAACACAGCCTCCTCTCTCTCTCACGTTTTCCAACACCCGGCCACCCAAATCACCGAAAATCCCCGAAATCACCATCTAAACACGTTTTCCAATCCCCAAAGCACCAATAATCATCAAAACCCCACAAAAACACCACCAAAACGTGAAGAACAGCAAGAACAACCAACAACCAGAAGCTTGGTTCGAAAACCTTTCGGGTCTGCCATCAACGGAGCACTCGACGAATCCCGGTGTGAAGAATCGTTGTGAATCCGAAGGTAAAACAGGTAGACACTCCACTTCCCTAATTCTCTATGGTATTATCTGTCTTGCCTCAAAATTTGGGCTTAAACTAACCCTTCTACGCTTCTGTATTGCTATTTGTTTAAGCTTCTGTCCAATAACTTGTTTACTAAGTTTCGTGTTTAATTCGAATTCAAATTGAAAACTTTCAATCACTAACGTCTTGTACATCTTTCAGGCTACACACCCATAAAATTTGAGCGAAAAACACCTTCGGGAACGGCCTCAACGCCGCCGTCCGAGGGCGGTCCGCACCCACGGACGTCATGTCCGGGGTCCCGGACTCCTGTCCGTAAGCCCGGACGCCCACGGACGGCGGCGGGATTTTTAAAAAATTCAAAATTTAGGTTTTCTAATAATGTCCGGGCCCACGGACAGCCTGTCCGTGGCCCCGGACTTCGCAATTTTCTGTTTTCCTTTAATTTCGACTCTTCTGTATAATTAGGTGAACTGGGGTCCGTGGTCTCGGACATGGGGTCCGTGGCTACGGACGTAAGCAAAATTCGACCTAATTCTGCCTCCGAAACCCTAGTTTAGATAGCTTTTAATTTCACTTTAATTTTCTGTCAAAAAATGCTAAAAAACACAAAAAAACAGAAGCTCGCGCACTTAGGTTAAAACGACTCGTAATAAGCCGTAATTAAAAAGTAGAGGAAAAACGACTTCTAGGGGTAATGAAAGTAATTGAACCCTAAATAAGTCGAATATCAAGCCCCCGAACCCGAACTCTCCTTTCCTAATTTAATCTAGGTCAAAATTAGGTGGCGACTCATAATAGGTTCCAGTGAGCTAGCTTAGGTTTTAATAATTATTGTTATATGACATAGTTATTAATCTTAGGTTATAAGTGGACCTAAAACCCGTTTAGATCATAATCAACTTTAATCAACATAGGATAGGGTTTAAAATCGAGGCTCACAGACTGGCGACTCTGCTGGGGAAAACTTCTTAATTTTAACTTGTTTAATTTTAAGAAAGAGGGCTTAACTTGAAAATGTTTATTTATGGCTTTATTTACTCTGTTTGTTTACTTTCGTGCGCACTTAATTTTTGCACCCTTGCATCATATGAGAGCGAGGGTCCACGCAAACCAATTTCACCCCGGGACCCATTTGAGGGTCCCCTGTCAGGGACTCACACCTTTTAGGTGATGTGAATAAGTGGGGGAAAAGAGGAGGGTGTCGTCTAACCACACCCCCTTAATACCTGGGCCTTAGCCCCAAGCATTTTCCTGGCAGTACCCCTACCTAGCCCATTGTTTGGTCAGTCAAAGACCCGACCGTAGACGCACACCTTTAGGTGATGTGAAAAAAGTGGGGAGGCCCAAGGAGAGTAGCGTGCAAGCCCTATTCCTTTGTGGTGACCTGGGCCTGCGCCCCAAGCACTTCTCCGGACCGATCCATACCCAAGTTGGTTAGAACGTCAAGTGAGGACATGTTGAACCTGTATGATCCGTGAGGCCATTGTCGAGCCTAGAATATTGTTGGACACCGACCCTTGCGCAAACCTTTGCTAACCGGGGGAAAGTTAAAACAGGTAATCAGGGGACAACCCGGGGACTTTGATATGTCTAATCCGGCAAATCTCAGTAGTGACCTCACGAGGCTTGAGGCAAGACATGCTTTTGCGATAGAAGGTTTGGAAACCCAGGTCAGTTCGCTAGAAGCCCCTCCAGTGGTCAACCCTCTTGAAGAATCCAACCATGCCAGTAGTGAATCTCCAGAAGCTCCCATAGAGCTCGATGATGAGGGAATCTTGAGTGAGCTGGAAACAAAGGTCCCTAGGGCACAGCCAATAGAAGACACCACCGAGGTTAATCTGGGGACATCTGATAGCCCCAGGATGGTTAAACTGGGTGTGTCTTTGAGCAAAGATGAAAAAGATGAGCTGATAGGTCTGCTTAGAGAATTCGAAGATGTCTTTGCTTGGAGTTATGCCGATATGCCAGGAATAGACCCAGAAATAGCAGAACACCATATCCCGACATATCCAGATGTGGCACCTAAGATTCAAAAGTTGCGACGTTTGAAGCCAGAACTGCAGGTTAAGGTAAAAGAGGAGATAGAAAAGCTGCTCCGGGTCGGTTTCATTAAAGTTGTCAAGTACCCCCTCTGGCTCGCCAATATTGTTGTGGTAATGAAGAAAAATGGGAAAATTAGGGTCTGCATTGATTATAGAGACCTCAACAAGGCCAGCCCGAAAGACAGCTTCCCATTACCACACATTGACGTCATGGTCGACGGAGCTTCGGGGCATGAGCTTTTCTCATTCATGGATGGATTCTCCGGGTACAATCAGGTAAGAATGGCGAGGAAAGATCAGGACAAAACATCTTTCATCACACAGTGGGGAACCTATTGCTGGAATGTAATGCCTTTTGGTCTGAAGAATGCGGGTGCCACTTATCAGAGAGCTGCAACCACAATCCTTCATGACATGATGCATAAAGAAGTTGAGGTCTATATGGACGACATGATTGTGAAAGCTAAACGGAGAACTGATCATTTAGTTAACCTCAGAAAGTTCTTTGAACGCATCCGACAATATAAGATGCGCCTGAACCCGGAAAAGTGTAGCTTCGGGGTAACTGGTGGGAAGTTGCTTGGTTTCATGATAACGCCAAAGGGCATTGAGGTTGACATGGACAAAGTTGCAGCAATCAGGGACATGCGGCCACCAAAAACTGAAAAAGAGGTTAGAAGCTTTCTGGGACGGGTGCAGTACATCAGTCGCTTCATCCGAAATCTGACTGAAATTTGTGAGCCAATCTTCAAACTCTTGAAGAAAGATGCTCCGAGAAGATGGAATGAACAAAGCCAACAGGCATTTGAGAGGGTTAAAGAATATTTACAGGAGCCACCTGTTTTGGTGCCGCCGATCGAAGGGAGGCCTCTGATCCTCTACTTGGCGGCCCATGAGTTCTCCATGGGGCTTATGTTGGCTCAGAACCAGGGTGACCCGCCTCGTGAATACGCCATCTATTACCTTAGCAAGAAATGGGTGGATGCAGAGACTCGGTACTCCTCCATCGACAAAACCTGCGCAGCACTCGTGTGGGCAGTAAAGAAACTTTGACATTACTTGCTAGGGGTTGAAATTCACTTGATCTCTCGGATGGATCCAATCAAGTACATGATAGAAAAACCAGTTCTAACCGGCCGGTTGTCACGGTGGTCTCTTTTGCTGTCAGAGTTCGACATCAAGTTTTGTGTGCAAAAAGCTATTAAGGGGTCGGTAATAGCGGAGCACTTGGCTGATAATCCAATTGCTGAAGAGTCGTGTTGCAACGATGATTTTCCTGATGAACATGTGATGACGATAAAAAAAGGGATGTGGAAATTATATTTTGATGGGTCTGCCAACAAGAATGGTTATGGAGTGGGTATTCTGCTCATCTCGCCGGAGGGTTTGCGATTGCCAACCTCTATCAAGTTAGGCTACAAAGTAACTAACAATATGGCTGAGTATGAAGCCTGCATCCTGGGCCTCGAGACGGCACTGGGTTTGGGGGTAGTGGATATTGAAGTCTTTGGCGATTCTTTCTTGGTTGTGTGTCACATCAACAACGAGTGGGAAGTTAGAGATGAGAAGCTAGTGCCATATCACCGCCATCTAGTGCAGCTTGAAAAAGCCTTCAGAAACATCAGCTTCGCCCATGTTCCCAGATCACATAATGCCTTTGCAGATTCCCTGGCGTCCCTCGCCTCCTCTCTTGAAATGCCAGAAGATGCGCAGCATATCCTTTTCCAAGTAACCCTTCGGCATGAACCTTCTTTTCAAATAAATGCGATATTGGTGGACGAAGAACCATGGTTTCAGGACATCAAGAAGTTCGTAGAAAAGGGAGTATACCCAGAGGACGCCAGTAAGCAAGATCGTTTGGCAATTCGAAAACTGGCTCTCGGCTACACGATAGTGGCAGGACGGCTGTTCAAAAGGATGCCGTCCGGAGCCCTTCACAGGTGCCTTTCGCAAATTGAGGCAAGAGTGGCAATGGACGAAGTCCATGCTGGAATATGTGGGACTCATATGAGTGGGCACACCTTGGCACGCAAGATTCTGAGACACGGATATTATTGGACAACCATGGAAAACGACTGTCAACAGTACGTCAAAAGATGCCAGAAGTGTCAAATCCATGCAGATTTAAAACACCTCCCAGCTCTCCCCTTACATCATATGGCATCGCCTTGGCCCTTTGCTTCATGGGGAATTGATATCATCGGGGAAATACATCCCAAGGCGTCGAATGGCCATCGTTACATCCTGGTGGCGATTGACTATTTCAGCAAGTGGGTAGAGGCTAAATCTTTTGCCCAATTGGGGGCCAAACAGACAGCACGGTTTATTGAAAGTGAGATTATCTGCAGATACGGTGTGCCTTTCGAAATTGTTACAGACAATGGCGTTCAGTTCAAGGCCGAAACTGAGCAACTCATGAGGAAATATGGAATTCGACACCATCATTCCTCACCCTACCGCCCACAGGCAAACGGGGCCGTTGAGGCGGCAAATAAGACCATCAAGAGGATTCTAGCTAAGATGGTCGATACCTACCGGGATTGGTCATTCAAGCTACCAATGGCTCTTTGGGGTTACAGGACGTCAGTAAAGACAGCCACTGGGGTTACTCCCTATTCCCTGGTTTACGGGACTGAGGCAGTATTGCCCATTGAGATGAAGATAAAGGCCCTACGGGTCATGAGCGAATTGCAAATACCCGAGTCTGAGTGGGAGGAGAAAAGGCTCGACAGTTTGGCTTTCTTGGACGAGAAAAGGTTGCGAGCCCTCGAATGTATCCAGGTCTACCAGAAGCAAATGGCCCGAGTTTTCAACAAACGAGTCAAACAACGAGGAATTCAAGAGGGTGATCTTGTGCTAAAGCAACTTAGGGCTGATCTACCAGATCCGAGGGGGAAATTCAGACCCAAATGGTCGGGGCCATACTTGGTGAGACAACTGTTCTCATATGGTGCAGCAAGTTTAGTTCTAGCTAGTACCGGAGAGGAGCTCCCGGGATTGGTCAATTTGGATAAGCTCAAGAAGTTCTATGCATAAGCGTATTTTCATTGCTAGGTTTGTCCTCATGTCAATCATTGTTTCATTTTGTAACACTCTAGGAAACATTAATAAAAAGAGATTCTCGTTCCTTGCAATTGTGCTTTCTTCTTAGGCTGAGTAAGTTAAACCGTCGTCGGACACCTAGCGCAAAATTCCTTTGGGGGGTGTACTTTAGGCGTTAGAAACAGAGCTTTTGCTCTCATGTGCCTTGTACAAAACCACCTCCCGTCCAAACATTCACCACCTCCATCACAGCCATCCCACATGTCACAGCGTTCCATCATTTCTACCATTTCACCAAAGCTTAAAAACAAAACTGCTGCCGATATAAAAAAAAGATAAATCATTCAGCAATCGCCCCATCATCACTCACCACCATTCATCACCCATGCAGCCACCCTCCATAAATAACTTGGGCATTCTAAGGTTTGTTAAGTAAACCCCACAACAATACTGGGGGCAATCTGAGTTAAGGAACGATAATGTTTATTTCGTTTGTTTAAATGTGCAAACGAGTCTCTGAGTGCACGCTTCGCGAGAGTGCCTTGAGCGGTAAAACCAAGAGTGAAAGAGCGTGTCATTTTTACACGACTCCGGAGAGGTCACATTCAAAGGCGAGGTAAACGGCATGACTCCAAACGAAGGAGATATTTTGTAAATTTACGCTTAAACCTATGAAAAGTAACAAAGAACGGATACACAACTATTAGGGATGACGAAGCACCTAGGCACAGCACCACACAACCAAAAGCTTATGAACCCTGACATTACACCCTAGGCACCCCCGCTGAGCTTTTCATATAACCTCTTTTACAACACTACAAGCTCCACAAACAAGCCCGCCAATGATGAATAACCGACCCGGTGACCAAAGGAGGCAAGGAGCCCGACTTCTGAACAACAACTTCACAAGTCCAAAGAAGCAAAACTGCTACCAGCATGACGAAACGATCCGCAAATGGTCCCAAAGTGACACAGGATCCAAACGAGCTAACATCAAAAACAGCTCTCAAAGTTCAAAACCGGGAAACACAAGAACCCCGAAGGAAAGGAGATTCAAGGAAGGCAAACCTGAAAAGCCTCAAAGAAACCCAGAATCGGAAAATCAAAAGTTCCAAGTCCCAAGCGAAGTCATCACGAAGTAGCCAAATGACTTCAAGGCAAAGAAGATAAGTCCGAGAGACGGCGCAAGTTGCAGCTTTGGTCATCCTTAAAGCTCCACATATCCTAAACATTCTTCCATTATCCTGTTGTCATTCATCACACCCCATGGCCACGTTATAAGCTCAAAAGACTTCCGACTTAGTAGTTGTGTATCCAATCGTGTGAAAGTAGCAGGTTGAACGCGTAAATCTAACAAATGTCAAATTCAATGGTTGAGAAGTTGTGCTCGTAAGTGAGAAACGAGTGCAAACACCAAACACGTCGAGTGTAGGAAGCACCACATCAAAACATAAGCCTTGACCCTGTGAGGACGAGACTTGTTCGCACAAGAAAATACTGGGGGCAATCGATCGTTCCGATCAATCGCCATGAACTCTAACTCAGGTTGCCTTAAGAAAGAATACTGGGGGCAATTGTTGGTTCCAGCAATTGCAACAACAACACCGATTGAGGCCCAAAAGTCCAAAACCCAAAGGTTCAAACCATTCTCACATCCCACAGGCCCGTCCTAAGCCCTATCTCCACATCCAAACATTCACAGGCCCGTCCTAAGCCCTTCCTCCACATCAAATTCCCACAGGCCCGTCTTAAGCCCTACCTTCACACCCAAACATCCGTAGGCCCATCTTGAGCCCTACTATCTCCAGATTTGACATAAACCCTAATCCTTCTACATCCATTTAGACCCATCATACATTACTCACTTTCACTTCAATCCTTAGGCTCGTCATAAGACCTAGATTCTTCCTTTAGGCTCGTCATAAGACCTAGTGCACACCCTTAGGCTCGTCATAAGACCTAGATCTTCCTTTAGGCTCGTCATAAGACCTAGTTCCCTTAGGCTCGTCATAAGACCTAGTTGCACCCTTAGGCTCGTCATAAGACCTAGATCTTTAGGCTCGTCATAAGACCTAGTTGCACCTTAGGCTCGTCATAAGACCTAGATCCATCTTAGGCTCGTCATAAGACCTAGGCATCCCTTTAGGCTCGTCATAAGACCTAGTCATCCTTAGGCTCGTCATAAGACCTAGTTGCATTCCCTTAGGCTCGTAGTAAGACCTAGTTACCCTTTAGCTTACCCCTCTTATCAAACACATCGCATTCATCTCATTCATATAGGCTCGTATAAGACCTAGTTGCATTTTCCAGGCGCGTCACAAGACCTGGCGCAGAAAAGTTGGCGAGGTGATGGCAATAAATCCTCCTTTTGCGATGTCAACTTATTTTCGGGATCAACGAATGGTGGGCGAAGGCAATAAGTCCCCAGGGTTTTTACCAGGAGTTATCCCTGCACACCGGCTTGGGGGGCGATGGCAATAAGTCCACATTGGGTCCAGCCAGGAGCATTAGTACGGGTTTCGGTCCCCAGAAGCATCCGAGCATCATCAGCATCAGCAGCATCATTAGCATCGTTGGCATTTCAGCATTCTCGCATTTGCATAACACCCAGTTCTCACATCATAGGTAGTCGATGCCT
This sequence comes from Limonium bicolor, assembly GCA_023374045.1. Lineage (NCBI taxonomy): Eukaryota > Viridiplantae > Streptophyta > Magnoliopsida > Caryophyllales > Plumbaginaceae > Limonium > Limonium bicolor. The sequence continues at coordinate 56,434,431 of CM041776.1, forward strand.
TAGAACCGCTTGACATTATTTCATTTCGTCACCTAGGTAGTCAGGCCTTAGAATAGCTGGACCCATTTCATTTATAGGTAGTCAGCACCTTAGAATGGCTCGACAGCGTTTTTGTTGCTTAGGTAGTCAACGCCTCCGAATAGCTGCACGCAATCAACGTGGTTTCGCACAACATGGAGAATTTCGTGAAAGGCCAAAATTTTGGGGCATCACTCAAGCATCAACCAAACTTTTCACATCCACTACAAAGTCTAGTTGACGGGGGGCAATCTGTTATACCCAAAATTTTGACCCCCTGGGTTAGGGTCTACGGGGTGCTGGTGTTGTGAGAGGCATTTTAATAGTAGTGAGGGATTCCGGCTCGATCGGCGCATTCCATGGCATGGGGAGCAGCTTCTCATTTTCAGGGGCGTTTTGGTAATCTTTAAAGGCTCCTGAGACCTCCTATAAGCTTCTCTCTCCTCCAAAGGATGCCCAAATCAGCTTGAAATGCTTTGATATTTTAACCCATGATAGAGGAGGACATTCTAAGCATAATGGCGTTGGAATTTTGATTTTTCGAGTTTCCAATAATTTTCTAGCAATTTCTGACTGAATCTGACAAGAAATTCAATTTAAAAATATTCCAACATTTAAAAAATTCGGTTCCACCTCAGAAAATTCATAATATCCATCCTTGACATGTGGTTAAAATTTCACAGCAAAATTCCTTTGGGAAGGCTTTTAATTAAGATACCAAAAAATCTTACTTTTACTAGATTTTCTTTATCTTTAAGAAAGTCTATATAAGGGGATAGGTTTTTGGATAAAATCAGAACTTCATATGCTCAAGAACCCTAGAGAGTCAGAAAACACAGCCTCTCTCTCTCTCTCACGTTTTCCAACACCCGGACCCAAATCACACCGAAAATCCCCCGAAATCACCATCTAAACACGTTTCCAATCCCCAAAGCACCAATAATCATCAAAACCCCACAAAACACCACCAAAACGTGAAGAACAGCAAGAAGCTTGGTACGAAAGCCTTTCGGGTCTGCCATCAACGAGCACTCGACGAATCCCGGTGTGAGAATCGTTGTGAATCCGAAGGTAAAACAGGTAGACACTCCACTTCCCTAATTCTCTATGGTATTATATGTCTTTCCTCAAAATTTGGGCTTAAACTAACCCTTCTACGCTTCTGTATTGCTATTTGTTAAGCTTATGTCCAATAACTTGTTTACTAAGTTTCGTGTTTAATTCGAATTCAAATTGAAAACTTTCAATCACTAACGTCTTGTACATCTTTCAGGCTACACACCCATAAAATTTGAGCGAAAAACACCTTCGGGAACGGCCTCACGCCGCCGTCCGAGGGCGGTCCGCACCCACGGACGTCATGTCCGGGGTCCCGGACTCCTTGTCCGTAAGCCCGGACGCCCACGGACGGCGGCGGGATTTTTAAAAAATTCAAATTTAGGTTTTCTAATAATGTCCGGGCCCACGGACAGCCTGTCCGTGGCCCCGGACTTCGCAATTTCTATTTTCCTTTAATTTTGACTCTTCTGTATAATTAGGTGAACTGGGGTCCGTGGTCTCGGACGAGGGGTCCGTGGCTAGGACGTAAGCAAAATTCGACCTAATTCTGCCTCCGAAACCCTAGTTTAGATAGCTTTTAATTTCACTTTAATTTTCTGTCAAAAATGCTAAAAAAACAAAAAACAGAAGCTCGCCACTTAGGTTAAAACGACTCGTAATAAGCCGTAATTAAACTAAGTAGAGGAAAACGACTTCTAGGGTAATGAAAGTAATTTGAACCCTAAATAAGCCGAATATCAAGCCCCCGAACCCGAACTCTCCTTTCCTAATTTAATCTAGGTCAAAATTAGGTGGCGACTCATAATAGGTTCCAGTGAGCTAGCTTAGGTTTTAATTATTATTGTTATATGACATGGTTATTAATCTTAGGTTATAAGTGGACCTAAAACCCGTTTAGATCATAATCAACTTTAATCAACATAGGATGTTGTTCCCACTAAACCGATCATAAGTCAGAATAGGTAAGCTTTGGAGGAAGCTAGCGGGAGATCGAACGCCAAATAAAGGAGAACAATCTTAACATCATAAGAGTCGAATCTGATACAGATATCTACTCTTATACTTACACGCGTGACCGGACAACCGGATTCCTCACTACCCAGTTAGCACTTGTTAGAAGTTCAACAGCGGAACTTAACAACAATCCACAAGCAAGTGGTAAGTCATGTTAGACACACACAAGGGAAATGAGTCACGTCATAACATCACAATAATATAAACAACTGTAAACTCATTACATGACTTAAGTCTTACAAGGTCATAAACATACAGAAAAACAAACAACACACAAGCCGGTGTAAACCGGTAGGCAACAGACTGCAAGAAAACCATACCTTGGTCCTTGCTTCGACTGGTTTCCACCTTTGGAGAATCCTATACACATTCAGTAACTGTGGTTAATTAACGTACTAGTATGTTGTTAACTTATTACTTCACATATCTAGTTTATTTTATTTTCACACTTGTTATAACTTTTCACCATTTTAATTGTCATTATAACTCTCCTAACATGTCTTAAATAACCTCATATCATCATACAACTAATCACCATTTTTAGACAACTTTTCTAACCTTAACAAATTTTTGGCCAAAACAGTGGCATGTCCGAACTTGTGTCCGAGCTTCCGAGTTCGGACGCAAGTCGAGACTCAAGGGTGAAGCCAGACGCATATCCGAACTTGTGTCCGAGTTTCCAAAGTTCGGGCATTGGTCGAGAGAAATCAAAAGAAAATTTCAAGCGTCCAACTTGTGTCCGAGCTTCCCGAAGTTCGGACGCAAGTCGAAGCTAAATCTGAGAAAAGAGACGGGTGTGTCCGAACATAAATGGTCGGACAGAAGTCCGGACACTGGCCGAGACTCAGGAAATTCTAACACAACAGGGCATGTCCGAACGTCCATGTCCGGACGGAAGTTCGGACGTGCCAAAACACTCATTTTCTATAGCCTCAAACACTTACTCAATTCTTACCAAAATCCCTAACACCTATTATGTTTTATCCTTTGGTTTCCAAGTGGTGTTTCATGCCTATTGTAACCATTATACCAAGATATTTCCTCACTTCTTTTAACATCATCTCCCAAGCATCTTTTCTTACAAACCAATTCTTATGTCATTCTTGAAATCCCTTTACAAGTTTATACTTTCTCCTTGTTTTACCAAAGTCTGCATAAGTCTCAACACACTCCCAAAATGACTTTGGTGTATTCCAAAACACCATTTGTATTCTAAAACTTCCAAGATAATGTCTAAGTCCTTATTGTACTCCAAAACACCTTAATACATTGTTTCTTTCCTAATAAAATTCCTAGTCATTCCTAAGACTTCCTAGTTCACCAAAACTCCTTAAACACTTATAACTTCTTGTATATCACCTAATTTTTGACATGGGTTCTACTAACATCTTATTATACCAAAACACATAGTTTTCACCATTAAACATTCAAGAACATCTAAAATCCATCAAGAACATTCTTGTACACAAAACTTCACCAAATTTACACTACATCACAATATAGTGCATAATTTAAATTGCTTGGCACTTAGCCCCTGAAATAACATAAACCTTAAACACTGAATTTCCCACATTATATTTGCCTTTGACCTGCAAATACACCCAACAATACATATATCCTTAATAATCTCCTTGAGAGCATTTTACTAACTCATTTACCATTGGCTCTTTAAGTAGGTTTAATAAACAATATAAGCTCATTTCTCCTAAGACACTAAACTATATTAGGTTAGCATATTTACCACTTTTCCTCACAACTTCTTTCTTGTTTCCTTGATTAAAATCGGCAAGGCTTTAGTTGCTTGTCAACTTCTAAACAATATACAAGTAATGAAATGAGTATACAAGCTTTATGCTTCATCTCATTGTAAACCCTAGGTTATACATTGTTTTAAAACATTAAGATAGTTGTTTTACCTTGGTATTTGAAAGAGAGTTTGGATATGTAGCAAGAGAGGACTCCACCAAGCCCTTGGAAGATTCAAATGAAGCTAGAACAAGGCAATATAAAGACACCATTAATGGTGATTTTCGGTCAACACTAAAACAAGAAGGAAGTGGAGTTTTTATTTGAGTTTCCTTACCTTGAAGCAAATGAGAACAATATGATGTAGAAATATAGGCTCAAGCTCCTTCCATGGAGATTCTTCTTGGCACCAAAATGGAGCTCTTGAAGTTTTGAAAGGATGAAGTTGAAGAGCTTGATGAGACAAAGAGAATGGTGGTCTTAGAATTTGACTTGGCAAAGAGAGCTAGGAATTACAAGGAATTGAAGATGGTATATGGTGGTGAGCTGCTGCAACCATGAATGAGAGAAAGAAGGAAGGTCGAAGACGGTGGACAGCAAGGGAATGAGAGAATGAAGATAAGTATTTGCTTTTAGAAGATATTTGTAGTTAGTAAAGTAAATAGTACTTTATTTATCATTAGTTTATTTACTTATTAAGTACTAGCAAGAGTGGTGACTCACACCATGAAAACCGGCCCCCTTTAGTTACTTAGGGGTGTTTTGGTCTTAGTTGACCAATTAATTACTTATGATGACATATGTTATAAACTAGCTTATTTAGTTACTATTCATTAAAACAAGGCACATAGATGTGAAATTTTTGATTTCCCATTGATATAGACTTCCAAATGTGATACTAAGTAGTACACATATTAATTAAAGAGTAATGATGGATTTAGCCATTCAAAACTCATTTACAAGACAAATTTTCAAAAATGTGCTTTAAGACTCCTTAAAGCACATTTTGTGTTTTAACTTGTTTTCAAGCTTGGTTTTCTTTGGTAATTGGTTTAATATGTTCATTAACACCTAAATGAAGTCTTGATAAGCTTATTAGGTCTTAACCAAGCTTATCCCAAGCTTAGAGCACATTTTAGCCCTAATTGACTTTAAGGTATTTATTTGTGTTTTCTATGGTTTAAATTGTTTACTAATGTTTCTAAGACTCTTTTTAGTCTTAATATACCATATTTAAATGTTTAAACAACATACTAAGGTTTGGGGTATTTCATCCATATCTATAAAAACGTGCGGATGGATCACCTATATCCATACTATATCTATGAAATACGGTGCGGATGGATCACCCATATCCATACTATGTCTCCATATATGAGAACTTGGAATGAAAAGAGCTCATAATATCAGAAGGATACGAATGTATGTACCAATATACCATTTAATTAATGGAAACAACCATATGTGCATATATAATACAAAAGGGTATTATAATTCAAATACGACCTTGGAACTTATAACACGTAAGTATACGTATATTATGGATACAAGAATGAGTGAATGTATATATGTACACATTTAGATATATACATAGTTGGAAAATTTAAGGGATTAATTCAAGAATTGATGGCCAGATGGCTAGAAGCATGGAGGGTAATAATTAAATTGGTTGATCGTTGGTTGACGTGCGAGGTTGAACTTAACCCTGGTCAGGTCAAGTGATACTGAGCACAAATTGGGGTGGAAGGATAGTTCAACACTTACGCTGACCACGTAAGGGTTGGATAACTCTCGAAACCTCTTACAAGTGGACACATGAACTACAATATACAAAGGATGCGATATCGATGTAGATGATACGAGCGGGTAGAATACATTGATACATGATTCGAAATTTAGAGGCTACAACCACAGAAACTTCTAACATATATAATTTAGTAACCTTTTGACTGAAACCAATTGAAGTCAACCACAGGGTCAAGGCCATAACTGGGCTGAAAAATAAAGATACTTAGAGACGAAAGACGTCTAATTCGGTTGTACACATTAAAGGATAAAAGAAAGTAGTAATGCTAGGAGAGAAAGCCAGCTAGCTACACATAAATAAAAATAAACCAATCATGGTAACAATGACACGTCGATAACATTCAAATACCAACAACTAAATCATTAACACCCAAAAGGGTCAGCCAGAAACAAAAATCTAGACGCTTAAAAGCGCACCAAAAGCATGAATATCCAACCTCCAAAGGAACTGAATAGACAAAGTACAATCCACAGAGACCGTGTATAAATTAAATTACCCCATGTTAGCCTAGAGACTAGGCGGAAGAAACAACTAAATCATCCACTACCTTGGAAGACATAGTAAGGAAAAGCTAAACCCGAAGGTAATCAGAGTCGCACAGCAGAAGCTGGTGGACCATATCGCACATCTTCCAGTTGAGTAACAAGTGACCTATCGGCCAATACCTTAAACCTAGAGAGGCTAAACCCGAATCCGTCTCTAGATCGGAACGACTACCGATAAGAGTCTTTTGATACAGAAACTAAACCCTTAACATGGTCAAGGCCTTTGGTGAGATTATAATGTGAGCTACATTGCATAGGTACCAGAAAGCCCATGAGACTTAAAGATCGTGAACCAAGGTTCAAAGATGATATAATAGGGATTACGTGGGTGTAATCCATTCTTAAGGGGGGTAGGCGCGTCGCGTTTTTACTGGGTTATTACCCGTTTGTGGTGTTGTTTGGATACTATGTGTGGGAATTGGGTGCGTATCGTATTGGATGTACACTGTGCCATGAATGAATATTGTATGTTGGTTTTATGGTGTGACTTGTTGATTGTTGCATTGGTGGGCTTTAAACACTTGAGATGTATTTGGTGATGTATACGTGAACTATTGTGTATGTATGTCCCTCGTGACTTGTGATATATATAGGTATGTGTGATTGGTTTGGATTGGGAAAATAGTGGTAGAATGGAAGGTTAGGAAAATGTTGGAACTTTAGAATTGATAGGATTAAATGGATTAGAACCTTGAGATTCGTTGGATGGTTAAATTCATATTCGATTGAGACAACTTCGGGACGAAGTTCTTTTAAGGGGGTAGACTGAAATACCCCGAGTAATTACCACTTTAAATTAGTGAAGGTTAAATTAAATTATGTGCAATAATTGCCATGAAACATTATGGTATTTCAAATATAGATCCAAACGGGTGCTTAATCGCATGTACATATCGATGCGTAAAATAAATACCACTAGTGTGCCCAATAAATTGTATGAGCATCCTATGTACCTTAGACGAATTATAATCGTAAACGTTGTAAACTCATACGTATACACATCTCTAAACCGAAGATGTTATGATTAATAATGCGATGCATACGTACTACCAACGTTATAATATCACCACGTCACGTGCACAAGTATAACGTGACGTAATACACATTCGCGTAAATATATAGGCAATATATATATGTATAACTAAAATGCGACAAAATAAAATTGTCGCGCATATATAGGTATAATCAACAGTGTGACAAGATAAAATAGTTACATAAATGTATATGTATGTAACAACGATAAAATAGGTATGTATATACACTTTACAAAGAAAAAGAGAAATAAAAAAAAAAGAAGAAAAAAGAAGAAAAGAGCAAACCTGCTCTAGCCGGGATTCAAACCTGGTACCTCCCGTACCTTTGTAAACGTCTTTACCGGTTGAGCTAGGCTCGTATTCGGTAACAAATCACACCTCTAAACACAAGTGTTGATACATATCATTAGATGAATTAGACTATTAGATTAACGACTAAAGTGAACTACTGAATAGTTAACAAACATAATACCCCACCATGCCTTCCTTGTTTCCACCATCGACATTGTTTTTCAGCAGTAACAAATGGCTAATCACTAATACCATAACACAGTACAAGTTCCCACTCTCACCTCTCCTTCTTTTCACGCCACTCTTCCTTTGTTTTGCTCAATGTCGGACTGTAGCATCCTCACCCACGCTCTCCTTATTCCCACGTTTTACGTGATCGAGAACAGAGGTCAGGCTCGGTGGAACATTTCATCAGTTACCACACCACAACCCACGGGAGATTATTCTCCACCAAACACACTTTCACAAACTCTTAGGTGATGTCTTCTGCATGCAAATCACACTCTGCCTGGCACAGGAAGTCCCACACCTGCTTGCACCAGTGCCTTCCTTTTCTTTCTGGCATGGTTAGTCGCGAGTAATAAACCCACCCAACTCCTCCTCTTAAGTCATTACCTTACTGCACCAATTCAACTTGTGTCTGTCGCTCACGAGAGCCGATCTCAGTGTGCAAGTCCTGGAGCAGACACACCAGTCGCTGATCCCAGCAAGGTGAACATCAGTCATTAGTCCTTTCTTTCATCTCTGTCTCATGCCGAGATTGTCTCTGCGGTCTAACTCATTAACTCTTCAATCTTGCATAACTCGGTCTGGGAATTTAATCTATGAAGGGTGTAATAAGCTCCTACGAACAACAACAAGAAATCTTCCTTAAGCTCACTAATTCTTCACGAACAGAAACAATTGCAGTTATACTTGCACTTCAACTCACGGTGAGACCTTGAGACAAATCTTGCTGCAGGTCTCTCCTTCTGTTCTTTGTTTTCTTTTTCTGATGTCCGAAGCACTACAAGATCACTCACCCAAAGCACTTGTTTCCTCTCATGTGTGAACTCCCATGCAGTTCCCTAGGCTTGTTCACAAGAGATCCCTGGGTAAAAGCTACCCGTTCTTCCTTGGAGCACAACCTGAAGGTGAGGTCGAAATAAAAAGAAAAGAAACCAAGCCTCTGGTTCCTGTAACTTTTCCACTTTTGCTGGTTTTGAGAGGACCTAACAAGTGATCACTCCTTCTCAGTTATCAAGAGCCTGAGACTTTACATGTGTGCCAAGAATCAGCCAAGGGAAAACAACTAAGCTACTGAACTGGTGAGCAAACTCTAACCTGAAACCATGATCAGAAAACAAAGCCAGATTGTCAAGTTCAATTATTAAGTACATTGGATTCAGTAGAGGTTGTTCGTTTTGGTGGATTATCTATGAACATAAATACAATTAGTACATTACTAGCACACCTAACGAAGTCATAAGCGCTTTGGGGGAAAACTAGTCAACAACATAAACAGAAGTAAGCAACAGAAAAAAAAAAGAGGAACCACAATCTCAGTTTCAGTTTTTAGTTTCTGAATGCCTTGTTTCAGTATAAACATGTTCAGTAGGAGTAACAACGTTGTTTGAGGGTTAGACTTATCACAACATTTCACTAGTAGTTAACCTAGTAGTGATTAGAATAAAAAAAACATAGCAACTTAATTGTAACACCCCCGAATAAACATCCAGTAGTACAACAAGCTCCTAGCCTTAATACAAAACAACTATGCAGCGGATTCTCAACATCATCCGGGTGTCACAGACGCCAACCACCCACGTGGTTGACACAACCATACTACCAACACCAAGTTACGGTCTGCATGACTGGAAACAGCTCTCCACCAAAACTCATATACAATCCAAGATACAATTCCAAATACCGAGTGTCTACAATATAATTACTAAATCATAAATCAAAAAGTACAACCCGGGTTTAGTAACAACCCATATATTACACATACTACTACAAACTTAAAAGTCATGTCCTGATGGACTACCCCCATGGTAGCCATCCCGCCTACGCTCCGTTATCGTCCGGCACAATACCTGAAAAATTTGGGTTGTAAAGGACTCAGCAAACTACGCTGAGTATGAACGTGTGTAGCCCGTATGTTACCGGGCCACACGACTACTTGGTCGAATATTATTAAGTCAATTTACATGCTATAATTAAAGCAGTAAAGCACACCACAATATATCATGATATCATACACACTTTAAGGTAGCATAGCAATATCAACAAACATCCGAGCATAACATGCTAGCATCATAGCACATCAAACACGCAACCAAGCACAACGAGCTGCTAGCATAGCAACAACAATCATGTAAGTAATAAGACGTGTGGCATAGGTATACTATACCCATGATCCTCACTATGGGATCATACGAGCGTTGTGTGTTTTCATTTCTTTTCTCTTGTTCCCGTAAAATGTACTTTCTTTCTCTTTCCTTGCACCAGGTCTAGGGATATAGTTTAGATCCCATGACCATCTCATGTAGGTGCTAATCTTTCCTTGTTTCTTTAAGGGTTACTCGTGAATTCTCTTATCACCACTATTTGGAGAACGTCTTCTTCATAGCTAATCCTCCATTCCCGGATAGATCTTTCTCTCTCTGTTGTTTTTAAATGTTACTAGCCACTGCCCCCCGGATATCAAGGGTCCGTCTCCCTATTCCTTTTCAATGTTACTAGCCTCTGCTCCGGATACAAAGGGTCCGTCTCCCTATGCCTTTTAATGCTCTGGTCTCTACCCCGGATACAAAGGGTCTGTCTCCCTATTCCTTCTCAATGTTACTAGCCTCTGCTCCGGATACAAAGGGCCCGTCTCCCTATTCCTTCTCAATGTTCTGGTCTCTACCCCGGATACAAAGGGTCCGTCTCCCTATTCCTTCTCAATGTTCTGGTCTCTACCCCGGATACAAAGGGTCTGTCTCCCTATTCCTTTTAATTTTATTGGTCTCTACCCCGGATACAAAGGGTCCGTCTCCCTATTCCTTTTAATCTTATTGGTCTCTACCCCGGATACAAAGGGTCCGTCTCCCTATTCCTTTTTAGATTAATGGTCTCTACCCCGGATACAAAGGATCTGTCTCCCTATTCCTTTTTAGATTAATGGTCTCTACCCCGGATACAAAGGGTCCGTCTCCCTTTTCATTTCTAACGGGTATTGGCTTATCATTATCATTGATAGTTCGACACCATAGTGGGTGTCATTAGAGGTCCTCTATAGTTAAGAGGAGTTTTCCCTTTATGTAGTTCCTTTGTTTGTTTACGAAGTTCGTTGTGTTTCATCTCAAGGTTTCATCAACGAGAAGGGACTACACTACTGTGTACGCGCAAGCAATATGCACAATAATAGCAAGCAGGTAAGCAAGGAAGATAATCAATCCATTCACATGCCTTACACAAGCTCACAACAGACAAATAAGCACGGTAAAACAAACATCCGTTTCCATGCATTAGTCTTGTGGTCATAAACAAACAAGGCACACAGCACACAAGCCGTGTAACACGGCAACATACGAACCACACATGTCCATACCTCAAGACTGTAGAAGTTATCTCCCCCGTGCTAGAACTCTCCCGCACGACCGCCCGCCCCTACATTCCTAAATTCGTAACGCGAGTGTATTAGCTTTATGTGGTCGGGCATTAACGCTCATAAAATCCCTTATTTCTTTTGTTTACTTAATGTGGGATATTCACACAAGTACTTACCCATAGTTTCCAGGTTTTACATTCTCACTCATTCACCACTTTAACTCATTAGAGTTGGCTTCTAGCCTTCCTAAGGTTTATTTCATCATAGTCTAGTAACTTATCATTATCTTAGGTTCATTATTATGCTACCTTATCTCATCTACCTATGTTTAAATCCACTTGTACAGAGCCTAAAAAAATAGAACCGACAAAACAAAACCCGAAAACACACAGCTTGGACACCACTTCATTCGACTCCCTCTCCAAGTTACCAAGACTGGTTCCTAATTTTCCCCAAGTGTATTACCCCTTACCTAAGTGTGTTATCCATGGTTAAAACCCATTATATCAACAATACAACCTTTTAAGCACCTCCGAAACTTGTTTATACAGAAACCAAAAGTTACAGGACCTGAAACACAATTTCTGTGTATGCCTTAATCCAACTTCTACTTTAATGTGCCCAACTGATGTCTAACCACCCAAAATGTTTTACCAACTTAGCTAAGTGTTTTAGTAAAGTTTTAAACTAAATCCCAACTTAAAACAGCACTGTTAACCCCTTTGAAAGTTCATTATACAGAAACAAAACTGTAGAAAAACTAAAACCATTAGTTTGTACAGCAGCTTACCCTCCTCTTTTAATCCATTAATCAGTGTCAAATCTCATCCCAAACCTTTACCCAACTAGATAATTGTTTTAGAAAGGATTTGGACTTAAAAAACATCTCAAAGCAGGGCTGTTAAAGCTACTGAAAATTCGTTTAACAGACAGCTGAAAACTGAAAGAAAACTGAAATCCTGAACTTATGCATGTCCTTTTCAGTTGCTTTAATTCTGCCATCTCTAACCTATCTCCTATCTTCCCAAACTTGTTTAGTTACTCATTCATGTGTCTTACTACCGTGTTAAGCTTTGGAGCAGACCATTACAACTCTGTTACGTCTCTGCACTCATGTATACTGAAATTACAATATGACGATTTTGAAGCCTATATATTTTTTTTTTTTTTTTTTTCTTCTTGCTCTCTGATCCGACTTCCATTTCCTTCACAAACTGCTTACCCAATCAGTTGGGTGTTTTACTCAAAGTTTCAACTTCAAGTCAGAGCCACAACCCCATTGTTAATGTTACAGAAAACACTCCTTACACTGAGACTGTATTGTTGCAGTAAAACTGAAAATAGAAACCGGTTCTACTTTACTCTCTCTTTTCTTTGTCCCTGAGTTTGACTCTCAATTTCTCCAGCTGTTAACATATTTTGTTGGATGAGTTAGCAAGGCATTTAAGCTCCTAAAAACTCTCAGTCTAACCCCTTCGAAACCCTCTGTACTTCGTTATACAGAAACTGAAATTAAACTGTAAAATAGAAAACTGCTACAGCTTCTCCTGTTTCTTTTTCTACTGATGCATCAGGTTAGTTTTTCCTTTCTTTTAGAACACACTCTCACGTTATCTAACTACCTAGTTATCATTTTAATGTAGGTTTAAGTTCATAACAGACCCCACACAGCATTGTTGAAACCACTGAGATTTCGATATACTATACCTTACTGGGTTTTTTTTTTTGTTGTCTGAAATGGTTTGCTTCAGGTTTCCTGAATTGGAACACACCAGACCGGCCTACAGTGGAGAATTGGAGGGCTTGAGTTACTTGCTGTTTATGCTCCAGGTGTGGTGTCAAGCAGCTATCATCCAGAATGGCTTCCACTAGAGCCGTGGGCTGATATTCCAACCAGGTTGTTGTTGTTTTCTGGTTACCGCTTGCACAAGGCGAAGCAGAAACAGATGGGTGTCGGGTGTTGCTGTTCGAGAGTTTGGCCAAGAAGTTGTTGCCCACAGTAATAATGCGGGTGTAGATCTCGTTTTTCAGGACTGCTATGCTCTGTTGCTAGCTACCGTGAGGGTGCAGATGGAAGAGAGGTCCATCCTGCTATTACTCTTGATGCAGTAGTTCTCGAATACAGAAAGGGAAAGGAAAAAAAAATGCTTGCAGACCCATGTTTCTGTCGCCCATGGGAGATGACGATGAAGAAGTTTGTGCCTAGTATAGAAAGAAGAGAAAGGTGTTTGGGTTTGGTGCTGGTCGAACTTGGGCAGAGCCTTTGAGGAAGTTCGTGACAACTAACAAGAACAGGCAATGAGTGTGCGCACAGAAGAAATAAGAGTAAGTTGGTATTGTTTTATCTTTCTCTTTGGAATCCGGTCTTGGGTTGTGTACTGATAAGAGGAGGAACGACAGTGTATCAGTTTTTTTGTAGTTGCTTCAGTCATCTTATTACTAATTCGAATAGGTTAGCATTTCCTACTGAATACGAGCATAGCTCATCCGGTTAAGACGTTCAGGACGGGTACGAGAGGTACAGGGTTCGAACCTCAACGGGGAGCGTATTTGCTCCTTTTTTTCTTTCTTTTTTTTTTGTATAAGCCATTCACATGTCTATTTATATTTATATGTAAGACTATATATTATATCGTGTTATTATTATTTTTTTACGAAGTTACGCGACGTTATTATTACTTATTACAACGTTACAATATCGTAACAGTACATGTATAAGTACGTGACTATATTATTATGTAACGTCGTCACGCTTCCGGACACGTATACACTAAATTTAATTGTTCACACATTGTTTTATGTCCGACTTATATAACGTGTTATTTTCGGATAATCCCGTCGCGTTTTAGTTGTATGATCATAAAGGTTACTCATAATTAAATTTAACCTTCACGAATTTGGACTGTTAATTATTCGGGGTATTTCAGCCTACCCCCCTTAAAGGAACTTCGTCCCGAAGTTGTTACTTCCTTAACTGATGTTTTCCATTCCTGTTAATCCTAGGGATCAAGTCCCGCATTCATTCGCGATAACCAAAGGATTAAGTCTCCTATATTATAATTCTCAGTGCTTATACGCACTATGCCGCCCTAGTGGCTTCACACACAAATTCTCATAGCAATGTATATATAACACGCTGAGGTGTAAATCACAGGTACACAACATTCATTCATAGCAGGGTGTACATACAATGCAATACACACACAATTCTGCGCAATTCATACACACCGACCTACCAACCAACGTGTGGTTGTAGGAATACACATAGTGAAAGGATCAGGTCCCAAATTCGTTCTCTCTAACCAAGGGATCATGTCCCGCAAATTCCACAGTTCTATTTCAACATTTGTGCTTATAAGCACTACGCCACATTTGTGGCTTCACCCAGTTATCAATAATATTTTCGATGTACCAATAATATTTATGTACTACACTTCTATCAACCAGGTGAACAAGTCATTCATTCATGACTTCCATGCATTCAAACCAATCCACACCCAGTTCACAAACATAGCAACCAAAACAACACCACAAAACGAGCAATAACCCAGTAGAAACGCAACGCGCCTACCCCCCTTAAAATGGATTACGCCCACGTAATCCCTATTATACCCTCCTAGAGCCTTGGTTAAAGATGTTTAATTCTCATTGAGCATTCTAGTTCCTATGCAATGTAACCCACAATATATTCTCATCAAAGGTCTTGATCATGTTAAGGGTTTAGTTTCTGTATTAAAAGACTCTTATCGGTATCCGTACCGATCTAGAAATGGATTCGAGTTTAGGCTCCCTATGTTTAAGGTATTGGTCGATAGATCACTTGTTATTCCACAGGATAATGGGGGATACGGTCCACCAGCTTCTGCTGTGCTACTCTGATTACCTTCGGTTTTAGTTTCCCCTTTCTGAACTCCGGAGGCCTTCTAGGCTTATATTGATATATTCTCTGTAGTAACGATTTAGTTCTTATTATTTCTCAATGTTATAATCATGTCATTGTTATAACAACATGTTTATTTTATATAGCTGATCGTAATTGTACGTCGACGGTTAGTTTACTCTCCTCGCATTTTTACTTATTTTATAGCTTTACTGTACCGCCAACTTAGACTTTTCTTCGTCTTTAGGTAACCTTTATTTCTCAGTCCAATTATGGCATTGACACTGCTGGTTGACTTCAATTAGTTTCAGTCAGAAGGTTACCGAATTATATGTGTAAGAAGTTCCTATGATTGTAAACTGGTTGACTACTACCGGTTATATATTGCACTTGATTGCGATAGTATGTATTTTATGTGGTAACTTTTAGGTTATTAGTAACCCCACTTCATCTCAAGTCTTCACATAATTGTGTACCCATGTGTTTACCCTCAAAGTTTCGAATTATGTATCAATGGATTTTACAAGCTCGTATTATCCACATCAACCTCGCTTTCTTGGTAATTTCTTAATCTTGACTTTTAATATTTCCACCGATTTGTAGTTCCTGTGTCCACTTGTAGGAGGTTTCGAGAATCATCCAACACTGACGTGATCAGCGTAGGTGTTGGACTTCCCTTGCACCCCAATTTGTGCTCAGTGCCACTTGACCTGGCCAGGGTCAAGTTCAACCTTGCACGTCCGATTTAAAACAAATAGTTAGTTTAACCCAATTATAATTCCTATCCCACTCATTTCTAGTCATCCGGTTCATGGACTAGTAACAAGATTTAAGTCTTGAGATTATTTGTTTAGATACTCCAACTGTATATACCTCTAGGTGTGTACGTATGTATATATTCGTTCACTTACTTATGCATGTAGTCTCATAACTTCTAGTATTAGCCAATTTGGACATACAGTTATATACCTTCAAATTCTCACATTATTGCTCGCTTCCTCCACACTTACAAATTAATACTGAATCTACCAAGTGATTCATTACTCATCTTAGCCCATCAGTTAATCTCCCCATTACGACCTTTAACTTTGTTCAAAACTTTCGAATTTCGATACCCAGTTATTCATAAATATTTGGTTTCCACTCGATATTTCCTCCTCATAAATATTCGTCTGATTTTTCTTGTTGGCCCATTTAGGCTCACTTCTATCTGATTTACACTTTATTCTGTTTTCTATATTATTATTGGAACTAGAGTTTTAATTTCAAGTTCTCACTGTATTCGTTAGTGAGACTCCATATCTTTTCCTCCATATTCCTAGTTAATGATGAACACATTTGGTTCATAATTTCTTATCGTAAGGCTTGTTGCCTATTTTATTGGTGTTATATTATGTTGTTGTAGAGTAGAAGTATGGTAAGCGGCATTTGTCCCTTGTGGGACGATTGTGAGGTCCCACGGGAGTAAGACATCTCGAACGAGAAGAGAATGAAGGGGAATTAGTATGTATGTTCCTCATTTGCCGGTGGTAGAAGCAGAAAAGGATGACCAGTTGTGGTCACCAGTTTCAGCTGTCTGAGATTGAGAGACTTCAAAGAATAATTGGACGAAAGGAGAAGAAAGGAGGTATATTGTTTTCCTTAGGTAATACAGAGAATGAAGAGAAACATGAGACGATGCAAGGAATTTATTGAATCCCGAAATATTATGTTTTAGTGTATAAAATGGTGTCATGCTTCATTAAGCATTAAAGATTGTACCAGTTTTATGGTGTAATTTTCGTCCCAACTATATTCTCTTATTTTTATTGTTTATAAGAGGTTTTCTAAAATTAACCTCTCAAGTGTATGAACTGAATAATTTATCTCAATCCCATCCTTGGCTTGATTAATTGTTTAATTAAGCTTTATTTATTTCATAGATTTTAGGGTATTGCGGTCCTCTTTGTTTGTGAGGTAGGTTCCTATCGACTGCTAAGCATGTCGACCCAAGTTGCCGCTAAATTGGTCCCTCTACGGGTATTATCCTTTTGGCAACGTCTATTGTATAGTATAGTCTTTTCTCCACGGTTGATTGTATGACATTAAGTAATTGCCAGATCGGGTTTTCCCGAGTATGAGGAGACTTTCTACCTCTCTGGCGTTCTTTCTCTAAATTTTTAAAGAAAATTAGGGACGTAGAGGTTGGGTGTAGGTGTCTGTTAGGTATCCAGTACTTACTGGAAAGAATCCTAACTAACGTGCCTCACGTACTACACCAACCCTTAACTCATTGTCAGAATTCCTAAACTCGGTATTTCCTGTTCCAATCATCAGAGCGTAACTACGCTCTGATACCACTTTCTGTAACACCCCCGAATAAACATCCAGTAGTACAACAAGCTCCTAGCCTTAATACAAAACAACTATGCAGCGGATTCTCAACATCATCCGGGTGTCACAGACGCCAACCACCCACGTGGTTGACACAACCATACTACCAACACCAAGTTACGGTCTGCATGACTGGAAACAGCTCTCCACCAAAACTCATATACAATCCAGATACAATTCCAAATACCGAGTGTCTACAATATAATTACTAAATCATAAATCAAAAAGTACAACCCGGGTTTAGTAACAACCCATATATTACACATACTACTACAAACTTAAAAGTCATGTCCTGATGGACTACCCCCATGGTAGCCATCCCGCCTACGCTCCGTTATCGTCCGGCACAATACCTGAAAAATTTGGGTTGTAAAGGACTCAGCAAACTACACTGAGTATGAACGTGTGTAGCCCGTATGTGCCACACTACTACTTGGTCGAATATTATTAATTCAATTTACATGCTATAATTAAAGCAGTAAAGCACACCACAATATATCATGATATCATACACACTTTAAGGTAGCATAGCAATATCAACAAACATCCGAGCATAACATGCTAGCATCATAGCACATCAAACACGCAACCAAGCACAACGAGCTGCTAGCATAGCAACAACAATCATGTAAGTAATAAGACGTGTGCATAGGTATACTATACCCATGATCCTCATTATGGGATCATACGAGCGTTGTGTGTTTTCATTTCTTTTCTCTTGTTCCCGTAAAATGTACTTTCTTTCTCTTTCCTTGCACCAGGTCTGGGGATATAGTTTAGATCCCGTGACCATCTCATGTAGGTGCTAATCTTTCCTTGTTTCTTTAAGGTTACTCGTGAATTCTCTTATCACCACTATTTGGAGAACGTCTTCTTCATAGCTAATCCTCCATTCCCGGATAGCTCTTTCTCTCTCTGTTGTTTTTAAATGTTACTAGCCACTGCCCCGGATATCAAGGGTCCGTCTCCCTATTCCTTTTCAATGTTACTAGCCTCTGCTCCGGATACAAAGGGTCCGTCTCCCTATGCCTTTTATGCTCTGGTCTCTACCCGGATACAAAGGGTCCGTCTCCCTATTCCTTCTCAATGTTACTAGCCTCTGCTCCGGACACAAAGGGCCCGTCTCCCTATTCCTTCTCAATGTTCTGGTCTCTACCCCGGATACAAAGGGTCCGTCTCCCTATTCCTTCTCAATGTTCTGGTCTCTACCCCGGATACAAAGGGTCCGTCTCCCTATTCCTTTTCTTATTGGTCTCTACCCCGGATACAAAGGGTCTGTCTCCCTATTCCTTTTAATCTTATTGGTCTCTACCCCGGATACAAAGGGTCCGTCTCCCTATTCCTTTTTAGATTAATGGTCTCTACCCCGGATACAAAGGATCTGTCTCCCTATTCCTTTTTAGATTAATGGTCTCTACCCCGGATACAAAGGGTCCGTCTCCCTTTTCATTTCTAACGGGTATTGGCTTATCATTATCATTGATAGTTCGACACCATAGTGGGTGTCATTAGAGGTCCTCTATAGTTAAGAGGAGTTTTCCCTTTATGTAGTTCCTTTGTTTGTTTACGAAGTTCGTTGTGTTTCATCTCAAGGTTTCATCAACGAGAAGGGACTACACTACTGTGTACGCGCAAGCAATATGCACAATAATAGCAAGCAGGTAAGCAAGGAAGATAATCAATCCATTCACATGCCTTACACAAGCTCACAACAGACAAATAAGCACGGTAAAACAAACATCCGTTTCCATGCATTAGTCTTGTGGTCATAAACAAACAAGGCACACAGCACACAAGCCGTGTAACACGGCAACATACAACCACACATGTCCATACCTCAAGACTGTAGAAGTTATCTCCCCCGTGCTAGAACTCTCCCGCTCGACCGCCCGCTACATCCCTAAATTCGTAACGCGAGTGTATTAGCTTTATGTGGTCGGGCATTAACGCTCATAAAATCCCTTATTTCTTTTGTTTACTTAATCTGGGATATTCACACAAGTACTTACCCATAGTTTCCAGGTTTTACATTCTCACTCATTCACCACTTTAACTCATTAGAGTTGGCTTCTAGCCTTCCTAAGGTTTATTTCATCATAGTCTAGTAACTTATCATTATCTTAGGTTCATTATTATGCTACCTTATCTCATCTACCTATGTTGAAATCCACTTGTACAGAGCCTAAAAAAACAGAACCGACAAAACAAAACCCGAAAACACACAGCTTGGACACCACTTCATTCGACTCCCTCTCCAAGTTACCAAGACTGGTTCCTAATTTTCCCCAAGTGTATTACCCCTTACCTAAGTGTGTTAGCCATGGTTAAAACCCATTATATCAACAATACAACCTTTTAAGCACCTCCGAAACTTGTTTATACAGAAACCAAAAGTTACAGGACCTGAAACACAATTTCTGTGTATGCCTTAATCCAACTTCTCCTTTTATGTGCCCAACTGATGTCTAAACCACCCAAAATGTTTTACCAACTTAGCTAAGTGTTTTAGTAAAGTTTTAAACTAAATCCCAACTTAAAACAGCACTGTTAACCCCTTTGAAAGTTCATTATACAGAAACAAACTGTAGAAAAACTAAAACCATTAGTTTGTACAGCAGCTTACCAACTCTCTTTTAATCCATTAATCAGTGTCAAATCTCATCCAAACCTTGCCAAACCTTTACCCAACTAGATAATTGTTTTAGAAAGGATTTGGACTTAAAAAACATCTCAAGCAGGGCTGTTAAAGCTTCTGAAAATTCGTTTAACAGACAACTGAAACTGAAAGAAAACTGAAATCCTGAACTTATGCATGTCCTTTTCAGTTGCTTTAATTCTGCCATCTAACCTATCTCCTGTCTTCCCAAACTTGTTTAGTTACTCATTCATGTGTCTTACTACCGTGTTAAGCTTTGGAGCAGACCATTACAACTCTGTTACGTCTCTGCACTCATGTATACTGAAATTACAATGTGACAGATTTTGAAGCCTATATATATTTTTTTTCTTTTGTTTTCTTCTTGCTCTCTGATCCGACTTCCATTTCCTTCACAAACTGCTTACCCAATCAGTTGGGTGTTTTACTCAAAGTTTCAACTTCAAGTCAGAGCCACAACCCCATTGTTAATGTTACAGAAGACACTCCTTACACTGAGACTGTATTGTTGCAGTAAAACTGAAAATAGAAACCGGTTCTACTTTACTCTCTCTTTTCTTTGTCCCTGAGTATGACTCTCAATTTCTCCAGCTGTTAACATATTTTGTTGGATGAGTTAGCAAGGCATTTAGGCTCCTAAAAACTCTCAGTCTAACCCCTTCGAAACCCTCTGTACTTCGTTATATGGAAACTGAAATTAAACTGTAAAATAGAAAACTGCTACAGCTTCCCTGTTTCCTTTTCTACTGATCATCAGGTTAGTTTTTCCTTTCTTTTAGAACACACTCTCACGTTATCTAACTACCTATTATCATTTTAATGTAGGTTTAAGTTCATACAGACCCCACACAGCATTGTTGAAACCACTGAGATTTCGATATACTATACCTGTAAATTTGCAGAAATCAGAAACTGAAAATCTGAACTAGAATCTATTTTTTTGTTCCCCTTGTGTAGTTAGTTATTCTAACTTCTAATCTTCCCCTCAACTTGCTTACCCCTACCAATGTTTATCAAGTTTTCTCTCATTCGAAACAGACTCAAGTCTTAGACAACCACCCTGCAAGTTTCCTTACACAGAAAACCGAAACTAAAAATCCAGAACTTAACTGTTCTTGTTCATTTGTTTTATTTATGCTTGAAAGCCTGACTTTTTCATTCTCGAATTCCCCTTAGTTAAAACTTGATTCTTACAACTCTTAACCCTAATGTTACTTACAAAGAAAATGAAAAAACAGAATAAACCTGAAATTTTCTATGTAACGTCTATTATTTCTTAATATGAAACAACTTCTTTCTTTTATGATTCATTCTCTATATGCTTGACCTAGTTTCGATTATTGTTCTTACCATAAACTAAAGAATGTATGTAGTAACTTTTACATTAAGTTATAAAAGTATTTACTAACTTTAGTTCAAGGCAATGCAACAAGGAGCACGCCTCTTAGAACTTCTCATACGAAACTGTGGAACTGAAGGAAACAAAACCTGAACTGATTCATGTTTCTGTTGTTTCGAGTTGCTAACTGTGGTTTTCCTTAATTTTTTACTCTTTTTCCTAGTCCCTCAGTTCATTTACATTCAGCCCCACTTTTTATTAAGTTTTTAGGTCAGTCATTAAGCAATCTCATCCTTTTAGATTACTTCAGGACGATTGGTGAACAGGAACTTAAGAACAGTTTCAGAACCTGATAACTACCCTGAGATCCCATTTCTTACTTATGTTCTAGTATGCCAACTGAATCATCCGCATACCAATTGAAAGAAATAGAAATATGAAACGGTAACCCGGAATAGAACTGCTACATTTTCCTCTATTTTTTTTTTGCTTTCGGTTCATGAATTAGGTTTCTGGTTTCTGAAATTTTTTCCCAGTCTATTCACACTTAGTAGCTCAGTCACCTTAACGTGTTCAGATTTGCTTTTCCAGATTCAAAACAATTCTACAGCTTATGGCCGTGGTATGATACCAGATTTTTAAGTCCCAAACAGACCCAACATAACACAGGCAGCCTCTCTAAAACTTCTCATACAGCAACTCACTACAATTTCCTTATACAGAAATCGACTATGCCACAGGAACTGGAATCTAGCTTCTGTACACTCAATATTTCATATCAGTAGTGTGTGGGCTCTTTTTTTTTTAAGTTGCTATCGGTTTCTGTTTCTTCTTCTTCGACTTCCTCATGTTTAGACACTGATAACAACCAAAATTAGTTACCGATAATTAGGCAAGTTTTGACTCATTTAATTTGTATTTATCTAGATCAGTAACGTATAGTTCCTGAAAGTTTGATAGTTAGTTTTCATTCTGTTAGTATTCTTACTTGTATATATACCTGTATTACACAAAGCTATTCATCGATCAATACAAGCATCTCCCCTTTACATGGTATCCACAGCCACCTATCTTTTTTCTCCTCTCTCATTGTTAACCCAATAACTCACGTCTTCGTCTTTGTCTCCCCCCTCTCATGCGCCCTGATTTTTTTTTCGCCCCGTCATCACTCTGTGGCAATTCGATTGCCGGTGCTAATATCAGTGCGATCCCATCTTCCTCTTTATCACCACAGTTTTTTCGTCCACTACCTACCTCTGCCGGTGCTAATAATTCACTATTAGTGAGAGCCCATCCATCATCGCTCTGGAATCCCTACCACAACAGAAACATACGATTCCTATTTCTTTTCTGCAGTCTGTCGAAGTTGCTGGCTGATCGTGGTGCTGTTTGATATCTGATTTCCTCTCCCCGATCTACGGCTTTTCCGTCCCCATATTGTTTATCAAGCGCCAATTCATCAAGACTTTCCCCGTGCATCAATTCCATCCATTTGCACCTCCTTTATTTATTTATTTTCCCACGGAAAGCAATCGTACAGAGGACTTTCTTCGTAGCCGACTTCCATTCTCCTTTCCCTTCCACGGTTCTCATGGCAACCAACAATTCCAATCTTCTTGCTCTTGCCAATACCTCTGCTACGAATCTCAACTTTCAAATACCGTCTATCAATATCAAACTCGACAAAGATAATTATTCATTATGGCGTACCACTATTATATCAGCACTCGAAACCTTCGATCTTGAATCTCACATCCTCAACCCTCAACCCCCTCCAGAGACACGCACTCTTGCTGCAGATGACGGCGTCATCACAGTTGAACCGAATCCCGATTACACCACTTGGAAGAAGAAAGATCGGTTTGTCCTTCTATGGCTCAAATCCACCCTTACTGAACGCTCACTAGCTACTGTTGCTCGGGCCACTTCCTCCCACGCTGCATGGACTGCTCTTGATAATACATTTCAGTCCCAAACGCGAGCGCTATGAAACTGCAGCTGCAGTCCCTCCGAAAAGGCTCCCTTTCCATGTTAGACTACATCGAAAAGAAACACTCCATTGCCGATGCCCTCGCCGAGAATCTCCACCCTATCACTGATGAGGACCTCATCGGCCATATCATCAACGGCCTTGATGCTTCATATGGTCCTTTCACTGCTGCTCTCCTTGTAAAAAATGATGATACATCCATCGATGCTCTTGTTGGCATGCTACTTCAAGAAGAGGCGCGTCTGGAGCAAGAGATCGCAGGCCATGTTACCTCCTCTCCTGCGCCCCTACTACCTACACCTCCGGTGGCTTTGCAGACCCAACGTCAGTCCACACCCCGCCGCAACTGTGCCAACTCAGCCACCCGTCCAACCTCAAACACTTCTCGGTCCTCAGGTGACCAGCGCCGTTCTCGTCCACTTTGTCAGTTGTGTGATAAACTAGGACATACGGCAATCGATTGCTGGCAAAGAGGAAACCAGGTTGATTACCCCTCTCGCACACCACCATCACGTTCGAATACCAGACAAGCACATCTGTCACAACATGGCTCCTCCTCCACTGTTATTGATCCGTCATGGTACTTCGACACCGGTGCCACTGATCATGTCACAAATGACATCCGTAAATTACACCTAGCTGATGACTATCGCGGTGAAGAAAAGTTAGAAGTCGGAAATGGTAATCTCCTTCCTATTACCCATGTTGGCTCATCTTCTTTACCCCATCTTAAGCTAAGGAATGTTCTCGTTGTTCCCCGCATCACCAAAAATCTTCTAAGTGTTTCCAAGTTAGCACGTGATAATGATGTTTACATAGAATTCTGGCCTAACCATTGTCTTCTTAAGACATTTCAGGGCAACACAATTCTACACGACACCATTAAAAATGGCTTGTACCGGTTATCTCCACCAGCTACACCACCAGTCAAAATGGCACTTACCGGCGTGCGCACTTCCCTTCATCATTGGCACCAGAGATTAGCCCATCCACATGAATCGTTGTTGCGGACACTTGTTTCGCGTTTTCAACTTCCTATTTCTACAAATAAATTTCCGAATGTTTGTGATTCTTGTCAACTTGGAAAGAGTCATCGATATCATCTTTCTTCTGTTCATGTTTTTCTCTCATAAACCATTTGACTTGATTTATTCCAATGTGTGGGGACCTGCCCCTCTTCCCTCAATAAACGGATACCGATATTTCGTTTTATTTATTGATGATTGCACTAAATTTGTATGGATATATTTTCTCACTCACAAATCCCAAGTTTTTTCTACTTTCTTACAATTTCACAAGACACCACTCACATAAAAAGTGTTCAATCTGATTGGGGGTTAATATCGCAACTTATCCACATTCCTCCATTCACAGGGCATTCATCATCGAATAGCAGGTCCCTACACACAGGAACAAAATGGAGCTGTTGAACGCCGAAATCGGATCATTGTTGAAAAAGGGTTAACGCTTCTAGCCCAATCCTTTATGCCACAAGAATTCTGGGAACATGCATTCCGTACTGCCACCTATCTACATAACCGAACAATCACACCCACACTTAAGTTTCACTCCCCATATCAACAACTCTATCACAAAGCTCCTGATTACAGTTTTCTCAAAATTTTTGGTGTCTTTGTATCCATTTCTTCTTCGTCCATATAACAACCACAAACTTGATTTTCGCTCTCTTCCGTGTGCATTCATTGGACAGCTCTTCCCACAAAGGCTATCTATGCTACCATATTCCAACCAAACACACCTACATCTCCCGCCATGTAGTCTTCAATGAAGACTCTTTTCCCTTTTCTTCCCCTTCACCCCCTTTGTCCCACACACAACCGCCTCCACCTTCAATCTCCACGGACATCTTGGTCCATGCTGCGCAACCACCAAATCTACCCATCGATACGTCTTCATCCCCTCATTCCACCCCTGATCCACCTACAACATCATTGTCTCCTTCTATACCGCAACCCCGCAACCCCAACCCTCACCTCACCAAAACTCCACTTCCTCCAGCTCACCCTCCCACGCTCCATCACCTTTTCCCCACTATCAACAACCCACTCAAAGTTCTACAGCCAAACAACGTATTCCTAGTCATTACCGTGCTGCATCTAATTCCCACCATCCTATGCACACACGAGCCCGTACCAATTCTCTCACACCAAAAATTTTAACCGCTGTTTCCTCACTTGTCCCTCTCGAACCACGCACTTATACTCAAGCCATTAAACTTCCTCAGTGGCAAGCAGCCATGCGAGCCGAGTATGATGCTTTGACTCGTAATCACACATGGTCACTCGTTCCATGTCCTCCTAATGTTAATCTTGTTGTTTGTAAGTGGATTTACAGGATCAAAAGACATGCTGACGGTTCCGTTGAACGATACAAAGCGCGTCTCGTTGCTCAAGGGTTCAGTCAAACCAAAGGCACTGACTTCTTCGACACTTTTAGTCCCGTTATCAAACCAACCACCATTCGTCTCGTTCTCTCCATTGCATTGTCCAGCAACTGGCCGATTCATCAACTAGACATCAACAACGCATTTCTGAATGGTGAACTCATGGAAGAGGTTTAATGAAGCAACCCCGAGGCTTTGAAGATTCCACTCATCCTAAGCACGTTTGCCGATTGCGCAAAGCTATTTATGGTCTTCGCCAAGCTCCCCGATCTTGGTTTACAACACTCAAAAAATATCTTGTTAAAAATGGCTTCCGCGCTTGT
The DNA here is from genome assembly GCA_023374045.1 of Limonium bicolor. Classification (NCBI taxonomy): domain Eukaryota; kingdom Viridiplantae; phylum Streptophyta; class Magnoliopsida; order Caryophyllales; family Plumbaginaceae; genus Limonium; species Limonium bicolor. Next base: position 56,460,484 of record CM041776.1, read on the forward strand.
CATTCCGATACCTCCCTTTTTGTTCATCACTCACCTACTGCAACAATTTATCTTCTTGTCTATGTTGATGATCTGATTATTACAGGATCCGATGCCAATATCATTCAAGGTTTTATCACTCAACTCCATCAAACTTTTGCCCTCAAAGACATGGGTTCCCTCCATTACTTTCTCGGCCTACATATCACCCGCACCTCCACAGATCTTCAATTATCCCAACAAGGTTATATTCATGATATTCTAGAGCGTACAAAAATGACAGAATCTACCCCTATCTCCACACCTGCTGATTCACAAACCAAATTGACTGCCCACGGTGATCCGTTTGATAATCCAACGTTATATCAGCAAATTGTCAATAGTCTCCAAAATGTCACTATCACTAGACCTGATATTACTTATGTCGTTAATCTGGTTTGTCAATTTATGCACTCCCTAACAGATAAACATTGGCGTGCTGTCAAGCGGACTCTTCGCTACTTAAATGGCACTCAACATCACTGTCTACACTTCACACCTACATCTGCCAACTCCCTCTTAGCTTATTCGGATGCAGGCTGGATCTCAGACGCCGATGACAGCCGTTCTCAATATGGATATGCTATTTATCACGGTCCGAATCTGATCAGTTGGACATCACGAAAACAACGTGTTGTTTCTCGTTCCAGCACTGAAGCGGAGTACCGTTCTCTCGCCTATACTGCTGCTGAACTAATGTGGATCTGTCACTTACTCTCCGACCTTTCCTCCTCTCTCTCCGGTCCACCCATGAAATACCCCAAACCTTGGTATGTTGTGTAAATGTTAAACTATGGTATTTAAAAGCTAAAAAGTGCCTTAGAAACATCAATGAACCATTTAAACCATGGTAAAACACAATAAAACACTAAGACACGGTTTGAACAAAACATGCTCTAAGCTTGGAGTCAACTTGGTTAGGACCCAAAGGGCCTACTAAGACTTGATAATGTTTAATTATGATTTTATAAGGCTAATTAAGTCCATAGGAAACCTTGGTAGACATTGGAAACAAACAAAACATAAATAAATACCTTAAGGTCAATATGGGCTAAAAAGTGCTCTAAGCTTGGGATAAATTTGTATAAGACCTAATGGTCATATCTATATCTTATAAATATGTTAATGCATATTAAATCAATTACCAAAGAAAACCAAGCTTGAAAACAAGTTAAGACACAAAAAGTGCTTTAAGGAGTCTTAAAGCACATTTTTGAAAAAATTGTCTTGTAAATGAGTTTTGAATGGCTAGATGTCCATCATTACTTTTTAATTAACATGTGTACTATATAGTATCACATTTGGAAGTCTATATCAATGGGAAATCAAAATTTCACTTCTATGTGCCTTATTTTTATGAATAGTAACTTTTATAAGCTAATTGGTAACATATGTTGTTATAGGTAATTAAATTGACAAATAAAGACTAAAATACCCTTATGTAATAAAGGGGGCCGGTTTTCTAAGTGTGGTGACTCACCACTCTCTTGTTACTATGAAAAGTAAATAAAGATGACTAATAAATGTACTATTTCTTTATAAGCACAAATATCTTATAAAAAGCAAGTCTATCATCATTTCTCATTTCTTTCTCATTTCACACGGTTCCAACCTTCTTCTTCCTCCCTTCTTGCTGTTCTCTCACGGTAATACTCACCACCACCATTAACTCCATCTTTGATCTCTTGTAAAATCAAGCTCACTTGTCCAAATCAAAAACAAACACACCAATCTCTTCCTCTCATCAAGCTCTTCAATTCTATCCTTTCAAAATCCCAAGAGCTCCATTTCGGTGCCAAGAGGAATCACCATGGGAGGAGCTTGAGCTTGTGTTTCTACATATTATTACTCTCCTTTGCTTCAAGGTAAGGAAACTCAAAGAAAAATGAAGTTTCCCTCATGTTTTTATCTTGACCGAGAATCACCATTAATGGTGCTCTTTGTGTGACTTTGTTCTAGCTTCATTCCAACCTTTCATGGACTAGGTGGAGTCCTCTCTTGATAGATATTCAAACTCTCTTCAAAGGCCAAGGTAAAACAACTACATTAATGTTTTTGAAACAATGTAAACCTAGGGTTTACAATGAGATGAAGCTTAAAGCTTGTATACTCATTTCAATGTTTGTATATTGTGTAGTAGTTGACAAGGAATCAAATACCTTACCGGTTTTATAAGGAAACAAGAAAGAAGTTTGGGTGGAAAAGAGGTAAATATACTAACCTAATGTGGTTTAATGCCTTAGGAGAAATGAGCTTATAATGCTTGTTAAAACTGCCTAAAGAGCAAATGGGGAATGACTTAGTAAAGTGTTCTCAAGGAGACTAGTAAAAGAACATATGTCTTGGTGTATGTATTTGCAGGTCAAAGGCATTATTATGTGGGAAATTCAGTGTTTAAGATTTATGCAATTTAAGGGCCTAAGAGCCATGTTATTTAAGGGCCTAAGTGCCAAGCAATTTAAATTGTGCACTATATTGTGATGTAGTGTAAATTTGGTGAAGTCTTGTGTGTGATGGTGTTCTTGATGGATTTAGTGTTCTTGAGTGTTTAATGGTGAAAACTGTGAGCTTTGGAATGATGATGTGCTAGGAGAACCCATGGCAAAATTTGTATAATGTATAAGGAGTTTTAAGTGTTTAAATGAGCTTTGGTGAACTAGGAATTGTTAGGAATGGATAAGTGTTTCACTAAGGAAGAAAATGTGCATTAAGGTGTTCTAAGGTGCTACAAGGATTTAGGTAATATCTTGGAAGTTCTAGAAATCCAATGAGTGTTTTTTAAGATGTATTAAAGTCTTGGAGAAGTTTGTTTAAGGTTTAGGTAATGTTGATATCCAAGGAATAAGTGATGTTTAGGTAAGATGTGAAAAAGGGGGTTTAGTTAGTAAGAAAAGAAGTTTGAGAGATGATGTTAAGGTGTAGAGGAAACACCTTGGTATGGTGGTCATTATTGGTGAAATACCACTTAGGAATCTTAAGGAGGAAACATTCCAAGTGCTAAGAATTTTGTAAGGAATTTGTGAATGATAAGATGGTTTTGGTGTGTGATTTAGAGAGTTAGTACATGGCTAAAGGTGTGTTTGAAGTGCCAAAATGAGGTTAGGGTGTACTAGGATATATGGGGTGAAGTTTGGAGTTGAATGTGAAAAGGAAAACAAGGGTCTGGGGCAGACCGAACTTGCGACCGAACTTGTAAGTTCGGTCGAGCCCAGTTTACCCTGCGAGAATTGGCTTCTGGAATGGACCGACCTTGGGGACCGGACTTGCAAGGTCGGTCGGGCTTGTATTTGTGTACGGATTAAGTTTCTGGAACCGACCGAACATGGGACCGGACTTGGCAAGTTCGGTCGGGCTTGAATTTTCAAAGGGAAGAAACTCTCGGGAATGGACCGAACTTACAAGGTCGGTCGGAGTAGAAAATTTTGACGGTAAAGTGTTCTGGAATGGACCGACCTTGTGCAAGGTCGGTTGGTAAGTTCGGTCGGACACCAAAAATGGGTTAAGGTTATGAAATGATATGTAATTATGGGATTGATTAGTAAAGATGTTATAAAGTTGTTAAGGACATGTTAGGTGAGTTTTAATGACAATTAAGTGGGTGAAAAGTTGTATTGAAATGTAAAAGTAAAACAAGTTAAAAAGTGAAGTTATGTAACTAAGTTAACGGGGAAAAGTTATTAGCATTAGACATTAAGTAATCGTGCTACCCCGATGTTAATCAAGGTACATGTAATGTTATCAGTTGTTCGAGAATTGCTCGAGGAACATAAGTTGACATGGTAAAGTGGACTCCGGTGACAGGTATGGTTTTCTTGCAACCTGTGTTCTACCGGATTACACCGGCTTGTATGCCAATGTGTTTTTCTGAGTGTTTGCCACCTTGTAAGATCAAAACAGTAATGAGTTTATAGTATATCATTTATGTGGCGCATCTGGTCTCCGATACCGTTTAACCTCAAATAAGTGTTAAACCTTAGCTAATTAGAACTAGGAACACGGGAGAGATCGGTATTCGGAGTTAACGGCCCAAACCTTGGGAACGTTCTAACCACGGCTATGTGTGAGTTAGTTGGATATGGTTGTTGAATGCAAGTGTGTGAACCTCCCTTGTTTTCTTAACTCGGTCATGATACCGTATGGTGTGTGGATGTGATAGGTTCCATAATGGATCTCTACTACTACTATTTAAGTTTATATGTACTAATGGGGGTGAGGAGTCCGGTCATGTTCCGGCCACGCGTGTGAGGATGGGGGTCGTTGTCATTCCAGGTTCGACCCTCTTATATGTTAAGATTGAGTTCCTTTCCCGGTCTTCAATCTCCCACAAGCTTACTCCAAAGCTTTCCTATTCTGACTTATGATTGGTCTAGGGGGAACATGTGTTTGTGGTGTGTTCGGGCCTCCAAACCCGAACCATCTTAACTTAAGTTACTCGTCCGACTATTAGGACGGTAATGAGTGTTGTTTTATTGTATAACGAGCTTACCATGAGGGTGACACCATTCTCTAGGCTCACCAGTGAATTAACAATGTCTGGGTCGGTTCCTAAGAGGACCGTTCCCGTTATGTTATGTGATGTTGTTGTGATGCAATTATTATTGCGATGTTATTCTGTGCACGTTGAAACGTGAAAAGCGTTGTTATGTTTGTTATGTGAGGAATGATATATGTTGTAAGATATGGAGTGTGTGGATCATGGAAATGAATCCCGTTTTGTGACGGAGACGTTTAAGGATAACCCGATTTAAGGGTAAGAGTCGTCTATTAAGGAAGTAGCTCCAATAGAGGAAACACTCTAGGAGTAATGAATACCATGAGTGACTTATCAAGTAAGGATGTATTATCCGTTTGTTGAGCCATTGAGGCGAAATGTTTGTGTTGTGTGTTTACAGTTGCATGCATGATTTAAATATAATCAATCGCATGCTAAGACGACAATTAGTTGTGTGTGGCCCGGTAGCATGTGGGCTGCGGGATTACCATACCAGCAAAGGTGCCGAGCCCCTTGGGGGCCACCCTTTCTTCTTTTCCTATTTCAGGTACAAAGAGCTGGGCCGTTCGAGAGTAGGACGGGTAGTCGAGGTACATGGGTAATTATTTAAATTGTATATGTACAGTAGGTGTAGTAAGACCGAAATTGTCATCGGCATCAGTTTATAAATACTCGGTACAGCAGGAAGGTACGCGTATGTCGTGTTGTTAATGGGAAGGGATAATAATGTGTAGTCACTCGGGAATTTAGCCCATCAGACCGGTACAATGTATACGTATTAGCCTGTTAGCCACGTGGGTGGCTAACGGCGTGTAACACCAACGAGTTAGTACTTTGTGATGAGGATTGTTTTTTCCGCTGCAGTTTATTGTAAGTATGTTAATGTTGGTTGGGGTGTTACAAAAAGTGGTATCAGAGCGAAGTATCGCTCTGATGACTGAATTACTGAGCTTAGGAAGTACCGAGTTAGGATTTTAGTGCTTTGGGTTAAGGGTTGAGTGATAGCGTGAGGATACGCTAGTTAGGTATTACCAGTGTGTACTGGAAACCTACAATATCCATCCGCCCTCCACAATCCCTGTTATATAACTTGGGGAAACAACGCCAGAGAGATGGAAGTCCACTCCTACTCGGGAATACCCGATCTGCTGTTATTAAATACCTTTAAAGTACGGAAACCTGTCATACGGTAGATCCTGAAAACTGGAATCCCGGAGACGGTTTCCATCTGAACAGTGTTAACTGCATTTCATAGCGAGGAATCATGTATAGAAGAATAGAATTTCCGGCAACCTGGGTCGACATGCCGAGCATCGAGGATAACCAGCTTGCAACGCACCGACCGTGCACAGGCAAGAAGTGGATTAGTGAAACCCGAGACGAGTGTCTACGGGACCACAGTTGATAAATAATACACCAACGGTATACCAACCGACAAGGGAACTACAACGTAGTGCCCAATATGTGGAACGGGCTAAAAGAATACAATACTAAGAAAAAGGGGTCTCCCAGAATGAGAAAACACCCTAGTTGATGATCGTCATGTGAAGACAGTGAAAAGTCGCCTAGAAGAGTTATTATCAAGGCAGTAAGATCAGTGAGGGCCAACAAGGCCACTGATGACAGTATGGGTAAAACAATACCACAACCGGTATGTGTTAAACCGATAGCCAGTTAGCATGGCGCACTTGCCATAGCAATGCTGCTATAACAGGGATGTTCGGGAAATTTATAACCACTACAAAGTACTTGGTAAAGTACCATAAAGTTAAGTATGATCGTCATAACAGTGGAAGGGTCTGTTAGCCTAACCTCTGTAATTGTAAGTACACCAGTCAGCAAGAATCTAGACTTGGCTAAGGTAAGAAGATGTTGTGAAACCACGAAAATTTTCTTTCAACTCAGATTTATTCAAACTCTTTCCTTTTCAAAACCAAATTTTCTTTCAAACCAACACTTCTTTCTAACCTTCTTTACACCAAACCAGTAAGACCAAGGACAGTTGACAAGGATACAACAGTGGATAAACTTTCCCTCGATTAAGTTCGGGAAGCAAGGAATGAATATTGTCACGGGACAATATAAGGGAGTTGACAACAGAATGCTTCACCTAGGCGTGTGACGGACACTACGAGTGTACCACTGAATTGTGGGACGACCGCACTCCGATAGGAGCTTGTGGGCCTGACAGACCTACTTATGGGTTAGTTGGGTAAGTAGCAATGTATCAGTATGGTACCCCACATATGTATACGAGTGGAGTCCGAAACACGGGAAGTAGTCGACTCCGTCTACAGTCAGCAGTATAATCAAACAAGAACTAAGGATTACCATGATGGTTGAAGTTAAGGAACTCAGTTAAGTTAACGAGACTAAAGGAATTAGTGAATTCCTTTCAAGGAAATGTTTAAGAGTCAGGAGGTGCGAAGTGCACTAACTGAATGTAAAACATCGTATATGACTTAAGTCCTCAGGGATAAACATGATAGCTGGAATGGTGACCCAGCCTAATGTGGACACATTAATGTGCAATGAACGGGATGAAACTCCCAAAATGAGTACCTACACTATCAGGAAATGTTGATCTTCACAGAAGAAGATAATAACCAGTTAAGAACGCAAAAGGCGTGGCTAACGGAATGTACCAATAAGTGTGAACCAGATGTAATGGTATGACTTAGCAACACCCAGGAGCAATCCTTAAAGGGTGTTCGCATCACCAACTGTTGAACGAAATGCATCACAGAAGCACAAGGGTTGAAACTAACACCCAGTTTAGACATAAGTTGTCAGGAGACGGACTGACAAACCTAAGGGGCATCCCATGAAAGGAAACGGAATGCAACGACCTTGTCATGGAGCTCATATAATATCCAAACCATGTAATGTTGTACAAGAAGTACATGTATGTGGACAGCCTACAATGAGCGCAGCTCAGGGCAGTAAGGCTTATAAGCCACAAAGAAAATGTGTTATGTAAATTAGATTGATTGCAGAATTTATGTTTACAAGTGATAGAGTGGAGAACGAACCACTGCATTAAGAGTGGGGATACCTCTCGATATTGTGAGACACAGGAGCGGTAGTTATGTGAATCAAGTTCAAGAAATATGTTAAGGATGGACGACGTTATTATTGAAAGAGAGCAGTTAGCTTAGTAGTATGTGTATAAAGTGAAGCACCGAGCTAAGTAACGCCGGTTTGTGACTCGAGTGAGCAACGCTCAAGGAACATTCGGTAGTCATCCAAATGATGACGAACCATAATGTGAATAATGTAAGTAACGTGTGGAAATTAATGTGACAGTAAATACCATGCAAGTTAGTGTTATGTTATGCAATAAGCACGGCGCGCAGTAAGCGACCGTTGTATATATAGTTGAATGACAATGTGGCAGATAAGACCAGTTGTGAGTTAAACTTAGTAGAGATGCAAGATAAGCGATGTTAAACGACTGGGCAATAAGCCAGTGGTAGGTACTGTGTGATGAGAACTCAGTGTGAATTCCATGGCGAATCGCATAAGGGATTTACTGTCAAGAGTTTACGCCTCTGCACTCTGTACGACTGAGTGTTTTGGTATTGCACTTACGCAGTAATGATCAAGTGGGATAGTAGGAATCAGGAAATGTTAATTATGGAGGAATAATGTTATAATGGCCGATGCATAGGAAATGCAAGGCCGTACCAATAAAAGAGTACTGTACAAACCAAATGTGGAGACATGATTAACAGTAAGTGACTACAGTAGCACTAACTTCCAAATATCGGTATGGATATACCCAAATGTTGTAAATAGCTGAGAGACGCACTACACCTAGGTAATAGTCAAACACTCTCAACCGACAGTCAGTCGGAAGGGAACAAGTCAATCATTGTGAAATACATAACTGTATACACAGTAGATTGTTATGGAAGTGGATAGAAAGTTTATAACTCACCGAATTCGCTAACGGTAAGATACCACACGTCGTTGAGAAACCATTGTTACCAAGATGAAGGTGACAATCGGGGATGTACAATACTGTAAGAATAACAAATGGGGCAACTAAGTTCTACGGTTATTAGAGTTTCGCAGCAGAAACTAGTAAGCGAGTAATTCAAGTGTTGAATGTGCATGGTAAACATGAGTGAATGGCTAATTATTAATGCCTAGAGGCCTCACAGGCCAGAATCGAAACCAACTAAGAGTTTAAACAAACTCCAATGAGAATTCTTGGTTTAGGAACTAAACCGCTAATATGGTTAAGATCCTCTAATCAGAATCCATTGTGTAATAGACCGCGTGAAAGTTGAAACACTTCACGACGGCAGAACATTTTAAGCCAAGGTTTAGTGATTGATTACGTGGGCGTAATCCCTTTTAAGGGGGGTAGAGCGCAAAACCACTTAGTGTGTTTTACCGTACAAGTGTACGTGAACTATGTTGATGGTTGGCGCGTGTGTTATATAAACATACGCATTCATTCGTGGTTAAATTGTGGTAATTGCGCACAGAAGATGCGAATACCATTGTGGGAAGTGTGTTTATTTTGTTAACAGTGGTGTGTAAGAGTACAAGTGGAAGGGAGTAAAGAAACTCCCGGGGAACTAAAACCCCACGGTGCATAAATGTAAACCATGTATTGTATTTTGATAAAAAAATATGTATATATATACAGTGTTGTGATTTATGAAGGGGTATGAGACCGACATAGAACCTAGTGAGAATTAAATTCCCTAGGTAACTTAAATTAAGTTGGATTTGGGTGATGATTGATAGATGGAGTTCTATCCCTTGGAGATGTAATGATTATGACTAGAAGGATTTAAAGATAGAAAATGGGATATGCTCGAATTAGTTGTTGGTTGAAAATGAAGTGGGAGGTGAAACTTGATTATCATGAGATCAAGGGAAGCCGAGCACAAATTGGGGTGGAAAGATAGTTCAACACTGATGCTGATCACATCAGGGTTGGATGACTCTTGAAGCTCCCTGTAAGTGGTCATAAATAACCATGTTAAGAAAGATACAAAGAGCATAAATTGGACTTGGAGTTGTGTTGTTTTCAAAAAGAATTTTCAATTGATATTTCCAAAACGGTCGATTCATATTTAGAATAAAGGATTCTCTTATATACTTAACCTAGTAAAGAATATTTTGTAATACTTGCTCACGAGCTGAGGACGTATGAGCCTTTGTCTTCAGACCGGTGACATGAGAAGTATATATTTTAAAATGTATGTGATTGTTTTGACCTCCCAAAGGAACGGGGACCAGAAGGTGTCCATCGCGACCGGGTTCTGCGGGATCACAATGTATATGTACTCAACATGGGATTGAGCCCATGGAGAGATGGAAAAGGCATTTCTGTTTGTTATACATGCTAAGACATGTTGTGTGGTATGAGTAAGAAATATTATTTTAGACCTATGAGTCTAACTGTTGTTATGTTACCCAGACCTGAGAGTCTAAGAATTATTATGTAAACACAATACGGTTAAGGTACCCGGACCATAGAGTCCGAGGTAATCATGTAAGTATGTTACGAGGTGGTTATGTATGGATGTGGATATGTTGCCCAGACCGTCAAGTCCGAGGTTGGATGTAAAGAGTGTTTGGTAATGGAAGTTTATTTTAAAGTAATTCCCGTATTCTAATCTAATGACGCGTGGAAATGTGAACTTCGAGGACGAAGTTCTTTTAAGGGGGGTAGATTGAAATACCCCAAACCTTGGTATGTTGTGTAAATGTTAAACTATGGTATTTAAAGGCTAAAAAGTGCCTTAGAAACATCAATGAACCATTTAAACCATGGTAAAACACAATAAAACACTAAGACACGGTTTGAACAAAACATGCTCTAAGCTTGGAGTGAACTTGGTTAGGACCCAAAGGGCCTACCAAGACTTGATAATGTTTAATTATGATTTTATAAGGCTAATTAAGTCCATAGGAAACCTTGGTAGACATTGGAAACAAACAAAACATAAATAAATACCTTAAGGTCAATATGGGCTAAAAAGTGCTCTAAGCTTGGGATAAATTTGTATAAGACCTAATGGTCATATCTATATCTTATAAATATGTTAATGAACATATTAAATCAATTACCAAAGAAAACCAAGCTTGAAACAAGTTAAGACACAAAAAGTGCTTTAAGGAGTCTTAAAGCACATTTTTGAAAAATTGTCTTGTAAATGAGTTTTGAATGGCTAGATGTCCATCATTACTTTTTAATTAACATGTGTACTATATAGTATCACATTTGGAAGTCTATATCAATGGGAAATCAAAAATTTCACTTCTATGTGCCTTGTTTTTATGAATAGTAACTTTTATAAGCTAATTGGTAACATATGTTGTTATAGGTAATTAAATTGACAAATAAAGACTAAAATACCCTTATGTAATAAAGGGGGCCGGTTTTCTAAGTGTGGTGACTCACCACTCTCTTGTTACTATGAAAAGTAAATAAAGATGACTAATAAATGTACTATTTGCTTTATAAGCACAAATATCTTCTAAAAAGCAAGTCTATCATCATTTCTCATTTCTTTCTCATTTCACACGGTTCCAACCTTCTTCTTCCTCCCTTCTTGCTGTTCTCTCACGGTAATACTCACCACCACCATTAACTCCATCTTTGATCTCTTGTAAAATCAAGCTCACTTGTCCAAATCAAAAACAAACACCACCAATCTCTTCCTCTCATCAAGCTCTTCAATTCTATCCTTTCAAAATCCCAAGAGCTCCATTTCGGTGCCAAGAGGAATCACCATGGGAGGAGCTTGAGCTTGTGTTTCTACATATTATTACTCTCCTTTGCTTCAAGGTAAGGAAACTCAAAGAAAAATGAAGTTTCCCTCATGTTTTTATCTTGACCGAGAATCACCATTAATGGTGCTCTTTGTGTGACTTTGTTCTAGCTTCATTCCAACCTTTCATGGACTAGGTGGAGTCCTCTCTTGATAGATATTCAAACTCTCTTCAAAGGCCAAGGTAAAACAACTACATTAATGTTTTTGAAACAATGTAAACCTAGGGTTTACAATGAGATGAAGCTTAAAGCTTGTATACTCATTTCAATGTTTGTATATTGTGTAGTAGTTGACAAGGAATCAAATACCTTACCGGTTTTATAAGGAAACAAGAAAGAAGTTTGGGTGGAAAAGAGGTAAATATACTAACCTAATGTGGTTTAATGCCTTAGGAGAAATGAGCTTATAATGCTTGTTAAAACTGCCTAAAGAGCAAATGGGGAATGACTTAGTAAAGTGTTCTCAAGGAGACTAGTAAAAGAACATATGTCTTGGTGTATGTATTTGCAGGTCAAAGGCATTATTATGTGGGAAATTCAGTGTTTAAGATTTATGCAATTTAAGGGCCTAAGAGCCATGTTATTTAAGGGCCTAAGTGCCAAGCAATTTAAATTGTGCACTATATTGTGATGTAGTGTAAATTTGGTGAAGTCTTGTGTGTGATGGTGTTCTTGATGGATTTAGGTGTTCTTGAGTGTTTAATGGTGAAAACTGTGAGCTTTGGAATGATGATGTGCTAGGAGAACCCATGGCAAAATTTGTATAATGTATAAGGAGTTTTAAGTGTTTAAATGAGCTTTGGTGAACTAGGAATTGTTAGGAATGGATAAGTGTTTCACTAAGGAAGAAAATGTGCATTAAGGTGTTCTAAGGTGCTACAAGGATTTAGGTAATATCTTGGAAGTTCTAGAAATCCAATGAGTGTTTTTAAGATGTATTAAAGTCTTGGAGAAGTTTGTTTAAGGTTTAGGTAATGTTGATATCCAAGGAATAAGTGATGTTTAGGTAAGATGTGAAAAAGGGGGTTTAGTTAGTAAGAAAAGAAGTTTGAGAGATGATGTTAAGGTGTAGAGGAAACACCTTGGTATGTGGTCATTATTGGTGAAATACCACTTAGGAATCTTAAGGAGGAAACATTCCAAGTGCTAAGAATTTTGTAAGGAATTTGTGAATGATAAGATGGTTTTGGTGTGTGATTTAGAGAGTTAGTACATGGCTAAAGGTGTGTTTGAAGTGCCAAAATGAGGTTAGGGTGTACTAGGATATATGGGGTGAAGTTTGGAGTTGAATGTGAAAAGGAAAACAAGGGTCTGGGGCAGACCGAACTTGCGACCGAACTTGTAAGTTCGGTCGAGCCCAGTTTACCCTGCGAGAATTGGCTTCTGGAATGGACCGACCTTGGGGACCGGACTTGCAAGGTCGGTCGGGCTTGTATTTTGTGTACGGATTAAGTTTCTGGAACCGACCGAACATGGGACCGGACTTGGCAAGTTCGGTCGGGCTTGAATTTTCAAAGGGAAGAAACTCTCGGGAATGGACCGAACTTACAAGGTCGGTCGGAGTAGAAATTTTGACGGTAAAGTGTTCTGGAATGGACCGACCTTGTGCAAGGTCGGTCGGTAAGTTCGGTCGGACCAAAAACATGGGTTAAGGTTATGAAATGATATGTAATGATGGGGATTGATTAGTAAAGATGTTATAAAGTTGTTAAGGACATGTTAGGTGAGTTTTAATGACAATTAAGTGGGTGAAAAGTTGTATTGAAATGTAAAAGTAAAACAAGTTAAAAAGTGAAGTTATGTAACTAAGTTAACGGGGAAAAGTTATTAAGCATTAGACATTAAGTAATCGTGCTACCCCGATGTTAATCAAGGTACATGTAATGTTATCAGTTGTTCGAGAATTGCTCGAGGAACATAAGTGGACATGGTAAAGTGGACTCCGGTGACAGGTATGGTTTTCTTGCAACCTGTGTTCTACCGGATTACACCGGCTTGTATGCCAATGTGTTTTTCTGAGTGTTTGCCACCTTGTAAGATCAAAACATGTAATGAGTTTATAGTAATTCATTTATGTGGCGCATCTGGTCTCCGATACCGTTTAACCTCAAATAAGTGTTAAACCTTAGCTAATTAGAACTAGGAACACGGGAGAGATCGGTATTCGGAGTTAACGGCCCAAACCTTGGGAACGTTCTAACCACGGCTATGTGTGAGTTAGTTGGATATGGTTGTTGAATGCAAGTGTGTGAACCTCCCTTGTTTGCTTAACTCGGTCATGATACCGTATGGTGTGTGGATGTGATAGGTTCCATAATGGATCTCTAACTACTATTTATAAGTTTATATGTACTAATGGGGGGTGAGGAGTCCGGTCATGTTCCGGCCACGCGTGTGAGGATGGGGGTCGTTGTCATTCCAGGTTCGACCCTCTTATATGTTAAGATTGAGTTCCTTTCCCGGTCTTCAATCTCCCACAAGCTTACTCCAAAGCTTTCCTATTCTGACTTATGATTGGTCTAGGGGGAACATGTGTTTGTGTGGTGTGTTCGGGCCTCCAACCCGAACCATCTTAACTTAAGTTACTCGTCCGACTATTAGGACGGTAATGAGTGTTGTTGTTATTGTATAACGAGCTTACCATGAGGGTGACACCATTCTCTAGGCTCACCAGTGAATTAACAATGTCTGGGTCGGTTCCTAAGAGGACCGTTCCCGTTATGTTATGTGATGTTGTTGTGATGCAATTATTATTGCGATGTTATTCTGTGCACGTTGAAACGTGAAAAGCGTTGTTATGTTTGTTATGTGAGGAATGATATATGTTGTAAGATATGGAGTGTGTGGATCATGGAAATGAATCCCGTTTTGTGACAGGAGACGTTTAAGGATAACCCGATTTAAGGGTAAGAGTCGTCTATTAAGGAAGTAGCTCCAATAGAGGAGGAACACTCTAGGAGTAATGAATACCATGAGTGACTTATCAAGTAAGGATGTATTATCCGTTTGTTGAGCCATTGAGGCGAAATGTTTGTGTTGTGTGTTTACAGTTGCATGCATGATTTAAATATAATCAATCGCATGCTAAGACGACAATTAGTTGTGTGGCCCGGTAGCATGTGGGCTGCGGGATTACCATACCAGCAAAGGTGCTGAGCCCCTTGGGGGCCACCCTTTCTCTTCTTTTCCTATTTCAGGTACAAAGAGCTGGAGCCGTTCGAGAGTAGGACGGGGTAGTCGAGTACATGGGTAATTATTTAAATTGTATATGTACAGTAGGTGTAGTAAGACCGAAATTGTCATCGGCATCAGTTTATAAATACTCGGTACAGCAGGAAGGTACGCGTATGTCGTGTTTTAATGGGAAGGGATTAATGTGTAGTCGCTCGGGAATTTAGCCCATCAGACCGGTACAATGTATACGTATTAGCCTTGTTAGCCACGTGGGTGGCTAACGGCGTGTAACACCAACGAGTTAAGTAATGTGATGAGGATTGTTTTTCCGCTGCAGTTTATTGTAAGTATGTTAATGTTGGTTGGGGTGTTACAAAAAGTGGTATCAGAGCGAAGTATCGCTCTGATGACTGAATTACTGAGCTTAGGAAGTACCGAGTTAGGATTTTAGTGCTTTGGGTTAAGGGTTGAGTGATAGCGTGAGAGATACGCTAGTTAGGTATTACCAGTGTGTACTGGAAACCTACAATATCCATCCCGCCCTCCACAATCCCTGTTATATAACTTGGGGAAACAACGCCAGAGAGATGGAAGTCCACTCCTACTCGGGAATACCCGATCTGGCTGTTATTAAATACCTTTAAAGTACGGAAAACCTGTCATACGGTAGATCCTGAAAACTGGGAATCCCGGAGACGGTTTCCATCTGAACAGTGTTAACTGCATTTCATAGCGAGGAATCAGTGTATAGAAGAATAGAATTTCCGGCAACCTGGGTCGACATGCCGAGCAGTCGAGGATAACCAGCTTGCAACGCACCGACCGTGCAACAGGCAAGAAGTGGATTAGTGAAACCCGAGACGAGTGTCTACGGGACCACAGTTGATAAATAATACACCAACGGTATACCAACCGACAAGGGAACTACAACAGTGCCCAAATATGTGGAACGGGCTAAAAGAGAATACAATACTAAGAAAAAGGGGTCTCCCAGAATGAGAAACACCCTAGTTGATGATCGTCATGTGAAGACAGCGAAAAGTCGCCTAGAAGAGTTATTATCAAGGCAGTAAGATCAGTGAGGGCCAACAAGGCCACTGATGACAGTATGGGTAAAAACAATACCACAACCGGTATGTGTTAAACCGATAGCCAGTTAGCATGGCGCACTTGCCATAGCAAGTGCTGCTATAACAGGGATGTTCGGGAAATTTATAACCACTACAAAGTACTTGGTAAAGTACCATAAAGTTAAGTATGATCGTCATAACAGTGGAAGGGTCTGTTAGCCTAACCTCTGTAATTGTAAGTACACCAGTCAGCAAGAATCTAGACTTGGCTAAGGTAAGAAGATGTTGTGAAACCACGAAAATTTTCTTTCAACTCAGATTTATTCAAACTCTTTCCTTTTCAAAACCAAATTTTCTTTCAAACCAACACTTCTTTCTAACCTTCTTTTACACCAAACCAGTAAGACCAAGGACAGTTGACAAGGATACAGTGGATAAACTTTCCCTCGATTAAGTTCGGGAAGCAAGGAATGAATATTGTCACGGGACAATATAAGGGAGTTGACAACAGAATGCTTCACCTAGGCGTGTGACGGACACTACGAGTGTACCAACTGAATTGTGGGACGACCGCACTCCGATAGGAGCTTGTGGGCCTGACAGACCTACTTATGGGTTAGTTGGGTAAGTAGCAATGTATCAGTATGGTACCCCACATATGTATACGAGTGGAGTCCGAAACACGGGAAGTAGTCGACTCCGTCTACAGTCAGCAGTATAAATCAAACAAGAACTAAGGATTACCATGAATGGTTGAAGTTAAGGAACTCAGTTAAGTTAACGAGACTAAAGGAATTAGTGAATTCCTTTCAAGGAAATGTTTAAGAGTCAGGAGGTGCGAAGTGCACTAACTGAATGTAAAGACATCGTATATGACTTAAGGATCCTCAGGGATAAACATGATAGCTGGAATGGTGACCCAGCCTAATGTGGACACATTAATGTGCAATGAACGGGATGAAACTCCCAAAATGAGTACCTACACTATCAGGAAATGTTGATCTTCACAGAAGAAGATAATAACCAGTTAAGAACGCAAAAAGGCGTGGCTAACGGAATGTACCAATAAGTGTGAACCAGATGTAATGGTATGACTTAGCAACACCCAGGAGCAATCCTTAAAGGGTGTTCGCATCACCAACTGTTGAACGAAATGCATCACAGAAGCACAAGGGTTGAAACTAACACCCAGTTTAGACATAAGTTGTCAGGAGACGGACTGACAAACCTAAGGGGCATCCCATGAAAGGAAACGGAATGCAACGACCTTGTCATGGAGCTCAATATAATATCCAAACCATGTAATGTTGTACAAGAAGTACATGTATGTGGACAGCCTACAATGAGCGCAGCTCAGGGCAGTAAGGCTTATAAGCCACAAAGAAAATGTGTTATGTAAATTAGATTGATTGCAGAAGTTTATGTTATACAAGTGATAGAGCGGAGAACGAACCACTGCATTAAGAGTGGGGATACCTCTCGATATTGTGAGACAGCAGGAGCGGTAGTTATGTGAATCAAGTTCAAGAAATATGTTAAGGATGGACGACGTTATTATTGAAAGAGAGCAGTTAGCTTAGTAGTATGTGTGTATAAAGTGAAGCACCGAGCTAAGTAACGCCGGTTTGTGACTCGAGTGAGCAACGCTCAAGGAACATTCGGTAGTCATCCAAATGAATGACGAACCATAATGTGAATAATGTAAGTAACGTGTGGAAATTAATGTGACAGTAAATACCATGCAAGTTAGTGTTATGTTATGCAATAAGCACGGCGCGCAGTAAGCAACCGTTGTATAAGTATAGTTGAATGACAATGTGGCAGATAAGACCAGTTGTGAGTTAAACTTAGTAGAGATGCAAGATAAGCGATGTTAAACACTGGGCAATAAGCCAGTGGTAGGTACTGTGTGATGAGGAACTCAGTGTGAATTCCATGGCGAATCGCATAAGGGATTTACTGTCAAGAGTTTACGCCTCTGCACTCTGTACGACTGAGTGTTTTGGTATTGCACTTACGCAGTAATGATCAAGTGGGATAGCTAGGAATCAGGAACATGTTAATTATGGAGGAATAATGTTATAATGGCCGATGCATAGGAAATGCAAGGCCACCAATAAAAGAGTACTGTACAAAACCAAATGTGGAGACATGATTAACAGTAAGTGACTACAGTAGCACTAACTGCCAAATATCGGTATGGAATATACCCCAAATGTTGTAAATAGCTGAGAGAGCACTACACACTAGGTAGTAGATCAATCTCAACCGACAGTCAGTCGGAAGGGAACAAGTCAATCATTGTGAAATACATAACTGTATACACAGTAGATTGTTATGGAAGTGGATAGAAAGTTTATAACTCACCGAATTCGCTAACGGTAACAGATACCACACAACGGTTGAGAAACCATTGTTACCAAGATGAAGGTGACAATCGGGGATGTACAATACTGTAAGAATAACAAATGGGGCAACTAAGTTCTACGGTTATTAGAGTTTCGCAGCAGAAACTAGTAAGCGTAATTCAAGTGTTGAATGTGCATGGTAAACATGAGTGAATGGCTAATTATTAATGCCTAGAGGCCTCACAGGCCAGAATCGAAACCAACTAAGAGTTTAAACAAACTCCAATGAGAATTCTTGGTTTAGGAACTAAACCGCTAATATGGTTAAGATCCTCTAATCAGAATCCATTGTGTAATAGACCGCGTGAAAGTTGAAACACTTCACGACGGCAGAACATTTTAAGCCAAGGTTTAGTGATTGATTACGTGGGCGTAATCCCTTTTAAGGGGGGTAGAGCGCAAAACCACTTAGTGTGTTTTACCGTACAAGTGTACGTGAACTATGTTTGTGATGGTTGGCGCGTGTGTTATATAAATACGCATTCATTCGTGGTTAAATTGTGGTAATTGCGCACAGAAGATGCGAATACCATTGTGGGAAGTGTGTTTATTTTGTTAACAGTGGTGTGTAAGAGTACAAGTGGAAGGGAGTAAAGAAACTCCCGGGGAACTAAAACCCCACGGTGCATAAATGTAAACCATGTATTGTATTTTGATAAAAAAATGTATATATATAGTGTTGTGATTTATGAAGGGGTATGAGACCGACATAGAACCTAGTGAGAATTAAATTCCCTAGGTAACTTAAATTAAGTTGGATTTGGGTGATGATTGATAGATGGAGTTCTATCCCTTGGAGATGTAATGATTATGACTAGAAGGATTTAAAGATAGAAAATGGGATATGCTCGAATTAGTTGTTGGTTGAAAATGAAGTGGGAGGTGAAACTTGATTATCATGAGATCAAGGGAAGCCGAGCACAAATTGGGGTGGAAAGATAGTTCAACACTGATGCTGATCACATCAGGGTTGGATGACTCTTGAAGCTCCCTGTAAGTGGTCATAAATAACCATGTTAAGAAAGATACAAAGAGCATAAATTGGACTTGGAGTTGTGTTGCGTTTTCAAAAAGAATTTTCAATTGATATTTCCAAAACGGTCGATTCATATTTTGAATAAAGGATTATATATACTTAACCTAGTAAAGAATTTTGTAATACTTGCTCACGAGCTGAGGACGTATGAGCCTTTGTCTTCAGACCGGTGACATGAGAAGTATATTTTAAAATGTATGTGATTGTTTTGATCTCCCAAAGGAACGGGGACCAGAAGGTGTCCATCGCGACCGGGTTCTACGGGATCACAGTGTATATGTACTCAACATGGGATTGGAGCCCATGGAGAGATGGAAAAGGCATTTCTGTTTGTTATACATGCTAAGACATGTTGTGTGGTATGAGTAAGAAATATTATTTTAGACCTATGAGCCTAACTGTTGTTATGTTACCCAGACCTGAGAGTCTAAGAATTATTATGTAAATACAATACGGTTAAGGTACCCGGACCATAGAGTCCGAGGTAATCATGTAAGTATGTTACGAGGTGGTTATGTATGGATGTGGATATGTTGCCCGGACCGTCAAGTCCGAGGTTGGATGTAAAGAGTGTTTGGTAATGGAAGTTTATATTAAAGTAATTCCCGTATTCTAATCCAATGACGCGTGGAAATGTGAACTTCGAGGACGAAGTTCTTTTAAGGGGGGTAGATTGAAATACCCCAAACCTTGGTATGTTGTGTAAATGTTAAACTATGGTATTTAAAGGCTAAAAAGTGCCTTAGAAACATCAATGAACCATTTAAACCATGGTAAAACACAATAAAACACTAAGACACGGTTTGAACAAAACATGCTCTAAGCTTGGAGTGAACTTGGTTAGGACCCAAAGGGCCTACCAAGACTTGATAATGTTTAATTATGATTTTATAAGGCTAATTAAGTCCATAGGAAACCTTGGTAGACATTGGAAACAAACAAAACATAAATAAATACCTTAAGGTCAATATGGGCTAAAAAGTGCTCTAAGCTTGGGATAAATTTGTATAAGACCTAATGGTCATATCTATATCTTATAAATATGTTAATGAACATATTAAATCAATTACCAAAGAAAACCAAGCTTGAAAACAAGTTAAGACACAAAAAGTGCTTTAAGGAGTCTTAAAGCACATTTTTGAAAAATTGTCTTGTAAATGAGTTTTGAATGGATAGATGTCCATCATTACTTTTTAATTAACATGTGTACTATATAGTATCACATTTGGAAGTCTATATCAATGGGAAATCAAAAATTTCACTTCTATGTGCCTTGTTTTTATGAATAGTAACTTTTATAAGCTAATTGGTAACATATTTGTTATAAGTATTAAATTGACGAATAAAGACTAAAATACCCTTATGTAATAAAGGGGCCGGTTTTCTAAGTGTGGTGACTCACCACTCTCTTGTTACTATGAAAAGTAAATAAAGATGACTAATAAATGTACTATTTGCTTTATAAGCACAAATATCTTCTAAATAGCAAGTCTATCATCATTTCTCATTTCTTTCTCATTTCACACGGTTCCAACCTTCTTCTTCCTCCCTTCTTGCTGTTCTCTCACGGTAATACTCACCACCACCATTAACTCCATCTTTGATCTCTTGTAAAATCAAGCTCACTTGTCCAAATCAAAAACAAACACCACCAATCTCTTCCTCTCATCAAGCTCTTCAATTCTATCCTTTCAAAATCCCAAGAGCTCCATTTCGGTGCCAAGAGGAATCACCATGGGAGGAGCTTGAGCTTGTGTTTCTACATATTATTACTCTCTTTTGCTTCAAGGTAAGGAAACTCAAAGAAAAATGAAGTTTCCCTCATGCTTTTATCTTGACCGAGAATCACCATTAATGGTGCTCTTTGTGTGACTTTGTTCTAGCTTCATTCCAACCTTTCATGGACTAGGTGGAGTCCTCTCTTGATAGATATTCAAACTCTCTTCAAAGACCAAGGTAAAACAACTACATAATGTTTTTGAAACAATGTAAACCTAGGGTTTACAATGAGATGAAGCTTAAAGCTTGTATACTCATTTCAATGTTTGTATATTGTGTAGTAGTTGACAAGGAATCAAATACCTTACCGGTTTTATAAGGAAACAAGAAAGAAGTTTGGGTGGAAAAGAGGTAAATATACTAACCTAATGTGGTTTAATGCCTTAGGAGAAATGAGCTTATAATGCTTGTTAAAACTACCTAAAGAGCAAATGGGGAATGACTTAGTAAAGTGTTCTCAAGGAGACTAGTAAAAGAACATATGTCTTGGTGTATGTATTTGCAGGTCAAAGGCATTATTATGTGGGAAATTCAGTGTTTAAGATTTATTTGCAATTTAAGGGCCTAAGAGCCATGTTATTTAAGGGCCTAAGTGCCAAGCAATTTAAATTGTGCACTATATTGTGATGTAGTGTAAATTTGGTGAAGTCTTGTGTGTGATGGTGTTCTTGATGGATTTAGGTGTTCTTGAGTGTTTAATGGTGAAAACTGTGAGCTTTGGAATGATGATGTGCTAGGAGAACCCATGGCAAAATTTGTATAATGTATAAGGAGTTTTAAGTGTTTAAATGAGCTTTGGTGAACTAGGAATTGTTAGGAATGGATAAGTGTTTCACTAAGGAAGAAAATGTGCATTAAGGTGTTCTAAGGTGCTACAAGGATTTAGGTAATATCTTGGAAGTTCTAGAAATCCAATGAGTGTTTTTAAGATGTATTAAAGTCTTGGAGAAGTTTGTTTAAGGTTTAGGTAATGTTGATATCCAAGGAATAAGTGATGTTTAGGTAAGATGTGAAAAAGGGGGTTTAGTTAGTAAGAAAAGAAGTTTGAGAGATGATGTTAAGGTGTAGAGGAAACACCTTGGTATAGTGGTCATTATTGGTGAAATACCACTTAGGAATCTTAAGGAGGAAACATTCCAAGTGCTAAGAATTTTGTAAGGAATTTGTGAATGATAAGATGGTTTTGGTGTGTGATTTAGAGAGTTTAGTACATGGCTAAAGGTGTGTTTGAAGTGCCCAAATGAGGTTAGGGTGTACTAGGATATATGGGGTGAAGTTTGGAGTTGAATGAGAAAAGGAAAACAAGGGTCTGGGGCAGACCGAACTTGCGACCGAACTTGCAAGTTCGGTCGAGCCCAGTTTACCCTGCGAGAATTGGCTTCTGGAATGGACCGACCTTGGGGACCGGACTTGCAAGGTCGGTCGGGCTTGTATTTTGTGTACAGATTAAGTTTCTGGAACCGACCGAACATGGGACCGGACTTGGCAAGTTCGGTCGGGCTTGAATTTTCAAAGGGAAGAAACTCTCGGGAATGGACCGAACATGCGACCGAACTTACAAGGTCGGTCGGAGTAGAAATTTTGACGGTAAAGTGTTCTGGAATGGACCGACCTTGTGCAAGGTCGGTCGGTAAGTTCGGTCGGACCAAAAACATGGGTTAAGGTTATGAAATGATATGTAATGATGGGGATTGATTAGTAAAGATGTTATAAAGTTGTTAAGGACATGTTAGGTGAGTTTTAATGACAATTAAGTGGGTGAAAAGTTGTATTGAAATGTAAAAGTAAAACAAGTTAAAAAGTGAAGTTATGTAACTAAGTTAACGGGGAAAAGTTATAAGCATTAGACATTAAGTAATCGTGCTACCCCGATGTTAATCAAGGTACATGTAATGTTATCAGTTGTTCGAGAATTGCTCGAGGAACATAAGTGGACATGGTAAAGTGGACTCCGGTGACAGGTATGGTTTTCTTGCAACCTGTGTTCTACCGGATTACACCGGCTTGTATGCCAATGTGTTTTTCTGAGTGTTTGCCACCTTGTAAGATCAAAACATGTAATGAGTTTATAGTAATTCATTTATGTGGCGCATCTGGTCTCCGATACCGTTTAACCTCAAATAAGTGTTAAACCTTAGCTAATTAGAACTAGGAACACGGGAGAGATCGGTATTCGGAGTTAACGGCCCAAACCTTGGGAACGTTCTAACCACGGCTATGTGTGAGTTAGTTGGATATGGTTGTTGAATGCAAGTGTGTGAACCTCCCTTGTTTGCTTAACTCGGTCATGATACCGTATGGTGTGTGGATGTGATAGGTTCCATAATGGATCTCTAACTACTATTTATAAGTTTATATGTACTAATGGGGGGTGAGGAGTCCGGTCATGTTCCGGCCACGCATGTGAGGATGGGGGTCGTTGTCATTCCAGGTTCGACCCTCTTATATGTTAAGATTGAGTTCCTTTCCCGGTCTTCAATCTCCCACAAGCTTACTCCAAAGCTTTCCTATTCTGACTTATGATTGGTCTAGGGGGAACATGTGTTTGTGTGGTGTGTTCGGGCCTCCAACCCGAACCATCTTAACTTAAGTTACTCGTCCGACTATTAGGACGGTAATGAGTGTTGTTGTTATTGTATAACGAGCTTACCATGAGGGTGACACCATTCTCTAGGCTCACCAGTGAATTAACAATGTCTGGGACGGTTCCTAAGAGGACCGTTCCCGTTATGTTATGTGATGTTGTTGTGATGCAATTATTATTGCGATGTTATTATGTGCACGTTGAAACGTGAAAAGCGTTGTTATGTTTGTTATGTGAGGAATGATATATGTTGTAAGATATGGAGTGTGTGGATCATGGAAATGAATCCCGTTTTGTGACAGGAGACGTTAAAGGATAACCCGATTTAAGGGTAAGAGTCGTCTATTAAGGAAGTAGCTCCAATAGAGGAGGAACACTCTAGGAGTAATGAATACCATGAGTGACTTATCAAGTAAGGATGTATTATCCGTTTGTTGAGCCATTGAGGCGAAATGTTTGTGTTGTGTGTTTACAGTTGCATGCATGATTTAAATATAATCAATCGCATGCTAAGACGACAATTAGTTGTGCGTGGCCCGGTAGCATGTGGGCTGCGGGATTACCATACCAGCAAAGGTGCTGAGCCCCTTGGGGGCCACCCTTTCTCTTCTTTTCCTATTTCAGGTACAAAGAGCTGGAGCCATTCGAGAGTAGGACGGGGTAGTCGATGTACATGGGTAATTATTTAAATTGTATATGTACAGTAGGTGTAGTAAGACCGAAATTGTCGTCGGCATCAGTTTATAAATACTCAGTACAGCAGGAAGGTACGTGTATGTCGTGTTGTTAATGGGAAGGGATAATAATGTGTAGTCGCTCGGGAACTTAGCCCATCAGACCGGTACAATGTATACGTATTAGCCTTGTTAGCCGCGTGGGTGGCTAACGGCGTGTAACACCAACGAGTTAAGTAATGTGATGAGGATTGTTTTTCCGCTACAGTTTATTGTAAGTATGTTAATGTTGGTTGGGGTGTTACATTGTGTAAGTGTGATCATGCTAGTAGTGGACTAGTAAGGTTTAGTTGAATGGTAATGTGTGGACTTGGGTGATGGAAGTGAATTTGGTAGGAGGATGTTGTAAGTCGTCAAGGAAAATGACTAGAAACGTATAAGAGGGTATGATCGTGAGAATGGTGAGTAAGTTGCATAAGAGAAGTGGAAATGTCTAAGGAGGGTGTTGCATGGTTAAGGTAAATGAAGAACAATGTCAAGGTGTATTAAGATAATGGAAAGAAATGTATAAGCAAGCTTAAGAGTTTAAGAGTGATGAGTAACAAGTGAAAAGAAGAGAAATCGTGCATGGACATGCAAGGTAACCTTGGAAGGTTTAACAAGCAAAGATGGAGTGCAATGATGTTAAGGAGGAGTTATATGGGTTGAGAAGAAACACTTTGGATAGTAGAAGTTTTGGTGAGGTTACAAGTTGGTAATGTAAGGAATTATATGATAAGTGTTAGGAGTGTTTGTGTAACACCCCTCTCAATAATCACGATATAATCTCTCACGTAGCAATAAATAAAACGTCTCGCAGCGGAAAAACAAATAACAATTACAAACTCACTCGGGTGTCACCGGCCATTACTCGCCCATGCGAGCAACGCAGCCAAACTACATCCAACTTCCAATACAAATAAACTGCTAACCGCAGTGATAACGAGAAACTCCTATACATCATACTAAGTCCATAAACCATAAACATCGACAAGTGAGCGCCTACCCAACCCTGAATACATAACCTTACCATAATACAATTCACCATCTTCATTGCTATACAACATCTCCAAGTGTGGTGACAAAAGTAATGCTCCAACTACCCTGTCCCTGCTCTTCAGCTCCGACAATGATCAACAACCTGTAATGGTGTAGTATCAGCGATAGCCGCTGAGTATGCCGGGCCTGGACCCTAATGGTCACTTGTCATTTTAACCATCTTATTATTAGATCGGTTTCATGCTTTACCATTTTACAGTTATAACCAATACTGTAATAAACATGTATAATATACAAACTTATCCATCCAAATATTCATAGATATTCAACCATCCATCCAATCCACAATCATTTAACAATACAATCCACAATTATATATCGAACGTATCGAACAATACACTATAATGTACAATGTACATTCGTCGTAGCGTACAGTTTTCATATTTAATTTACCTTAGCCTTGTAGGCTCCATCCAACCATCAACACACAATAAGATAACCACAAGTATAACCAATGAACAACAAAGCGAAACAACGAGAATAATAAACAAGTATTAGGTCTCGTCCATGGTATTGTTCGCCACTGTATAAGTCTCAATTGTTTTAGTTGTTCAGTTATACCTAGTGACAATGTCTCGTTAACACGACATGTCTCTAGTTACCCATATATTATGGCGGGTCACCCACGGCAGTAGCCACTCCAACGGTAGAGTCTCCGACCAACGAGCCATTCTAGCTCACGGGAAATTTTCTTGATACTTACGGACCCGTACGCGGACATCCTGGTATCGTTTTTGTGATCACAGCGCGCACCAAGAGCCACACTCTTGGCTTTACTTCCATTCCATTAATTAATTAATTATACCATCGCATCGCATTACCAAATTTTCTAACACAGCAGACTAAGGTCATTAGTCCAATCCGGAGTCTGTAAACTCGGGATCCAGTGTTAGATACGAGAGCGGCGTATAGAAAGGCCAATGCTCCGTATAAAAGTCTCAGATAATATGTATATGTTATTATCATAGTGCTACAACGTTTTAATTACGTTCCTTATATTTCATATAAGATAGCACCATAGCCGCTAGTTCGTTTTATATATAATGGTTCATATATACGAACCGGTACTGTTAACTCAACAACAGTAAATAATAAGCAGCTATAAATATACAATTCATGCATATTAATTATCACATTCAGACAAACCATCTCATCACAAATCACACAGAAGTCTGAACTGAGGAAGCCCTCAGAGACAATCCGAGACACATAACAACATACAAGTTATATCAACCAAATCCGAGCCCAAGGAGCAACCTTAGGACAACTCGGATCAAACCCCTTTACATACCGTTCACCCTGACTGTATTACGGTGGAGTATGAATCAGCAAGATCCTACGCTCCGTGTAGTCCGTTAGCTCGTCAAGCGTCCTTGTCAGAAGTATACTCTAAACGGTAATAAAACTATAAGTCAGTCTCCATGACTAACTACATCTGGTATTTCCGAATAATAAGTAACCCCGACAGTTCACCCCTGTTTTCTACAGTTGTTTGTTACAGGTTTTTCTAAAACAGTCGGCTTTGTTACTTAAAACGCGTACGTCAAAACTATTTCAACTGTTAAGTCTAATTCCTTATATTTCCTTTAATCTTATCCACATCTAGTTTAGGTGCGTAACCTATAGTTGCATGTATGCATGCATTCTTATATTATATATTTTTTCCATCATCCATTATAATTCTTTGTATTTCATTACCCATTATCTTAGCAAAATTCATAGCTTATAGTTTGTAACTATATTTTTTTTCCAAATAACCACCACCATTAAATCATAAGGTTTTCAACCAAAATATATTTATCCACCTTATATACATTATTCTTGTGTATGTATATATTTTTACCACGTAGGTAATTCTCATGAGTTTCATAAACTCTTGTATTTTATGTTACATTTTATCATCTTTTATTGGATGATTATTCCCATTAGTTGTATTATATTATACAACTTATATTAAGATTATTATCCTAATATCACGTAACATCTTATGTTGTATAATTACAACTCCTAAGGTTTATTCCATAAACACCTCAGTTTATAAATCTCATTTATTTATAGTTTGTCACATTATTTTATGTGAGTGCCCTTCCTTATATTAATTCCATCTAAACCATATCATTGTCATAACATTTATAACATCATAGACCTTAGTCTAAAATTCATCTTTCAACTCTTATTAACTCAGTATAGCCCTTAACTTAATTTAAATTCTGTTTTGACCACATAACATTATGTAACGTTATACCATATACTAATATCATACTATGTGATATTTTTATTCCCTTTAACTTATAACCTATAGTTTTTATACAAAACTATTTATTATTGCCTCTTAGGCACCATAAGAAAATCTTATTCTTTTCCATAAACCATAGTTTCCTTTATTTACAAAATCACCCCTTTCTTTTTACCATGTTATATATACCATTTAATATAACATTTCTAACTTATAAAAGAGTATAACCTATGGTTATTTTTTGTAAATTCCGAACAGCCCTTGTGCTATTCTATAATTGCCATTTGGCCCTATTTATAACATATAGTTCTTCCATATCATTAAAACCATATTTTATACACATATCTTAATAAATTCTCTTAATAATTCTAAAAATCACCAAATTCCACCAAAGGGTTATAAATATCCTTATTAACCCATATACTTTTGATATTTACCATTCCACCATCTATTTTTCTCCAAAGTGTCATAATGACATAATAACTATATATTATAATATAGTTCATTTTAATTCCAAAATCCACCAAATAAATTCCTAAAAATTCCTAATAGCCCATGGGTGTTTAAAATACCATTTTACACCCTTAATTTTCGGTAATAACATATTCACCACATATGTTATAAAAATATTACCATTAAATACATAACCTATTATAAAACCTTAAATAAGTTATCTAACTTATTTATTTTTGGTCAAAACCTAGCATATGGTCAATGTTGACCACCTTAATATTTCCTTGACCACCAATTCCTTATAATTACGGTTTAGTACCTAAACTTTCTAAAATTCACCATTTAACCCCAAAACTTTATAAAATCTTATAAACTTTATTTTAACTCCTTTTTAACTCTAATTTTCGGCTTTATTTTTCTAAAGTCCCTAAATTTAATTTAATTACACTATAACCCCTTATTCATTTCGGTAATAATTATATACCACCTAAACTTAAATAAAAGCTTGTAAATGCATAAATAAAATGGCCTAAAATACATGGCCTTATTACAAACATTGTCTTGCAAAATAAATTACACATAAATGTCCCAAAAATACATATAAATTTCGGCCTCACCATATAATTTTCATTTATTTACCAAACTTCCACACAATGTCTTAAATTTGACATTTATGCTTGTTTAATTAGTTGTAAAATTTATTAAACCATTCCTTAAACATTTTAAGGTCAAACAAGACCTTATTTTACCTCTTCACTCACGGCAATTAATATACACACACTTAAACTTGTGTTAATGTATCAAGTTATGGTTTTAAGTGATTTATACCTTGATTTAGCTTAGGTAAAGCCTTGTTTGGGTTCGCCACCTTAAGGAGAAATTCTCCACAGCTTGTTTTACATGTTTTCAACAGAAACCAAGGCCTAGTTAGTCTCCAAGAAAGATCTAACCATAAGAAGTAATTTAATGTAAGATTTAAGGCAAAAATCACCTTAAGAATGCAAGGAGAGTTCAAGATGGTTTCGACCTGAATCAAACACACCACAAGGTGTTAGATCTACTATATTGACATAGGAAATAGCTAGATCTCAACAAGCTGCCTTGTTATTAGGTTTTACCTTGGAAAAATGCCTTAAAAGAGGGTATTTCCTTTGGATCTCGGCCACCTTTGCTCCAAATGGCTAACCAACAGATTCCACATGAAAAGGAGAAGAAGATGAGGCTATGACCAAAGTTTCACAGCCGAACTTGAAGGGAATCAAAAGATATGAGCTTAAAGCACATTTTTACCTTAAAATGAGATTTTGAGCAACCTTGGTCTCTAAACTTGTTTCATTCGAATTTGATTGATGTTCTAACCTTATAACACTGAGAATAAGCCATAGGAACTGATTAGTCACGAGATCTAAGCATAGGTGGTGAAGAGATGAAGAAAAAGAGCCAAAAACAAGCCTTAAACCATTAATTCGAAGCTTAGAAGTTAGGTTTACCTTCCCAACTGAAGAAGTTCGGTTGAGAGAGCTTGGGAGGGCTTGGAGGAGCTGCTTCATCGAATTGAATGCAGCTAGGAGAGAGAGAGTGACTAGAATTGGTATTATTAGGTTGAAAATGTGCTTTAGATTAGTTTATTGTCTAATAATTGAAGGTGACTCATCAAGGGGATAAGGAGGGAGCAAGGAGCCGGCTGATTGAAGAAAGGAGAGGCTCCTCACACGTTTTTACAGCTGGAGAATTCAAATAATGGAGTGAAAGTGTGTATAAACTAATAAAAGGCAAAAGTAAGCCCCTGATTTAAGGAGAAATGTTGGTGTCTTGCTTATTATACTAGTAAGCCACGAAATGGGAGCCTCCTAAGCTTGTATATGCCGATCTCACATGGTCTAAGGGGTCAACTTTGACCTCTTGACCAATCTTAGTCAATGTTGACTCATGTGGGCCCCCTTTTAGGGTTTTATTAATATTTTAATATTATATTTGTAAAAATTCGTAAATTTCTGGAATTAAATTCCTAATATCATATAATATGATATTTTATCATATTTAAAGGTATTTATAACCTTTTAGCTCATTTAAAACCAATTTAGAAGGCGATTACACAAAAACGTGCTTTAAGGAGTTTTAGTGCACATTTTGTGTCGCAAGGTGTTTCTGAGCTTGGTTTTCTTTGAAAACGGTTTTGTTGTCTTCCTTACATGATATTTGATCATGGTATCCAATTCTATATCATTTAGAGGTCATTTGATTTTTAAGGTTTTCCTAGAGCACCTTTTTGCCCTTTTTGACCTTGAAGCATATAAATGCTTTTTCTTCGTGTTGGAGTGTTGTCCAATGGTTATAATATGTTTAATATTATGTTAATATACTTAGGACAAATTTTTAGGTCCTAAGAAGTTCATTTGGGTATTTATTTACCCTTAACAGTCAAAGGGTGCAACATCTTGTTTTGTGTTGACCACTGTTGTTCTCAGTTGACTTTTAAGGCGTGTTTAGGCCTTAATTAATGTGATTAGATATTTAATCCATGTTTTATTAATTTGGGGTATTTCAGTTTGTAAGAATTTAGTAAATGTTTAAGAAGATCATTGTAACTTGTTTTAGGAGAGTTTGGTGGAAGTTCTAAGGTGAGTTTAAGTGCCTAAATGGTATTATAACACATGGGGGAACTTGTGGAGAAGTTTGGAGTCAAATGGGAATTTAGAAATAAGGTTCTGGAGCCGACCGACCTTGGGACCGGACCTGCAAGGTCGGTCGAGCTCAGTTTACACTGCCGGAGAAAGTTCCTGGAACCGACCGAACTTGGGGACCGGACTTGCAAGTTCGGTCGGGCTTGTAATTTGTGAAGGAATTGAGTCTCTGGAATCGACCGAACATGGGACCGGACTTGGCAAGTTCGGTCGAGCTTAAATTTCCCACGGGGGAAACTCTCGGGAATGGACCGACCTTGGGACCGGACTTGCAAGGTCGGTCGGGGTAGAATTTTCAAGCGGTAATATGTTCTGGAATGGACCGACCTTAGGTAAGGTCGGTCGGAAGTTCGGTCGGGCCTAAAAATAAAAAAAAAAGAAATTTTGAATTCTAAGGATGGTAATAGGTAATAAGGTATACCTTTGGTAGGTTGGTAAAGATTAGGACCCTAAGAACTTAAGGGATTAAGTTAAGTTAAGTATAAACTTAAAAGTTTAAGGTTAAGTTGTAAGATTAAGTTGTAAGACTTAAGAGGTGTTAGGTGGGAATCATTGAGGGTTAAGTAAGTTAAGCAAGTTAAGTAAGTTGGATTAAGTTAAGTGATTAACAACCTAAAACTAAATGGATGTTTTAGGACTTGGGGATTTGGACTCCAGAAGAGAGTAAGCAACCGAACGACCAACAGTGAACGGTACAGTTCTCTTGTGACCTGCTTGCTAACGAGGTGTCCCTCGGCTTGTGTGCTATTTGTTTTTGTGTGCTCACTAAACAAGATAAAGCATGCAACCGGAATATATTATATTTATTGTATTGTTGTGTGATGTTTGAAAACTAACACAACATACCGTGAGAACTTACTAACCAACGTTTAGTAAGGAAATGAGTGAGACTAAGGAACGCTCCCTAATATGGGACGATATGAACCGAAAGAGGTTAACCAACAAACATGGTCTTGAGATTACTACTAACTGGAACTTGAGTGAGGAAACCCGGGACCGATCTCCGGTCATGCATGCTAAGGAAAGGGGGTCGGTATCTATAGCAGATTCGACTTCCGCTTAAGGACTTGTCTTCGGACTTGTAGCCTAGGGCCGGTTGCCGGCTCAGCTACCCTGGACTCCCGTCCAGAGTAGGTGGCGTTAAGATGGTGCGGTGGGATCACCTAAATCCCAGGTTCGAACTAAGCTACAACCATTCCCCTCCAGGAACGGTTTGTATACTGAGATTAAGTTGAGATTAAGATTAAGGTAAGGATAAGATAAGTTGCAACCATTCCTCTTTAAAGGATGGTTTGTATTACTGAGACTAAGATAAGCTACATCCACTCCTTATTAAAGGGTGGTTGTTTCTAAGATTAAGATAAGATTAAGATTGAGGTGAGATAAGGATGGACTAAGATTAAGAGGGAACATTACTTAAGGAGTTAAATGACTAACTCTCTAATTAAGGGAACACATTTAAGTCGTTCATTGTGTGTGAACTTTGATTGTTCATATTTGGATTGTTGTTTACAGCATTTACTATTATGTTGTGCATCTAATCAACCTCCATGCTATCGACAATTAGTCGTCGTAGCCACGTTAGCTTGGGGGCCATGAGAGGATCATACCAGCATTCGTGCTGACCCCCTTTGGGGGCTGTTTTTACTACACAGGTGTACATCAGGAGGCGGCCGTCGCGAGAGTAAGAAGAGGATACAAGTGTTAAGGATTAAGTGTGACCTACGAGTTGTGCATGTACACTCGTATGGCAATTGAGTTAGTAAGATGTATAGGTTGTGAGAGGATTGTAAGAAGAATATGTATTTGGTTAAGGTTGTTATGTACTAATGTTCGGTATATTCTGTAGTCAGACCGTGGCAAGGTCCTGGAGTGTAAAGAATTCCGCTGTGACATGTATATATATATGCTGTTAAGTTGCGAGACCACATTTGGAATGAGTTGGGGTGTTACAATGACATTAATTTGGTCAAGGCTTTTATTTTGGTCAATGCTGACCCAATATACACTAGTTTGACCATAGGTTTATGTATTTGCGGTTTTGACCACACTTTCTCAAAATTACCATTTGACCCCCATATTTTATAAACTCAATAAAATTCATAGAATATCTCTTTTAACATATAGTTTTCGATTTTATTTATATTCAGTCTCTAAAATTTATTTAAATTGCAATTCAACCCCAAACTATTTCGGTAATATATATTTTGTTCTAAATTCATTTTAAATCCATTTTTAACTTAACATAGCAATTAAATTAAATGGCCTAAAATGCTTGGCCTCATTACATTAATTTACATTGGATAAAATTACACATAAATGTTATAAAAACTATATTGTTCTACGGTTTAATGTATAGTTTTTCTTTTATGTCTCCCAAAATTGTTTAATTAATTCCTATGACATTATATGTCATCTAAACCTTACATTTTCAACTAAAAATGTTATAAATCATTACAATACATAGTTTAGTCATTTAAGACCATGTTTGGTCTCGGTTTTCATCACCCATACTCTAATATTTTTATAAATCATGTTTTTGACCCATAATTAATTCCCTTGACCTTATAGGTCATTAATACTCTAACTAAACTACCAAAAGTGTTATTAAACATTTTAATACATAATTAAGCTATTCTATACACATACTCCCCACGGCTAGTCCATCCATGTAATAAAATTTCTTAAAAGCCATATCATAACATAAGGTGAGTATTTCTCACCTAGCTTGATTTTTTCCCAAGCTTCCAAACACTCCAACGCCTCCTTGTAACCCTCGGCTTTGGTATGGTGTATTTGGGACTATTTTCCACGGTTTGCGCATGGAGTTCTCCATGGGTTTGCAAGCAGCCTTTTAGGCAGAAAAAGCACACACATATTAGCCATGTACACAAGGCTATTATAGGTTGTTTCACGTTTGGAAAGTACACGCTATTTACCTTAGTTTAGAGCCGGTTTTTAAGGCTTGTTTACGCCTGTTTTTCCAAGGTAAAGCAAGTGTTAAACTAGTGTTCATACTAGTACATGTAGTCAGTAATATAAGGAGGAAAACAGAGGGGGTTTTCCTTACTGAAAGCATGCTCAGACAAAGTGGTTTGTATGGCTCATTGGTACTACATAGACTTGGTATTGCCCTCTGTTTTTGTACGCAAGGAGCAAGGTATAAGCTTGGCAACTGGGAGTATAATACCGGTAGCGCACAAGGAGTATGCACGAGGGTAACCTTACCGAGAAGGATGAATACGGGGCTCCATCATGGATAGTGCCACTGCAAGAGCTAGGATGATTATTCCTCTGGTTTTTGTACGTGAAAGAAAACAAAGAGAGGCTCAAGACTTGTTAGAAACACTACCGGTAAAGCAAGGAAGGAAGACAATGTTGTTTTTCCTTACCGTAACTCGGTACAGCAAGAGGGTTGTTTGGACTTTCTTCTCTGCATGAACCCAGGTGACTCCTCTCAGTTGGGGCATGAAGAAGGCAGTGCAACCACTGGGTATTTTACCGGCAAGAGAATGAGTAAGACGGTGAGAACACCTTGGCTTGTTCGGTTCTGGTTGCTACGTGAGTCTGGGCATTGTTTTTTCTGGTTTTTGGACGTGAAAACAAGCAAGAAGAAGGAGTTTAGTAGAGCTGGCAACATTACCGGTAGATCAAGGAAGGAAGGCAATGGTATTTCCTCTGTTTTGTTCGTAATGGAGCAAGGTTGAGTTGGAGCTTACCTCTCTGTTTTTATACGTGAAAACGACAGGAAGAAGAGGCTCATAAAGAGGCTGAGAACTCCCTCTGTTTGCACGTCAAGGTAGTAGTGAATAAGCAGGGAAACTCCCTCTGTTGTACGTGTAGTAGTAGTGAACAAGCGGGGGAAACTCCCTCTGTTGTACGCGAAGAAGGCGATGGAAGAGTTTATAACTTCTTCTGTTTTTTTTTTTTGCATGAAAGGAACGAGGTTTATGTTGAGAAATTTGGAAGTGCATTACCGGAAGGATAAGAGGTTTAAATGGGGGAAAATCCTTACCGGAATGGATGGAGGTGGAACTCTAGCTTGGATCTCCTCCTTCACTAGGTGCTGAGTGTTTTTCCGTCTGGTTTTCCCCACGTACAGGAAGCAGAGAGGGGCTTAGTAAACTCTGGGGATAATACCGCAATAGAGGAAGAAGAGATGAGAATTTTTTTGAGTCTAAAACACTTACCTTCAGAATGTAGTAGCAGCCACTGAAGATAGGTGGAGCTCTCGTTTTTTTTTTAAGCCCAGCAGTAGAGGTTGGTGGTTTTCGGTTGGAATATGAAGAAAGGTACAGAAGTGGAAGAAGGGAAAAAGAAAGAATCGACTAGCAGGAGTAGGTATGGGTTGGTCAAGTGGGGACGATTTCCTAGCTTGATTGGGAGGCTTCCCATGTCTAGATAACTGCTTGGGCTAGCAGGAGTTGTCGGTCAAGTGGGTAGAAATAGGTAGTTGTAATAGTACGGTAGGAAAACTGGTGTAGTATTATATGTTACATGTCACAAGCTCATTTTTTTTCTTTTCCATTCGGTGGCCCTTCAGACGTTCAAAAATCATTGTGGAGGAGTGTGTGACATATAAAGACGAGCAGAAGTGGTATACCCAGTATAAAGGTGGGTTTGATTGATTAATATGTATAGTAATAAGATCGTTACTTTTGTGAATATAACTTTTGAGCTATGGCATTATTTTTATGTAGGTGACTTTCGGTAGCTTCTTGCAGATGTACAGATCTTGCAAGTGGATAAAGTGGGTACATTATACAGACGATGAGATTAGAAGCTATCGTTAGCTTACTTAATATTATGTAAAGAGTCGTACTCCCATTACTTTAATTGACATAGTATTAGTTTTGATTCGTTGGTATAAATTACTGAATTCGAGCACAGCTCAACCAGTTAAGGCTACGGGAATGGTACAAAAGGTCTCAGGTTCGAATCCCGTCTAGAGCATGTTTGCTCCTTTTTTTGTTTCAGCCTTATTTATGCTTATTCCCTGTATATGTGCGACTGTATGAATATGTCACGTTTTTAGTTGTATATACATATATATATAAGCGGTTGTTTTGTTATGTCACGTTATTAATTATGCCTATATATGAATACGACTATTTTATTTGTCGTGTTTTAGCTATATGTACCCATGCGACTATATTGTCATGTCGCGTTTTTAGTTATACATACAATGTTATAATATTGTAACATTGTGTATATGTATATATATATGTACGTGACCGTAATAATATGTAACGTCGTCATATTTTCGGACATATATATGCTCGTACTAATTTTAATTGCTCGTTCGCTCACAAGTCGTTACATGCTCATAATAATGTACACATTCCCCTTAATTTAAAGGTTTTATATGCTTAATTATTTAGGCCATGATTTAATTGGTTATATGTCCAATCCATATTTAATTAAGTAGGGGTATTTCAATAGAAACTATCAATTTCCCCGGCAACGGCGCTAAAAACTTGTTGTGCAAATAATATATATCACAAAAATATATAAATATGTGCAAAGAGTAGGCAAGTGCACCTATTCGATGTAGTACAACAAGTGTCGTATCCACAAGGAAATTGGTTCTATCTCTCTAGTCTCGGTATTTAGTTGTTTAAATAGAAACAGTAAAAAATATGGGTTTAGCCGGAGGCAAGCTTAGTGATTCGGTTTAGTAATAAAAATAGAAAAGAATTAAACTAAAGTGGTATTTTGATGGATTGAAATGAAGATGTACCCCGGGAAAGTGTAATCGCTCAAATACTCCCAAACATAACATTTTATCCCAATTTTCTCTACCTGTCTGTTAGGACTAAATTTATGACTCTCTCTAAATCCTAGTGAAAGTCAAATCTTATCTAGTTAAATAAACCCTTCGGTTAGGTTGGATAAACATCACTAGATAGCATTAAACACAAGCCCTTAACAATAGCCCTAAATCCACCAACTAATTAAAGAAGGAAAGATCTAGAGTTTGTCTCTCTCTTGGCCAAAATCTCTAAATCACACATGTATGAAGTTAGAAGAAACCACAAATGCACAAAGGTGATCAATCTAGCACATTATTTAAATTTAGAGAGACAAAACAACTATATTTAAGCAAATTAGGTTTTACATGCTAGTTTGGGGATTTGGGGTTAAACCCCATCCCAAGGGTACAAAAAAAGACTACTCAGACATTAAAGAGATAAAGAGAAGAAGAGTAAAAGAGATAGCAATGGGTTGTTGAAGAAGCTTTAATGGAGATGGGGTCCTTTCTCCTTTTCTTCTTTTGTTCCCGGTTTCGTCGCTTTCTTCCCTCGCCTCTTTTTCTTTCTTTCTGTCTGTTTCTATCCTTGCGTCCGTGCCGAGTCTGTCTCGTTCTCTTTCTTTTTTATATGTTTCGTCGAGTCCCCTCCGTCCCCCGTCTTTTGCGTGGGTGAGGTTGCCCAGTTAAGTGCATGGATGATGGATGTTACATGCATGGCTGTTGGAAGTTACTCACGTGAGCATGGCTAGAAAAACAAAGTCTCATGTGTGTATTGTTTTGAATTCTTTTCTTTTTGCTCCAAGGGTCCACCACACTTGACTTATGAATGTCAAAACATGCACGCCTCGCTTTTGTTTCCTTCGTGATAGTTGTATACGTGGGATATAAAATAAGCCAGCAGGCTGCTTGCTTGCTTGCAGCAGGTAGCTTGCTTGCTTGCAGCAGGTAGCTTGTCTGCTTGCTAGTGCAGCGGTAAATAATGTCAAATTGAGCATTCACCTAAAATATAATAAAAATATGTAAGTTCACTAATATAAATAAAATACTCTATAAAGTGGTGAAATTATGTTATAAATCATGTAAAATATTTGCGGAAATAACCCTTAAAAATATATATTTTCACCACTTATCAGTTTCCTGCTTACCGATTCAACTTCGAGAGGAAGAAGAGAATGGGCAGCGACAATGGTTGTGTTCTTCTTCTCTTCGAATACGGGTAGAGTGAGGGACACAGGTTACCAGACAAAAAATAGAAGGGGAATGTTGGGGATTACCACTTGCCAGTAAAACGTGGGTGACTGTAGGGTTTAAAGATTGTTTTTATAAGAGGGAGTAGACAGATGTCAAGTTAGGGTTTTTGTTGAGTCATGAGCTTATGAACTAATTTCATTTGGGCTGGCAAGAGAAATGGGCTTTATCTGAGGTAAAAATTGGACCAGGGGGGAATAGAAGAAGCAAAACGAGTTTTAGCAGCTCCCCAGTCTCGAACTCGCGACCTCTAGTGTACCCCTTACATGTTTCTACCAGTTAAGCTATGACGGAACTCATTAAATGAAGCAACGAGATAAAAGAAGAACCAGGTTGCGGGCTGAAGCGGAATAAAGAAAATGCTTTTGTTCACGCCAAGAATCGAACCCGAGACTCATGGGTTATATATAAGTACTTTAACTAGTTAAGCTAGGTCAAATTTCAGTATATACATGAGAGAAATAATACAAACGCTCTAAAATTCACTGGATAGCTCTCCTAAAAACACGACAAATCCAAAAGAAAGTATACAATAAAATGAGATGATTAATCTGATGGCATGAAGTTATGGAAAATAACTAAAAATAAGGTTCAAAATATAACGAGGTTTAAATAAACAGCAGAGCACATGTACATGAAATGATGAAAGATAATGCCCGTGAAATGGAGATACAACGAATAAAATAAATAGATAAAATAATAGTAGTAAAAGTCACAGAAAACGATAGAAATGATGATGGTAGAAATAATAAGAAAATCTAAGGGAAATAGATAGAATAAGTAGGAATCAACCGAGTACATAAAATAATGCAACATAATAACAAAATAATGAAAGATTTTAAAACAAAAGCAACGAAACTTAGTATAGGTTAAAACAAATTACAATAGAAAGCTCGTGCTCCTTTTCCATAGGAATGTGAGGCTTAAATGTCGGGAAAAAGAAATTCCTTTGATTGAAAACGGGGACGACCGTCGCATTTCTACAAACTAGCTTATTATTTTTTTGATGTTTTCTCTTTTTTTTTACATAAAACGGGTGAGAATTTTTGGTGTCTACACAAGGCACAATAACATACGCCCACAAAATACCATGAAACAACCATGTTAATTCCACCAGAACTTATCTCAGTTTATTTCATTCCACCAATCCTTAAGCACACCGGTCTTTCGACAATGGGCACTAAGACCCTTGGCCCCTTGGATACTTATAACCACCTCACCCTATGTCCTTAAGTGTGCACACCCCCTATAGGTTAGTTGCCCATAGAGTAGATCATAGTGGCTTACCCACAATACATTGGTAGTGGGGAAAAATCAGTGTAGAGCTCAATATGGATATAGGTGATCCATCCGCACCATGATTAATAAAAAGTGATTAGGAACATCAAACCATAATCTAGCTTGATCAAAACAACCACATAACATATCAAGTGGACCACAACATTTGGCCACCACCAAGCAAGCAATAACCAAGTTATTCATCCACTTAAACACATATAATTTTCCTTTAGAACAAGACCTAGTGCAGACAGGAAAATGAGAGTGGTTGGAACTGGTGTAATTTAAACAATTGAGAAAGAAATTAATAACTCAAATATCCGTCGGGCTGCAAACAAAACCTGGTCGCAGTAGTATAGTAAGACAGAAGCGGCCGGGGTCAAACCGTGGGACTTATAGCGAAATAATATAGCACCTAAGCTTTGTCACAAAATGTTGAGACATGTCTATGTTCAGCTATTATTTTATTTTACTGTTATAGTCTTGTATCCTAGGTGAATATAATTGTGTAATCTTTTAGATTGTATTTAGGTTATATTGTATTTTTCTTCCTTATTACTGCTACCAGTCCCGCTGCCCTCATATATATAAAGGGATAAGTGGTAGCGATTCCATACTACTCATATGCGAGACTTTTGTCTCTAATGAATAAATAAAATACCACTGTTATTTTCTCACATGGTATCTAGAGCAAACCTAGGTTTATTTTTTTTTCCGATCAAAATACCCAACACAGAAGAAATCGTCGTCGACCTAAATCACATACCCAAGATCCACAAGAAATCCCTAATACTCAACCTCGTCCCTCTTTTGCTTCGACATGTCTGGAAAAGATGGAACAGAGACTTCTGGAAAAGGGAAGAATCCACTCGATGAAGATCCTGGAAAAGGGAAGAGCGAAATCGATCAAGATTCGCCAAATAGTTACAACAAATTGTCTCTGGAAGACGACAAGCTATATACTCATCCTTCCGACAACCCTGGAATCGTCTTGGCTTACAAGTTCAAGGGCACCGGTTTTACAAAATGGAAGCGTTCTTTCATTGTTGGGCTGATTTCAAAAAGCAAGTTAGGTTTTATTGATGGCACAACCAGAAGATCTAATTACCAGGAGCAAGCAAAGTTGGACAAGACCAACGGGATGGTCATTGGCTGGATTTTCACTGCTCTCGAAGATTCATTCGAGAGTCTGTTATGTACTTCAAAACAGCATAAGATATCTGGAAGAATCTCTGCAAACTTCGACAATCCTTCCGGCTCTTTGTATTCATTACGACGCGAAGCCCACAACTCGAACAAGGGAACGACTCGATAAATGACTACTATACTAAGTGGGTAAGGATTTGGAATGAAGAAAACCAGCTTATTGAAATTCCACCCTATTCGTGCGGATCTGCGGAAGCCCTTACCAAATTACAAGAAAATCAGAAGGTTCTCGAATTCTTGATGGGGTTAT
This sequence comes from Limonium bicolor, assembly GCA_023374045.1. Taxonomy (NCBI): domain Eukaryota; kingdom Viridiplantae; phylum Streptophyta; class Magnoliopsida; order Caryophyllales; family Plumbaginaceae; genus Limonium; species Limonium bicolor. The sequence continues at coordinate 56,500,723 of CM041776.1, forward strand.
GCGATTCTTACAAGCAATCCGCTCCAGTCTGCTCCTTATGAAACCCCTACCTTCAATCGACCAAGCGTATTCTGTTCTCAGAGAAGAGGAGGACCACCGGTCAGCACAGCAAAATCGGAGATCCGACGGGGAGAATACTGTCTTCGCCAATGTAACCCTAAATCGTCAGTCCTCAACTAGCGACAATAAAATCGACAAGAAGAAATCAAAATGCTCACATTGCAAAAAACAAGGTCATACCACAGAGAGTTGCTATTGGGTGACTGGAGACTTCCCAAGCTATTGGAAACATGGCGACAGTAAAAACAAAAAGAGCTTCACTGGAACAGTTTGTGAACCTCAGAAAAACCAACAGAAAGAAGAAAACAATGCCATCGTGCCAGGCATGAGTGAAACTCAATTGAAGGCTCTCGTTGCCTATCTCAAGACTCAAGACACACCCAACACTGGAAACCAGATGTGCATGACTTCGTTCTACAGGAGAAATGAAGATCTATCAACAGGAGAAGAAGCTGAGTACCAACGTCAATTTGCAAGTAACTCTAAACTCCAGTTTAATTCCAGTTTACTGTCATCGGTTTCTGATAACTCTGTGAATAAAACATGGATTCTGGATACTGGTGCCACCGACCATGTCTGTGGCAACAAAGAAATGTTTTTGGACAATTATAGATCATGTAAATATGATGTAGTTATGCCTGATGGTCATACTGGTTTGATACAAGGTATAGGAAGTGTTAAGATCCATGATAAACTCATTATTCATAATGTTTTACATGTGAAAGCATTCAAATTCAACCTGCTGTCTATTAGACAATTGCTAAAACAACTCTCTGCATGTGCTCTCATTTTTCATAATGGGTGTGTCTTGCAGGACCTTGAATCTAAGAAGGACTTGTTATTTGGTGTCTTGTTGAATGGATTGTATGTCCTTGACTGTAATAGAATAGGCTCAATGTTTGGGGATCATTCTGATGTTAGTAAACAACATACAACAACAAACTTTTGTGATATTTTAGAACAGAATGGAAGAAGTGCAAATAGTGTTCTTATTTGGCACAATAGATTAGGGCATGCCCCTCTAGAAAAATTGTATAGATTACATTTGATAAAGAGAAATGATATACCTTCAGATTTCGTTTGTGATTCATGTCACAAGGCCAAAGCTCATAGGCTTCCTTTTCAAAGATCTCTTACTTTCAGCAATGATATTTTTGATCTAATTCATGTGGATATTTGTGGACCATTTAATACCCTAACACATGACAATAAAAAGTTCTTTTTAACCATGTTGATGATAAGTCTAGAGCCTTGTGGGTTAAACTCCTTCATACAAAGTCAGAAGCGTTTCCATTTATCAAATACTTCATTGTTTTAATAGAGAGACAATTTAACAAGAGGATCAAGAAAATCAGATCCGACAATGCTTTTGAATTGGGTACTTCCAATGAGGGTAAAGCTTACTTTAACAGCCTAGGAATAATACACCAAACCTCATGCCCTTATTCTCCCCAACAAAACGGAGTTGTTGAAAGAAAACACCGTTACCTCATGGAAACATCCCGTGCTATCTTCTTCACATCTCACCTACCTATAGAATTTTGGGGAGAGTCTATATTATATGCCACACATATCATTAATAGGCTCCCAAGTACCACCCTTAAAGGAAAAACTCCTTTTGAATCTCTATACAATACTCAACCTGATTATAGTCTGTTTAAAGTCTTTGGATCCCTCTGCTATGTGCTAAATCTAGGGAACATTGGTGGTAAATTCAATTCAAAATCCTCCCCATGTGCTTATCTTGGCCCTGCTGATAACCAAAAGGGATACAAATTACTTAGAATTTCTGACCATAAAATTATAGTCTCACGTGATGTCACATTTCATGAGTCAACCTTTCCTTTTCAGAAATCTAATACCCAAAATCCCACAAACCATGAATCCTCTTTCCCACATCATTCCATTCAAGATCAAACAGAAAAACACCCTCACATACCTTTCTGGATAGATCAATCTCAACCTATTTTCACATCTGATAATACCACCCCTGCCAATAACAACAACCCATCTGCTTCCCAACAAGATACTCATACCGTAGTCGAACCAACAGATTACATAGAAACAGATAACACCTTTTCTTCCTCTCCTGAAGACAACCAGATTGCAAATGAAACAACTCTGAGGAGATCTACTAGAACTAGACAACCTCCTGCCCATCTCAGTGACTATCATGTTTATACCAATAACCTTCTTAATGAAGATGCCTTCACAGATATCATTTGTGCCAGAATTCAAAGAGACAAACACCAAACCATGCTCACCACCAGATCTGATCTTTTTTCTCTTACAGATGAGACTCCCTCCACCTTTCTTTCTTTTTCCTCTATCCTCAACAAAAACAACATCGACAAACAGTTCCAAATACAAGAACCAACATCCTATGAACAAGCTTGTTTAAGCGAACATTGGATAGATGCCATGAATAAAGAGCTAACACCCCTTATTAAGAACAATACTTGGGAACTTGTAAAACTTCCTAAAAACAGAAAAACCATCGGATGTAGATGGGTTTACAAAACAAAATTAAGGGCTGATGGTTCCATAGTGTAGGATCGGGTGGCTAACTCAAACCAATCAAAGGTGTGAGTCTAAGGATTGGTTTGACTCAATCAGTCTTCGTAAGTGAGAAACACTCTGTGATGTAGAGGCACTCTATCGAATTAATAGAACTAAGGGTGCGGAAGACTTTTGCGGTAATTGTAGTGAAACGATGAAAAGGAAGAAGGACTCTGTGGAACTCAGCGAAATACACAAATAAGCTATTTCATTTCCTGGTCAAATAAAACAACTTACAAATGCCCACTAAGTAGAAGGGATCTACTTAGCAGTTTTTCACTCACTCACCCAACACACTTTCTAATCAGAACAATGGTAAGCGTAGTGAAACTAGGATCTTCCTAGGTAGAGTCTTTCTAGAGGTGCTAACTATCTTGGTACGTATTCTCTCTCTTTCTAGCTTATAATGCAATTCTCTTTCTCTCTCTAAGCTCTGAAATAATACTCAATGAAAGCACAATGAAACTGACTATTACATATCTTATTTATACTCTAAGTGTAACAGCCAGTCGAAGGAGTTAGTTCCGAAAATACCGGAACTAACTTAGTGGGCAACTTCCAACGGCTCTTACTTGGTCTTCTTACTTGGGCCGCGATCTTCGGGTGTTGAGGAAGAGCTTCGTGACCGTTGAGGCGCTTAAGGTGTTCCGAGTTGACTCCTGATTTTTCGCAACAGCATGGGAGAGTCTATGGAGTCTTCTTTGTTGCGCGGACTCTATCGCAGAGGCTCACTCTTTGTGTCTGTCAAGTGATGATTGACTCTGTCGCGGTGAAAGGCTATCTCTGCAACACTCCGATGTCCCAACAATTTCCCCCTTGTTGCTGATGATAGCAAACCTTCGTGAATCCCGATGGAGTCAATCCTGAAATAAAAACACAAGGACTAGGGGAACCGACCCTGTCAAAGTTCCCCCTTAATAGCAGCAGTAGCAAATAAGTTCAAGGACTCTGTTTAGGTTCCCCCTTGATCGGAGAGGGACTCCAGGCAAGCAAACGATAAATAAGCAGTGTAATAGGCAGGATAGTATATAAGGCAGTCAAAAATACTAGACCACATGGTCTAGCAGCGCAATCCAAAAAGCAGTTTAAACAAGCAACAGAAATAACCCGTACACCAGACGGGATTCACCGCTTCCCCCTTTTGCTTTCATCAGAGGGGAAGCCCATAGTGTCACAGAGTCAGTCAAAGTATTCACACAAACAACCATTAAAAAGTGTTTAGAACTTAAAAAAGAACAGCCTAAGTTCTAACACTACACAACCACGTCATTCTAAGGGTTTGGGGTAAGGGTGGATTGAAGGTCAAGGAGTTGGTCCTGCAAGGCCGCCACTGTCGTCTCTATCCCGGCGAGTCGGTCCACCATCCGCTTCTGGCCCTGAATCAGCTCGGCTGCATGCGCAATGAGGCGCTCCACTTTCTCCAGGAGAGGTTGGAGTGAAGCTTGAGGAACTGCCTCTTGAGAAGTGGATGTCCCCGCCGTCGTTGGAGTAGATGGAGGGGGCAGCAGCTTTGATTTGTCGATTGAAGTCAGCCGATTCAGATACCGCAGGTTGATGGTGTCTGCCTCCTCGATGGACTCTGGCGTCGAAGTCGCCAAGGGTACCTGAAAGAATTGGAATATGCGAGGCAACCAGAACACGTACCCCAAGGAGTGTTTCGGGGTGTCGACCGACTGGGCTAAGTGATGGAGAATTATGTGCTAGATTGATAGAGTGACGATTAATGATGCAGTACATAATGGTTAAGTCCAAGCAGTTGACCATAAGGTTTCCTTCCTTTCGTGGGACAATATTTTTGATGACCAAAATGTGGAGGAGTTGGTGTAGGATGGAGAGATCGCCACGGGGTATGGGGGAGCCAATCTTTTTCTTGGAGGAGAAAAAGCGATAGATTTTGTTATGTGGTACCCCGGGGATCTCAGGAAGGATTCCTTTTTCATAAAATGACAGGCCAGTGGCAGGAACGCCAAGAATTTCAGACAGTTTTGCAAGATCAAAAAAGATTGGGGTGGAATTGACAACAGACTGTGCAGCACCGTTTCGGATGACAAGGTTTTGGAAGAAGTCGACAGACTCTGTGGGATACCACTCAGTTATCTCACAGAAGAGGTGTTTCCACCCCTGAATTTCGAGCATAGTGACTAACTCCCCTAAGTTGGAAGACAGAGCCCAAGAAAAGTCGAGGAACTTACCCCTGACGATATTACGGTCCGAGGCAGGGTCCCCGAGCATGTACCTTTGAGTGAAGGGGTCGACCTTCACACTCCGTCGGTGGGGTTTTGGAGGTTTCTGATCCCTGGCGGAGGTAGCACCCGTAGAGGCATCGTGACTGGCGGTGGGCAGTTCTTGGACGGGCGACGATTCACCGGAGCCGGAGGAGACATGTTGGGCCTTGACAGAGGAACGGAGAATTCTTTGTGTGTCGGGTTGAGGTTTGGCCTTTTCTCTTGCGGGTTTTGGGTGGAGGTTGTTGTGGTGGTGTTGCGGATTTAGCGGGGATGCTGGTGGGGTTGGTGTAGGAGATTTGGTCGGTGATTTGCTGGCATGGGCTTGTGGCTGATCAGTTGGTTGATTTTCGGCGGGAGGGTTGTCAGCTTGTGGGGTTGGGGATGGTGGTAGGGTTTGGATTGGGGTAACTTCTTCAATGTCGGTGTCAAGAATCTCTGTTCTTGCAGCAGATGGCGGTGTTTGATGGGTGGATGGGTCGCGGGTGTCAGGTGGTGGTGTGGAGGAGTGGTGGGCGAAGAAGTAGCGGTGGTTTTAGTGGGAGATGTAGTGGTGGTGGTGGTGAGTGTAGGGGGATTAGGGTTTGCCATCGCTTGTAGATACGCCTGAAGGCGAATGGGATCGGCGAAAATTTCGGCTGGGATGTTAATTCCAGAGAAGTTGATGCCGGCCATTTGGAAGTTGAAGGATACTCGGGTGTAAAGGGAGTTTGAAGTGAGAGAGGAGTGGACGGGTGATAGATATAAAGGCTGGAATTTGCAGAGAAGGCGTGTGTCAGGTGCGATTAATGTGGCGACGTCAGGATAAGGCGAGATAAAGGGCGACGATTTAGGCGGGTTCTGGTGCGGATGGATGACGTGGATAGTAGCGCTAGAGTACTAGGCGTGCTAAGTAATAAAACACATTTTACTGATGCAAGTGCAAACAAAGACAGACTCTATGAGACATGAGGGCGTACCTGCTGAAGATTGCGGTAGGGGCAAGGAGATGCGACCGTCTAGGTAGACGGAGTCAATCCGATTGCCGATCGCAGTGCTTCGAATCTTGCTGTAGACAAGGGTTTAGTAAAAATATCTGCAAGTTGATCTTCGGTCGGCACAAAGTCAAGTTGGATAAGCTTTTTCTCGACACAGTCTTTCAAGAAGTGAAAGCGAATTTCGATGTGTTTGGTTCTTGAGTGTTGGACTGGGTTTTCTGATATTTTGATTGTGCTTTTGTTGTCACAAAAGATGGGGATCTGTTCTTGGGTGACATGATAGTCTTGAAGTTGTTGCTTCATCCAAAGGAGTTGGGAGCAACAGGCTGCAGCAGAGACATACTCTGCCTCTGCTGTAGAGAGTGCTACAGAGTTCTGTTTTTTGGAGGACCATGAAACAAGGCAAAGACCCAAGAACTGTGCATTACCTGAAGTACTCTTTCGATCTTGAAGAGAACCAGCCCAATCAGAGTCACTATATCCAGATAAAGTAAAAGTAGGAGATCGTGGATACCATAGATAGAGTGTACTTGTACCTTTGAGATAGCGGAAGATACGCTTGACTGCTTTGAGGTGAGACTGTTTTGGTGCTGCTTGGAAGCGAGCACAAAGACAGACTGCGTGAAGAATGTCTGGGCGACTGGCGGTCAGGTACAAGAGGGACCCTATCATGCCTCTATATTCTGTGGCATTGACGCCGACTCCGTCATCATCAGAATGCAGTTTGGCAGATGTACAGCTTGGTGTGGACATACTCTTTGCATTTTTTAGGTTGTACTTATCAAGGAGTTCCTTGATGTACTTTTGTTGATGAATCTTGATCCCGTCCGTTTCCTGCTGAATTTGTAATCCTAAGAAGAACTTGAGCTCACCTAACTCATTCATGGAAAACTCTTGCTTCATAAGGTTAGCAAAATGGTCGCAGAGGGTGTTACTTGTAGAACCATAAATGATATCATCAACATAGATCTGTACTAGAAGTAAGTCATGATGAGTGTAGAATGAAGAGCGTTTTATCTACATTACCTCGAGAGAAACCATTTTGCAATAGATATGTAGACAGTCTTTCATACCAGGCGCGTGGAGCCTGTTTCAGTCCGTAAAGGGCCTTACACAGTTTGTAAACGTAGTCGGGATGGACGGAGTCTGTGAACCCTGGAGGTTGTTCGACGTAGACTTCTCGATCAATGTAGCCGTGAAGGAAGGCTGTCTTAACATCCATTTGATATAATTGGAAACCTTTGTAAGCAGCAAACGCAATGAACATGCGAATTGCTTCAAGACGAGCTACTGGAGCGAAGGTTTCATCATAATCGATCCCTTCTTCTTGATTGTAGCCCTGAACGACTAATCGAGCTTTATTCCTGAAAACTTGGCCTGCAGTATCAAGTTTATTACGAAAGACCCAACGAGTACCAATGGCTTGTTGATGTGTGGGGCGAGGGACTAACTCCCAGACAGCATGTCGCTGGAGGGAATTGAGTTCCTCCTGCATAGCAGTAACCCAATCACTATCAAGGAGTGCTTCTTTGACATTTCGTGGTTCAGTACTAGACAGAAACGCACCAAAGGCACAGAGATTTTGCATAGCTTGTAGGCGTGTTTGAACACCGTGTTTGGGTCTGTAATGATGTTTTCAGGAGGATGAGCAGATTTTTGCTGAAACTGGCGACGTGAAGCAGGAGGGGGTGTGTCTTTGTCAGAGGAGTCAAAATTCAAGTTTTATGGTAAGGGTGTCTCCGGGTTATTGTCTGAGTCAGTAGATTCTGATGAATTGTTTTTGTTTGCTGGGGAATCATGAGGAGTGAGAGTGGGACTCAAGGAGTCTTCCTATTGGTACAGTGATGAAGTGTGGATTGGTGAGAAAATCATCGGGGGCAAAGTCAAGTTGATCAGAAGATGAGCCAACGTTGTGGGACTCATCGAACTTGACATGTAGGCTTTCTTCTAAACATTGAGTTCTCAGATTGATAACACAATAAGCTTTGCTTTTAGAAGAATAGCCAAGAAAAATACCTTCATCACTTTTAGGAGAGAACTTACCCAAGTTGTCCTTACCATTATTGTGAATAAAGCACTTACATCCGAAACGCCTGAGATGTGTAAGACTTGGTTTACGTTGACGGAGTAGTTCATAGGGTGTCTTGTGAAGGAATGGATGAATCAACGCACGATTTAACACATAGCAGGTTGTATTAACGGCTTCTGCCCAATAAGATGGAGTGAGTTGACTGTTGATGAGCATGGTGCGAGCCATTTCTACCAAGGTTCTATTTTTGCGTTCAACTACTCCGTTTTGTTCTGGAGTTCGTGCTGATGATATTTGGTGATCCACTCCGTTGTCCCTGCAAAACTCATCAAACGACTTGTTGCAAAATTCAGTACCCTGGTCCGTTCTCAGGGTTTTTAGAGTGAATGAAAATTTGTTGACAAGCATTTTATGGAGTTTGACAAACTCCGTAAAAGTTTCATCTTTGGTAAATAAGAAAATGACCCAGGTCCACCTGGAATAGTCATCAACTATGACCAGGATGTACCTCTTACCACTTCTACTTTGTGTGCGCATGGGGCCAACAAGATCCATGTGTAGCAGTTCTAGCGGAGAGCTAGTAGAGAGAGTAGGCTTACTTTTGAAGGAGGACCGGGTGTGTTTACCTTTTACACATGCTTCACAGACGGAGTCTGTGTCAAAGGTTGTGTCGGGTAAACCAATCACCAAGTCCTTGCTTTTGAGTTTGTTCAACAGCCTATGATTAGCGTGGCCAAGTCTGGAGTGCCACAGCAGTGAGTTTTTGGAATGCACATTTAGACAACTTGGTCGTCTGGGTTAATAGAGTTTAAGCACATTTTGTAGAGATTGCCTTCTCTACGTCCCACAGCTTTTAATGAACCTGTACGCTCATCATAAACCTTACAATCCGAAGAGGAGAAAAGTACCAAGTTGAATCTATCACAAATTTGAGAAATACTTAGTAAACTGTGTTGGAGTCCAGTGACCAGATGGACTCCATCAATTTTAAATTTTGAGGGGTTACCTACGGACCCAACACCCACGATTTCACCCTGGTTGTTGTTTCCAAAAGTAACCTTACCTCCTTGGTAGGATGAAAGCGAATTGAATTGATTTGGATCTCCAGTCATGTGACGAGAACATCCACTGTCCAAGTACCAGCTGTCTCCATTCGCCTTCACCTACAAAAGAACAGATCATTTGTTAGATTTGGGAACCCAGATGTACTTGGGTTCCCTTTTCGAGCCAGACTGCTTCAATTTTTCTCGTGCTTCGAGTATCAATTTAACACTTTTAACATTAAATGAGAGATCTCTATTCAATTTATCACATGCACTGTCTCGATGTCCAAGACTCCCGCAATAGCCACAAATTTTGGTTGGTGGAAGATTGACGTATTTCTGTTGTCCTTTCCACCAGGAGTCGAATTTTTCTTTTTCTTGATATCGTTTGGCTCTGTTGTCGGATTTGGACATATTCTTTGGAATGTCGAACTTACCTTTGTGCCACTTGGGCGTGGATTGAGTGGATCGAACTCCGGATTGTAGATTCACAATCTGTTGAGAGAGTTGTTCTACTTTAGAGCGAAGAGCATCTCGATCTTGACTAATTTCTTTGATTTTGGAGTTGGCCCACTCAGGTAGTTCGGAGGAGGTGACTTCTTTGATAAATTTAACTGGCTTAAGAGAAAGAGCGTGTTCTTTTTCTTTCAGTTTTTGAGTGAGGTTTTTGATAGTGGTGTTCAGGGATTGTTTTTGGATTGAGAAGCATTAAGATCATTTTGAAGAGAACAGCACTTATCAGTAAAGATGGTGAGGTCTTGTTTGAGAGAGTCGATCAGGGTGAGGGACTCTTTCTGGTCACCCTGTCTAAATTGAGTTTGTTCTAAGGTATCATGAAGTTCCTTTTGAAGGGAATCTACATGACGCCTTGAATCTTGCATATCTAACCTGAGAGAACAAGAGATGGTTTTGTGTTCCTCAGCTTCATCTCTTAGAGCATACATAAGACCTTTTGAGATTTCGAGTTCCTCAGATAGCTGGGTTATCTTGCTGGTAAGACTTGCTTTGAGGGAGTTATTCTCGGAGACAATTTTAGCAATTAGAGTCATAAATCCCATGGGAGAAATACGGTAAAGGTCTGTTTCAAGGTGAGAACGGGTTACCTCATTATCAGGGATCATGGACTCCGTCGTGTCATGTGCCATTAGACATACCAGTCCGCTGGACTCTGTGTCTGGATCGTCGGAGTCTGAATCGCCCCATCCAACAGCTGCCATGAGCGATCTCCCTTGAGATTTTCCATGCTGGCTTTTGAGTAAAGGATAGTCCTTCTTGAAGTGACCAGGTTTATTGCAATTGAAGCAAGTGACAGAATTGAAAACTTGTTTAGAAGTGTTCGAGAACGACCGACTCTGTCGATTAGGTTGGTTACGCATGAACTTTCGAAAGTTCTTGACTATGAAGACAAAGTCCTCCATAGTCTCAGCCTCACTTTCCTCAACAATAATGTCCACCAGCTCAGCCCTGGCTTGTCTGATTTGAGTATCAGCAACATAGGCTCCTTCTTGAGTTAACTGAGTTGAATTAACCTGCAAGGCTTGGTCATTCAAAGTAGTAGTCTTACTAGAAGAAGGAGAAGAAGTATTACCACATTTTTTTCGAACATTCTTCTTATATTTATCTACGGATTGTAGATAGGAACCTAGGTCTTGACAGCTCCATTTGGATAAGTCCTTGCATGCTTTGGTAGAGATTACCGTTTCCGCCCATTCTTCTCTCATGGTCCAGCAACTTGTGCAAGACACTCTCTCTATCTGGTAGGATGCTAACTTCCTGCATAGTAGTGGTTAGTAAATAGAAACGATCAAGCACTTCTTCCAGAGACTCACCGGGTTTCTGTAGAAAATTTTCATAGTCCATTCGAAGTTCTTGAGCTTTGCATTTCTTTAGTTCAGTGACTCCTTCGTGAGTTGCTTGAAGGAGTGTCCAGATCTCATTAGCGGACTTACAGTGATTTACTCTCCTTTGTTCTGGGATGGACAAGCAGGTGTATATTGCGCGTGATGTTTGACGATTCAGCTCGTACCTCTTGCGATCTGCAGCAGTCCATGTGGATCGGTCTGGATTGACTACAAGATCTCCTCCAGTGACTATTTCCCAAAGGTCGGAGTTGACAGACTCAATGTGTTGCTCGATCTCGTTTTTCCAGTGGTCGTAGTTGGTGGAGGTGAGTCTGGGATGCTCGAAGTGCATTTTGTTGTTTTGATTGGCGAAGAGGTCTGCCATTGCTTCGATGATTGACCGTTAGCCTAAGCAAGGCTCTGATACCACGTGTAGGATCGGGTGGCTAACTCAAACCAATCAAAGGTGTGAGTCTAAGGATTGGCTTGACTCAATCAGTCTTCGTAAGTGAGAAACACTCTGTGATGTAGAGGCACTCTATCGAATTAATAGAACTAAGGGTGCGGAAGACTTTTGCGGTAATTGTAGTGAAACGATGAAAAGGAAGAAGGACTCTGTGGAACTCAGCGAAATACACAAATAAGCTATTTCATTTCCTGGTCAAATAAAACAACTTACAAATGCCCACTAAGTAGAAGGGATCTACTTAGCAGTTTTTCACTCACTCACCCAACACACTTTCTAATCAGAACAATGGTAAGCGTAGTGAAACTAGGATCTTCCTAGGTAGAGTCTTTCTAGAGGTGCTAACTATCTTGGTACGTATTCTCTCTCTTTCTAGCTTATAATGCAATTCTCTTTCTCTCTCTAAGCTCTGAAATAATACTCAATGAAAGCACGAATGAAACTGACTATTACATATCTTATTTATACTCTAAGTGTAACAGCCAGTCGAAGGAGTTAGTTCCGAAAATACCGGAACTAACTTAGTGGGCAACTTCCAACGGCTCTTACTTGGTCTTCTTACTTGGGCCGCGATCTTCGGGTGTTGAGGAAGAGCTTCGTGACCGTTGAGGCGCTTAAGGTGTTCCGAGTTGACTCCTGATTTTTCGCAACAACATGGGAGAGTCTATGGAGTCTTCTTTGTTGCGCGGACTCTATCGCAGAGGCTCACTCTTTGTGTTTGTCAAGTGATGATTGACTCTGTCGCGGTGAAAGGCTATCTCTGCAACACTCCGATGTCCCAACACATAGAAAGACATAAAGCTAGACTTGTGGCAAAAGGCTTTAATCAAAGATATGGTCTTGATTACACAGAAACTTTCTCCCCTGTCGTTAGAATGACAACAATCAGAACATTAATTGCTGTTTCTGTTAAAAAAAGGTGGCACTTAAGCCAACTGGATGTAAATAATGTCTTCATTCATGGGGATTTGAATGAAGAAATTTACATGCAGTTGCCTAAGGGGCGGAACACTGATAACAACAACTATGTTTGTAAACTTAGGAAATCACTATATGGCCTTAAACAAGCCTCTAGGCAGTGGTTTTCTAAGCTTACAGATTTTCTTAAAATCATGGGTTATCAGCAATCAGAAAATGACCATTCACTTCTGTACAAAGTCCACAATAACAGTATCACCTTTTTGGCTGTTTATGTGGACGATGTCCTACTGACAGGGAATGACCTGAATGAAATAACTGCTGTCAAAGATCAATTGGACAAAGAATTTTGCATTAAAGACCTTGGAAACTTGAATTTCTTTTTAGGAATGGAGTTTCTTCACCATGATAAAGGTCTAATCATCTCCCAAAGAAAATTTTGTCTAGAGTTATTACATGAATATGATATAATACACACAAAAACCACTATTGCTCCACTCCAATTGGGTATGAAACTCAAGTCTGATGAAGGAAAACCTCTAGAAAACCCCACTGCATACAGAAGTTTGGTGGGAAAAATAAACTTCCTAACCCATACTCGACCTGACCTCTCATTTATTGCTCAGTTACTTAGCCAATTTCTACAGAAACCCACTGATAGACACATGTCCGCTGCTATTCATACACTGAGGTACATCCAAGGTACAGTTAATTACGGTATTCTGTTAAATAATAAGTCTGATTTTTCATTAACTGCATACTATGATAGCGACTGGGCCAGTTGCCCCATATCTAGGAGGTCTATATCTGGTTATTATATACTTCTTGGAGGCTCACCCATTTCTTGGAAATCCAAGAAATAGGGAAGTGTTTCTTTGTCTTCTGCAGAGGCAGAATACAGGTCTATGAGAGTGGTCACTGCTGAGCTTGCCTGGTTAAGCAGATTGCTTGACCAGCTGGGAGTTGATAATATCACACCTATTCCACTAAGGTGCGATAACAAATCTGCAATATATATTGCGAAAAACCCAGTTGACCACCAGAGAACTAAACACATAGAAGTGGACATTCACTTCGTCAGACAAATGATTCAGAATGGGTTAATAGCAGTTAGCCATATACCCACACAGCATCAGGTTGCAGATTTTTTAACCAAGACTCTACCAGGAAAGAATTACAAAGCTATGCTCAGAGATATTGGATTATTCCTTCTACAAGATTCAACACAACATCATGAGTTGCATCTTGAGGGGGAGTGTTGAGACATGTCTATGTTCAGCTATTATTTTATTTTACTGTTATAGTCTTGTATCCTAGGTGAATATAATTGGGTAATCTTTTAGATTGTATTTAGGTTATATTGTATTTTTCTTCCTTATTACTGCTACCAGTCCCGCTGCCCTCATATATATAAAGGGATAAGTGGTAGAGATTCCATACTACTCATATGCGAGACTTTTGTCTCTAATGAATAAATAAAATACCACTGTTATTTTCTCACACAAAAAGGGGGGAATTGATTAACTTGTTTCATAAAGTAAAACAGCAGATAAAATTAACTGAGTAGAAGATAAATTAAACGGGAATCTGGGTTCAGGTTTATATAGTCTGCTCTTTTATGCTATGTCTACCGGTTTTATTATAATAGTTTGGCAAAATTCTTGTTATTATCTTGAGGACTAAATCTTAGACTCAAAAGATCTCGTTTACCAGAACATGCTCGGTCTATTCCAGATTCGAGCAAAACACATGTAAACGGAATGAGAAATTAGATTTGCGTTTGAAAATACTAACTTATTAAATAATAATAAGCTTTCTACAGATTTACGGCTTAATTAACCTGTCTATTTATCACGGATCTGATCAAAATAGATTTAGTAAAGCATTTTAATAAATTCATGAAATTTATTAAAAAGGTGAGAGATAAGCTTTAATCATAGCAAACTGTACTTAATTAAACCGGTAAAAACATAATTACATAATTAAACAAATTATAAATTAACCTTCACCCAGAGTATATCCTCTTAGCCTGACATATTAACTTGAAACACCTTGGAAAATCCTAGTTATAAAATATACCTTCCTTGTTATTTTATGTGTGAAAATTGTAGACATGTATACATGTATTATAACAGCTACAGATTTTAGGAAGCAAATACATTACCGTCAATTTTAGAATAGTCTTGGATGTACTCAAATGTTTGAAATATATAAGTCGTACGTACTTATATACTTGAATTTGATAAATTTAGAAATACGCCGTACCTTTGGTTATTTAGTTATCATACCATAGCGAGAAATTAAATTATCATGTGATCATTTATATATTAGTATTTCAATTAGGAGTTAGACGTGATAATATATATAAACAGCCTTGTATTATAGCCATGTATTAACCAACCAAGTAACTAGTTTTCAACTATAGTTACCGACTGTAATTTTTATAGTGACATGTTGAGTTTATATTACCGACTGTAATGTTAAAATGTATCATTGTTACAGTGACATATTAAGTTTATATACCGGTTGTATTATTTTGTAATAATTTACATTTTGTAACTTTTTAATCATTACAGCCAACTCATTTAACTAACCATATGCAGCCAATGACTTTATTTGGTTAGGAAGGATCGGTGGCATTACTTAGTTAAGCCAATTCGTAGAACCAATGAAAAATTAGCACTTAACTAGCTAGGTGTCACCATTTGTTTATCCTTGGCTGAAAGACTTTCCTCCCCGTTTTATGTTGCTGTTGGCGGTTGCATTATACAACAATTTTAAACCTTGTAATTCTGTAATCATTTCAGCCATACCAATCTCTTCAGCCAATATTGCCGCCTCTCCCTTGCTTAGTCATGAGGTTATTTGGCATCATTTAATTCAGCCAGCATAGGCAACCAATAGGACCTCAGACATGCAGGAGGATAACTAGCAACCCAAAACTGGCGACAGAGAACACATAGTGGCGCCTGCTTCACTCTTTTACTCAGGAGGACAAAGAACATACAGCTCAGTCTCTCTTCATTGACGTTTTTTTTAGCAACCAAACTGGAGAACACAGAGCATGGCGAACGAAGAGCATACATGCTCTATCTGTTTCTTTTCTCTTCAATATAATTGGCAAACACTGGAACTTACGTGCTCCACCCCTCCTGTTATATTCATGTCGATGGCAAACCGGGAACATCTCGGCTTTTATTTTCATTCTCTTCAACGTCAACACGCAAGCAAGCAAGGGGCATATATACTCCTTTGTCCACTCTCTTCACATGGCTAGCGAACCAAAGACATACATATTCCTCCTGTTCCAGCTCTTCCCGATGGTATTTCACAACCTGGATGGTGAAACAAAGAACAATATGCTTAAACCTCTCTTCATTCTCCCACTCACGAATATACAGGCTCAGCCTTCTCTTCATTCTCTCGCTCATGACATGCCCGCCATTTCTCCATTTTTTTTCATTCCCTGTACTTTGCTCCTTTTGTCCTCTTCATCATCTTCACTTCCCTCCTTGTATCTACTGGCAACGAGGGATATACATGCTCGCGCTTCTTCTTCTCTTCACCAACAGAAATTTTGTAACCACACTAGAGACCAAGGAGATGCTCTGCGCCTGTTTCATTTCATTCACCGACGGTAATTTGCAACCGGAGCTGCCAACAAGGAGCATACAAGCTCTACGGTTTCATTCTTTCTACTGGCGAAATAAGCAGCATCGTACTCCAGTCCACCTCTTTGTTTCTCTTCACCACGCTGTTTGAGACCAACAACACCTCTTTTCTTCATATAGTCATGTCGGCCCAACTAAGGAGTAACGAGCAGGAAGCACAAGCTCTGCACCTCAGGTTTCTCTCTACCGACGGAGACATTCATTCTCTCCATGACGGTATTTACTCCTAACTTCAGCAGCTTACAAAATAGTTCAAATTATTTCCTTTTTGTGAGCCTCGTTCCAGATGCGTGTCGTGTATTGTCTATCATACTTCCAGTTTCTTGATTATTGCTTTGTTAGCATCTTCATATGGCGGCTGATTATCAGTCAATGATTTATGAGCTTTTCATTGATACGGAAGTCTTGAGATTAGGAAATAAAAAAATGAAAGAGAAATGATTAGTGTCGAATCTGTTTTGCATTTGCGTTCTGAGTTGTGCCCCAGATGCGTTGAGGTTTAAGCCCTCTCGGACTAAAAATAACCAGGAAAAGAAGAGTAACAACCGAGAGCTAGGAGTGCTGTTGCTGAATTTTTACTGCTGCTGTTGAGCGCAAGCTTGGGGAGGGAAACCAGATCAGGTGCTGAGGGAATCAAAGAGGAAGAAGGTGGAATCTTTGGCTGTAACTTCTTAGAGAGTTTAGCAAGGAAATGACAAGAGGAAATTAGGTAATTACCTTGAACAACAAGCCTTTAAAATCTGTTTTTCTAAGTATTGTTTTACGGTTTATATGGGATAGATTTGTTGCTGGTATGTAACTGATTATGGAGCTTAGTTTCATCTAGTTTGATAGGTTAAAATCTTCCTTTCATTCAGTACGTATCACGGTTGAATTTAGATGGTGGGTTAGTAAGGTATAAGACAAATTAAAAGAGAAGAAAAACGTATTGCAAGACCATGTTACAATCGGTAATTAGTATTAGTGTATTGTGTGATCTTTTCTGTTTTATAGTTTATTTATCTAGTTTACTGGTGTAAGATCCTTCTCTTATTCAGTATACTACACGGTTAAAATTAAATAGTAAGTTAGGTAGGTATAAGATGGGTTAGAAGAAGAAAGAAAGGTATTGTAAAGCTATTTGTGTAACCGGTAGTTAGTAGTGAGGAGCCGGAGGAATTTCCTGTTGCGTAGCTTATCTAATTCACGAGAAGATGTAACTAAAATGGTTAGCTATTGATCAGGTCCACGTAGGTGAGAGGGCTACCAATTGTTCTTAATGTAATAGTAACATAACATGAATACCATTTATTTGTGCAAAATCGGTATCTTTATGTACCAGTTAGGAAATATTTGTAGGAAGTTGAATTAATTATGTTTAGGTGGTTATCAAAGCTCACAAGAATTAAATAGAGCTGGATGGGAGCCAAGATTAGGTTAACTTGATAAAATAACCTAGGTATATAAAGGTGTACAATGGAAAATATATTAGTTTACAATGGAAAATGTTTTTGTTATAAAATGATGTGTATATTCGAATTTGAGCTGGTTCTGTCCAGCGACTCAATTACTGATTAGTTAGGATATAAAAATGGGTATTACATGTACATGAAGGTAGAGAAGTGATAGTTAAATCCCTAGGCAAGTTATTAAGGAAACCAGTCGTTAAACCGTAAATGTCAATTTTATCGTTTTGTACAGTCAAGTGTGGTAATATTTGTGTGGGTTGAATCTTTTGTGTTTTACAAATAAATGAAGTTTATAATGACTATATAATGCTGATTGACAATTTGGTTTAGGTAAACTCAGTGAATTTGCCTGAAAGTACAAATGTGTATAAATTCTTACAGTGGTAAACTGTAAATCTTGATATTGTATTGTTTCTGTTCAATGAATGTTTTGGGCTGGTTGTTACTGACATGTTATGATGCTATAGTTTGTATTTTATTGACTTTGAGCTAATGGATGAGGCAAGAAAGTACCTAACCATCTGTTAAAGTAATTGATAATTAGTTACCTTGAAAACCGACAATAAAACAGTAATTATTCACCATTGCTGTTATGCTTGACTGAAAAGGGTGTGTTTGTGTGTGGATTGATTTATCTTGTGTTTATGAATATGGAAGTGAGGTGTAAGGCAAGGTTGTGCTTAAGCCAAGTGGTAATGTGTTTATGAAATAGTACTCCTACCAATGTATTGGAGTTTACTAAGATTGCCCCTACCAGTGTATTGGGGTCTTTTATTATTTGCTCCTACCAATGTATTGGAGCTAAGCCATCATGATCTATTCTATGGACTGATGATTCATAGGGGGTGTGCACACTTAAGGACATGGGGTGAGGTGAATTATCCGAGGGGTCGAGAGTGTTAGTGCTCTACGTCAAAAGACCGATTGCCCGAGGACTTATGTAAATTGTATCATGGTGTTGAATGTTATACTTAGTGGATCTTGACATTGGCTATATTGCCTGCTGATTGATATTGATTATTTTGATGAATGATACTTGGTAATACGTTTTAATGATCGCTTATGCACCTTATGTTAAGGTAAGCAACAAGTGGTGCTAATTTGTGGTTTTTATGTGTTGACCCTATTGTGATTGTGCTATGCTATTATCTTGTTGTCATGGTTGTAGTGTTCCACTATCTTTGTTGCTATGTTTATGTAATCTTGGAGTTTTACATGTAAAATGTATTTTACATGTTGTAATGGGAGTTACTCAGCGTTACTGATTTTGGCGTCATGCCCTGTGGTCTTTTCTCTGTGATTGTATGACTGACCACAGGTACAGGAAAGGATGGTGTTTTCCCCCAGTCGTGAAGTGGCATGAGAGAGTGGAGCTAAAGAGGAATAGATATTGAAATTAGAGGGCGTTGTAATTATTCCCATAAAGTACTTATGTATTAGGGTTAAACAGTTTTGTATAGCTAATAGTGTTGTTGTAAGTCTATATAAGTTGTGGTTACATTCTGAATATATAAAGGTTTGAAAGTAAAACTTAACTTGGAAAAGATGGTGGTAGTTAGCCTTAGCATCCACAGTGAGTGTGGGTGTGGCGGTAGCACCCCCGGGTTGAGTTTGTAGTAAGTCTTCCGCTGTGTTGTTCAAAAAAAAAAATTGGAGCTAGAAAATTGGGGTGTTACATAACTGGTAATATGTTGGTCAGAGGTTAGATTGAATAATAACGCAGTGGTTTTTGTGGATGAAAATGGAGTGAGATGGTGATTTTGTGGAGGAAAATTGACATGGTTTTTGGGGTGGAATGAGATATCAATTAATGGAGGGTTATAGGTGTATTTATAGTGAAAATGGGGTAAAAAGAGAGGGTATGTCGGTGTGTGAAAAGATAAAATATATTTATCTTTTCACACAATATCGATGCAGCCCTGTATGCTGTCAAATTTGACGTGTCCGAACTAGTGTCCGGACCAGCTGGTTCGGACATGTCGACGCTGTGTGAAAAATGCTTCGTCGACATGTGTCTGGACTTGCGTCCGGACCTATAGGGTCGGACAGGTGATGCGTCCGGATATGCATGTCCAGACACAGGTCCGGACGTGTGTATTTTTTCTGTTTTCTTTGCAAACTTCGACGGGCTCCAGATTCTTCGTTTGAGCTCCGATTTGATCCCCGTTTGTTGCGTTGCGAAGCTTGTGAAGTGTACTATGTGATTCCAAGACATTTTTCTGCATTTCATTCATAAAATATATCAGTTCATATCAAAACATAAATCCAAGAAAATTCACATAGCAAGTGGGAAACATTGCCTAAAGTGTTGCAAGTTATAAGGTATTTAAACCCTAAAAGTCTATATGTTTCGCACTTATCACCTACATTAAGGTCAAACCACTGATTATTTTCATCCCACCTTCATACCAACAAAACACCATGTCCTTGTGATCAAATAGTCATGAACCAAGGAAAGAAACATCCAAAAACACTCACATATTTTTGGTAGAAATCAGAACGCCTTTAAACACATTTTTAACCTTTAAACTCATCTTTAACTTACCAAACCCCCTAGCTCTAAAAATTGTAATGCATTTCCTTTCCAAGTTTAAAAGGTTAAAACTTAGGTGGCGACTCTATTTAGGTTTGTGTGGGCCAGTTAGAATAATTACACTTTAATTTTATAATTTCGGTTTAATTATTCTAATTGGAAATCGAACCTTGAAGCCTTAAGCTCGATACTTAGGGGTTCAGAAACAATGCTCACAAAACTATTTATACATCCTGAGTATATTGCATAGAACAGTGAGAATTGTTATTAATTGAATTGTTTTTTATTCATTAGATTTTAAAACTGATTTTTGTTTGTTTTTATCTCGTTTATTTTGGATTCTGATTATTATTCTAGCTTTTAAATTAGATTAATTAATTCACCCTTACAAATTGATATTTCCTGTTATTTATCTAGGTTTAGTTTTCTCGATTAGATTATTAAATTCATTAGTTAATTGAAAGAGGTCCCTGAGTTCGACAACCCACTGAATTCACTATGCCTGTAAAACGATAGGGTCACTGCCTAGGTAGAGATAATAACATATTTATGCTACAGTCCCTGTTAACAAGCGTAAAAAAAGGAAATTTCTATTTTTAAAATAATTTTTGAGGACCTATTTTGGCGGTTTCCAGCTAGAAACCGCCAAAATAGGTTCCAAGAATTTTGGAAAGGTTTCTATTGCAACGGTTGTAAAACAACCACCAAAGTAGGGGCGCTGGAATAGACTATTTTTGTACTAGTGCGAGCATAAGATAGAGCAGCAACTAGTGGAGCTCCCATTGCTTCTTCCCCTCTTCGGCTTGCATGTTTACTTTGCTCTAACTAAATGGACTAATTACGTTTATTTCCACAAGTTTGTTCTCTTAAACTTTTGCCTTAATAATTTTGTTCCAAAAGCTAGGAATATTGTGTATCTTGTAATTGATCTTCGGATGTTGTGCTCGGATCTAGCAATAGATCTCTGGTTGCTATGTCCAGATCTAGCAATAGATCTTGGAATGTTGTTACTCATCTAGTTATGTTGTTGGTTTGTGTGTTCTTCCCCACTTATTCGTAGTCCCAGAAGGTGTTTGTCTAAAAGAGTATGAAAAGCTCCTATCTTCTTTAGTCACGAAGAGTTGAGATGTGGGTGTTGTTTGGGCAAATGCTATTGGGTTCACCAATATCATCGTTATGTCCTTATTATGTTTTAGGTTGCCCTTAAACTTATCACTGTACCCTCTGTATCATTAATGGAATATCTCCCATATAAAAAAAATAGAGTAAATTACTCGGAATCCCCTTGAGGATTGGGCATAATACAGTTCACCCCCTTGTGTTTATCATAATTATTGGTAACCACCCTAAGGTTACAGTATTTTTGACTATGAGCCCCCGAACTATAACTTCTTTATCAAAACGTTAACCACGTGATGACTCATCAACTTAATCACATTATAAATGACATGCTGGACAAAAAACACTGTTTAATCAGCATTCTTATTATCCGAAAAACATCAACCCTACCTTGAAAATGCATCTGAATTGGGATGAGGAAGAGTTAAACGATGTTAATTAAGCAGTTTTGTTGTCCAAACTGGCATTAATAATGTGATTAAACTGATGGATCAACATGTAGTTAACGTTTTGATAACAAATTTATAGTTCAGGGGCTCATAGTCAGAGATATCATAACCTCAAGGTGGTTACCAATAATTATGATAAACACAAGGGGGTTAACTATATTATACCCAATCCTGAAGGGGGTTCCGAGTAATTTACTCAAAAAAATATTTCTCTAACGTTAGGCTCCATGAATTACCAAACCTTAATTCGTTCTTTCTTCCATTGAGAAATATTCAACCATAGCTCATCAGCCTAAACTTGAACATTCTTTATCTTATCTCTAATTACCTCAAGATTTCCTGTGCTACCTTGGAGATTGTTGCTTTTGCAACTTTCTCCGACCACTCATCGTCTAAGCATTGATAAAGTCAAATTTTCTTCTCTTTTCTTCAAGAAACCTCCTTTTGGGCCTCGCTTAATTACTCTTTATTTTGTGGCTTAACATAGCCAGTCTCTACAACGCTATACTTTTTCATTGTCAGTATTATATTTATTTAAATTGTCAATACACATAGTTCGACTAGGTAAGTTTTTAATAAGATGAAATAGCTCATCTAAAAAGTATGGTTGCTTGATTTTTTCAAAAAGAAAAACTCTCATTTTTCTTTCCTCTTCCCTACTCTCTTCTTTCAAGAAGTACATTAACTATACTCAATTACTCATTTTAAAACAAAACTATACGTTATAGATACAAAACTTACGAACGTTGTACATAAAAATTTGACATCTAGTAAAATATATCATAGCAAATTTTTTATCTTATTCAATATATACAAATTTTTATTATTAAATGAACAGTAAATACAACCTTCTATCACTACATAGGTGCAGCAAAAAATATGGCCGCTCTTTTTCCTCTCTATTATTCACTCACTCCAATCTTCCACTTTTGCAACTAGTCTACTATACAACCTTCGGTGTTGAGGTATCATTTGTTTTTAAGTGTATTTATTTTAAAGTTTTTTTAAAAGTTTATAAAATAAAATTTTTAAATTTACAAAATATTTTAACAATTTAAGATTCGAAAATATTTTTCTTAAATATCTACAAACACATTCTTCATGGCAGTTATAATCGTTATTCTTCTCTTTCATTGTCCCTATTTTCAGTCATTCAAACTCGAATAAAAGTTTTACAAATTTTTAATTTGATTCTACTCAATTCACTCTAGTAACAAATTGTTGAAGAAGAAAGAATTTCGCAATTGATTTCGATGTATAAATTCACTAAATTAAATGATGAAGAACTAGAGAATCTGCACAATGTGTTAACCACGTGTAAGTTATATAACCGTCGATTTGTGTGATACATGTTGTACCACTTATTATCTTTTTTGTTCAAAATTTATTTCATATTGTTTCTAAATTTTGTTAAGGTTCAACTTCGAAACTAGTTATTCGAAGAAAATTATATAAAAATGAATCTATTTTTAAAACTTTTAAGTTTAGGTTCATATACGCGGTATTAGTTGTTCAACTTTTAAAACACCTTGTTCAAATTTTACTACATATTGTGCATTTTTTCAAAACTCAAGTTCATGTTTAAAAATATTAAACTAGTTTATTCAATTTTGTGGACCATATGTTCAACCGTTTATTATTAAGTGTTAAAAAATTAGATCTAGTTGTTCATAAAAAATTTATAATAAACAATGTCAATATAATATATCATTTGTTTATTTTTTTGGATTATATGTTCAATTATTGTTTATAAATTGGTTATTTTTGTCTACTATTTGTTCATTAGAAATTATATAATAAAACAATTTTAATATAATATACCATACTTATTAGTTTACCCATTTTTAAACATCTTCTTTGTCTTCATATAATCTATACTTGTTGTTCAACTTTTTGATCATTTGTTCAAAATTTATTTCAATTGTTATAAAGTTTTGATAAAATTCACAATATACCCCTGTTTTCTTTCGTAATTCACAATATACCCCTTTTTGAAACTGTGTCACAAGATACCCCTGTTTTCTTTGCTAATTCACAAAATGCCTCTTTTTGCTAACAACCATTAAATACTCTGTTAACCACTCCTGGAAAATGACTATTTTGCCCCTAACCTGCTTTATTTTTTCATTTTTTGAAAAATTTGTTGTTTCGTTCCGGAATGACTACTTTTTTTGAAACTTTTGAAAATTTACAAAATGCTCTTATAAGTTTTTGAAAAATAAAAAATAACATAGTGTTTTAAAGAACAACAGTGTCAATTTTTTTTTGCCTTCCCTAAACAAAAGTTCTGGGTCCGCTATTGTGTTTGTCCATGAAATACCCCGTAATTAAAAATAGTGATTAATTAGGCTAATAAGTAATTTAGAAGCTGAATTAAGTGTAAATAATCATGAGGGAACAAATCCCGAAGAAAACGGATCCTTAAAACGGATTAAAAACACTAACGAACCTTAAAGCATGTTTTTCGAGGTAACCGGGAAAACGTGTCTTTAAGCGGGTCAAAGACTCGTAACAATTTGGTCAAGTAAATAATCATTAATAAATATTAGTGAAGCTTTAGAACCAATAAAATCAATAAAACGAGAAGATTTGTAAAAACTGTCAAAAACGGAAGTTGTGGGGTAGAAACATAAATAACCAAAACTTATGTGTCCACTTTTAAAATAAAAAGCAAAGTTTGTGAGTGTGTGCTGTGTGTGTGTCCGATTTGGACCCCTCCTTCACACTCCCTCACACTCTCCTCTTATTAGCAAAGACAAAAACAATAAAAAGCAAAAGTAACTATACTACTACTCTACCTACCACACCCTCTCTCTCCTATTCTCTATTCTCTCACTCACGTACCCATCTCCTTCCTCCTCTCTATTTTCTTCCTCTCAACCGATGCCATGGAGTTTTGAACAAACCCCCACAAAACTCCATCTTCTCTCATCTTGTTAAGTGCTTGAACCTCCTCCAAAAATTATAAAAATACCACTATTGTCTTCCCCTCATCAAGAGCAACACTTCTATCTTTCCAAAATTCGAAAACAACAACTTTCATCTCCATGGGTATGGAGCTTTTGGAGCTTCAAGACTACCACTAGGACCACCTTCTTCTCCTTGTTCTTTTGAGGTAAAAATCTTCTTGAAACTCCATTGTTTTTCTAGCCTTATGGGCAAAATGAAAATCTAGCTAAACCCTTGTTGATTCCTTTGTACCCAGCCGATTTTGGCATTGTTGGAGAGTGGGAAACCTTATTCTTGAGCCACTCCAAGCATTACATATACCCTTGGAAGGTAATATGTTTTCTAAAACCCTAAAACTTGCACTAAAAGCTTAAATAATGTTAGGGTTAGTTTTAGTATTAAAGTATGCATATGTATGGGTTGTAGTGTTAGGGAATTTGAAGTACTATAACTGGTAGAGAGAGAGAAAGAAGGAAGGATGAAGAAGCAAGAAGGAGAAAAAGAAAACTAGACGGGAGAACAAGGTAATGATACTCATCTTTGTGTAGTCTTGTGTATATGTATGTAACAGATTTTATAAGTTTGAAATGAGTAATGAAAATGGTATTGTGCAGTAGTGTAATGTGTAGGAGAATCCAAATGTTTTAAACCTTTAAAAGACATATAAAACTTATTTAAACCTAGTTGGGATTGGAATGTAATGTGCGGGAATTTTTAAGAGTGTTTTAGTATAGGGATTGTGTATGGGAGCTTGTATATATATGGTTGTTGAAAACAGGTGAGATAATAGAAATGTGTGAATAAACAATGTGGTGAGAGTATAAAAATATAGGGGCGACTATGGCAAAAGTTACCTAGGATTAGAACACTTAGTGGGCTTGAAACTAGGTGGAAAGTGTGTGTTGTAACAGATTTTTGTTTGATTTAGGTAATGGATAGATGGGGAGAGATAGTTAATGTATTGTGAGGTGTTAGAAACTCTAGAAACGACACTAGAGGAGGGAACCATAGATGGGGAGTGTAAGTGTTAGAATCTGTAGCATAATGCAACTAGGAAGAGCTAATGTAAGTGTTGAGTTGAAACTTGGAAAAGTTTGTATATAAAGTAGCATAGGATTGTGTAAGGGATTAAGGAGTGAAATAACATGATTTAGAGTGTTTAAGTAGTGGTAAAACATGTGGGAATAAGTGTAGGAACAATGGGGAAGTAATGGGTGAAAGATAGAACTGAAAACAGATTTTCAAACTGAAGTACTGGGCCGGACCGGACTTGCGACCGGACTTGCAAGTTCGGTCGAGCCCAGAATCACAAAGACGGGAGTCTTCTGGAATGGACCGGACTTGCAATCGGACTTGCAAGTTCGGTCGGACCAGAGACTCTACCCGTCTGAAACCTTCTGGAATGGACCGAACTTGCGACCGGACTTGCAAGTTCGGTCGGACCAGAAACTTTTCCGTTCGAAACCTTCTGGAATGGACCGAACTTGCGACCGGACTTGCAAGTTCGGTCGGGCCAGAAAAATTTCCGTAATGAAAGCTACTGGAATGGACCGGACTTGCGTCCGGACTTGCAAGTCCGGTCGAGTTAAAAAAAATGTAAAATTAAATAATAATAACATACATATATATATATATGTATACCCACATATATAAATGTACATATGTCAATGTACCAATGTTAAGTAAGGAAAGGAACTTAAAGTAAAGAAGAGTAAGTAAGTAATGTATAAGCAAAAGAAGTGTAAGGACATAGTAAGTAAGATTTAGGAAACGTAGGAGTAATCGAATTAAGTTAATGATAGTTAAATTAATCACCCGAACATATGTATGTTATAGGACTTGATTTGTGAGCACCGAAGGAACGTTGGAATACAAGTACAACGGTGAACGGTATGAATTCCTCATGCCCCGTATGCTATCTTGGTTACTCTGATTTGTGTGTTGTGTGCTAATTGATCACCAAATAAGATAAATGCACGGACCGGAGTTATCATGCTTACTTGTGAATATGTAGTGTTGTATGCTGTGTATATTTTCTTTAATTCTTAGATTGTATAATTCATGAAATGCATGGATGAATATGAATGTGTGTATGTATGTTGTATTGTACTGTGACCGATTGTGATTGTGCTTGGACTTCTAACTTATTCCTAACAAGCTAACCAACCTAACTTAAATTGGTAATTAAATTGGAATGAGTAGAAGTCCGATATAGTTTCGGCCACGCGTGAGGATGCGGAGTCACGAGAGGTTGGCTCCAATTCCTGACTCTTAAACTGGTCCACGGCCCAAATCCCTTAAGTGGGTAGCATCCCGGATTGGTGAGTCAAGTAAATCCCGGTGGTGGGACGGTGTAGTCCCCGGGCCGGAGGTCATACCGACTTAACTTGAGTATGAGTAAGTAAGTAAGAATGAGTAAGTAAAGTGAATGTAAGTAAGTAAGTGTAAGTAAGAGTAAGTAATGTGAAATGAGTAAAAGAGTAAATAGCATTCCGATTAACCCGGATGCGTAATTTGGCTAACCCTTGTGAAGGTAAGAATGGTGTATGCTATTGTACTGTTGCCTTGGATTGTGTATTGTATATGCATGTATGTTGTATGTAAAGCATGTATGTATGAAATTAATGAACCGCGTGTTTAGTGGACGTCAAGTAGTCGGCGTGCCCTAGCTAGCACGCGGTATACGCGGAGTTCATGCGCAGCTTTTGCTGAGCCCCTTGGGGCGATGTTTTTACTACACGCAGGTACAAGAGAAGGATGACGGCTGTGAAGAGATGTAGCTAGTTCCTTTTGTCTTCTTTTTGGATTGTAAACAATGAATTATGAATGGTGTACTAAGTAGTACACGGCTTTAGCTTTTGATAGCCGGTGTACCATGGGGTACACCTTTTTGGATATAGAAAGGGTGGCGAATTGGTCTAGATGAGTAGCTTGTAGAAAACTCATTCTTTTGGTAACTTCAAAGTGTTGTAATCGAATATACCTTGAAATACTCGGTGATCCAGGATTGTAAGTATGTTATGTTTTTGGAATGGGTAAGTAATTGTAGTAGCTCGGTATACTATGATCATCAGATCGTTACTGTAAGTATGGTAGGCCTAGCTAGCCGTATGGGCGGTTAGCGGCGTTGTACCACCCGCCGTAGTAAGTAGTAGTATTCCGCTGTGAACTGATAGGATTAATAGGACGATTAGACGGTAAGAATAGGATTAACGGTAGGGGTGTTACAAAAAGTGGTATCAGAGCGTAGTAACGCTCTGATGTCCTTAGTTACCGAGCATAGGGGATTACCGAGTTAGGATTTCAACCGTCTTAGTACGGATACTTAGAAACCTAACTAGGAACTACCGTTGTTAACAACGGATACCCTTGACGTTCTTATGAACGATACCTTTGCTTAAATTCCAAGACCTTTAGGTCATATCATGCGAAGCCTAATGTAAATGCTAAATGTTCAGATGTCAGGACGAGGTCGAGGCCGACCTAGGGGAGAGACGTCTGACGGACCCGGCGCGCAGACGATAGCCGAGATCGTCGCCGCCACGGTAGCGCAGATGCTACCCCAAGTAATCAATGCGATGCAACAAAACCAACAGAACCAAGCAGGACCAATCCCTCCCCCCTCCACCCAGAGAAGCGAACTGGGTAAAAGCTGTAGCGGAACTCCGCCCTCCTTGCTTTAGGGGCAAGAGTGATCCGGCTAAGTTAGAAGCCTACATCTCCGAGATGGAGACGGCGTTTGAAACCCTCGAAGCTCATGCTGGAGTTCGAGTTAGAGTTGCTGCCTACTATCTGAAAGATGCAGCCATGGATTGGTGGAAGCTAGTCAAGCACGAGCACGTCAACGACCCCACCTTCGACTGGGAGTCCTTTGCATCCCTCCTCCGATCAAAATACTATCCGGAGCATGTGAAAACAAAGAAAAGGCTAGAGTTGGACGCCTTGAAAATGACAGACAAGATGTATGTGGATGAGTATTACCGCACCTTCACTTCTATCCTCCGTCTTCTACCCGATCTAGGATACACCGGCCAGGTGTTGGTCGATCGCTTCTATGGCGGTCTGAGCCATCGCCTTCGGTACGGTATAGGCTACACTCGATTTACCTCCCTTCAGGTAAATATCGGTTAACCCTTAGTACCATTTCAATCCCTTAATTTCATTGAATTCCTTGAATCTCTTCCTTATCCTTTCTTAAATGAGAATCCCGGCTAATACCTAAAACTTCAGGAGTGTTATCACGCGGCTTCTCGCGTTGAGATCACTTGCCAACTACGGGATGAAGAAACCGCGCTGAAGCGCAAGGCAAACAATAAGAACACAAGTGCCGAGGAGCAGAACCAGGGTAAAAGCTGGAAAAATAAGAAAGGGAAGTTCTTTCATCAAACTCAAAAGAAATTCCCAAGTGAGAGCAGTGCCCATGCTGAGCAGGGCAAACCAGTTGAGCTTCTTCAGCTAGGTTCATCTACACCGGTGACCGCAAAGCCACTGAGATCACACCCACCTAAGGGTAAACTTATAATCCAAATTTGAATTCGTATAAGTATCATATCTAGTATATCCACGCACACATGTGCTAACCCTCTAAACCTCAGGTTCTGGCTCCGGTTTCACCAAAACCTTCTCCGACGGCCGCACCTATGTGTGCAGAAAGTGCAACCAAGACCATCCCGGCAAGGACTACTATGGGAGAGAGATCAAGTGCTACAATTTCCAGAAACCGGGACATACAGCCAACAGATGCCCAGAGAATGCCAAGCAAAAAGGGAACTTCCAAAGCTACAAGCAGAGGGAAGGTAAGGAGGTTGCATCTGGTGATGCACCGACCCAGCAGGCACCACAGGGACAGGGATCCCGGGGACCTCAGAGGGGTGCACCTCAGAGGTAGCCTGTCTTGCCTGTGATTGACCGTGACGGGTCCGGTTCTAAATCCGGCCCATGTAATTATCCGAACCTTTAATCCTTGAAGAAGCATGACTAAGTATTAGCATAACTGTTTGAATGAATGCATGAGTGAATAATTGAAGTAAGTATGGAGCATGAAAAGAGGTAGTTGAAACTAGTACTCACTGTAGATGAAATTTATAACCATAGGAAGCTTTAGTATCTGTTATCCGATACCGGTAAACCTGAATCAAGAAGAGACCGACAACACCAATCACTACTACACCAGCGAACAGTGTCAGGTCATCCGACCAGGTATGATTCAATTAAGGGAATACCTGACACCCGAAGCCCAAACCTCAATCATTCGACGATGCAACGAGCTAGGAACGGGTCAAGGTGGATTTTATACACCCGAATTCCCCGGTGGAGCGAAGATGAAGCTGAAAATGATGTGCTTGGGAAAGGATTGGAATCCTTATACCAAGACATACCAAGAGACACGAACACAAGATGGAGCAACGCCACCGACAATACCTCCAGAATTTCAGACACTTGTCACACAAGCAGTAGAACTTGCACAACAATGCGAATATGAACCGATCCCCGCACTTGAAGCGGACCTTTGTATCGTCAACTTCTATGAGAAAGAAGGACGACTTGGGTTACACCAAGACAAGGACGAGACAGCGGAATCTCTTGAACAAGGAGTGCCCATAGTGTCTTGGTCCATCGGTGATGACGCCATATTTATGTATAGCGAGCAGAAGCGTGTGGACCTCGCACAGAAATTGGTATTGAGATCAGGAGATGTCCTAATCATGGGTGGAAACTCTAGGATGCTGTATCACGGGATCAATAAGATCAAGTTAAATATGGCACCATCGGCAATAATCAATGCCACACACATGAAACCAAGACGCCTGAACCTTACCTTTAGGAAGTATTAAATTCATAGTATCATGTAATCTATTAGTAACGTGTATTAGAGACACGGCATGTATGATCGTTGGTTTATCAATAAAGAGCAGTGTTGATTTAAATTCCACTTGTGTCCACCATCAATACTTATCCACTTATGAATCCAATAGGTTGTGGACTCGGTACTGAAGGTAACCTGAGTATCCTCACCGAAGCACAAGCCGGCAGAAGTGGCACCATCTTAACGGGAACATTTCCAGTGAATGGCATTGATGCCAATGTATTATTCGACTCCGGCGCCTCTCACACTTTCGTATCACCATCTTTCGTGAAGAGGTTGAAGCTAGATGCGGATGAGCTACCGAATTTTATGGTTACTCTCCCATCGAAGGAGCGAGTAAAGTGCACCAAATACTATCAATCAGCCACCATTGAAATCAAAAACGAAGTGTTTCCCATCTCCTTCATCGAGTTTAATGGATTGGGATTCGACTTAATCATCGGAATGAATTGGTTGGAGCGGCACAAAGGTAGAATTATCTGCGCCGAGCATCAATTGCTGCTCAAGAGTCCTTCTGGGGTTACGGTATCTTACCGCCAGAGACCGAGAGAGCCTTCGACCACACTTATATCTGCTATGGCTATGTACCGGGAGCTCAGAAAGGGCCATGAAGTGTATCTATGTTATGTACAAGACCTGGAGAGAGATCCAGAGTTCAGTGAAGATGTGTCGATTGTATCCGAATTCCCTGATGTATTCCCTAAGGAGCTACCCGGCATGCCACCACCGAGAGCAGTGGAATTTGAAATTGATCTTTTGCCAGGTACCGGTCCCATTGCTAGGGCACCGTACCGCATGGCACCTGCAGAAATGACAGAATTGAAAGAACAACTACGAGACCTTCTAGACAAAGGGTTCATACGCCTGAGCGTATCACCCTGGGGAGCACTGGTTCTCTTCATGAAGAAGGACGGTAGCCTCCGACTTTGCATTGACTACCGCGAGCTAAATGCGGTTACAGTCAAGAATAAATACCCATTGCCACGCATCGACGACCTATTTGATCAGCTGAAAGGAGCATCGGTCTTCTCCAAGATTGACCTCCGTTCTGGGTATCATCAAATTGCTATCAAAGAGCAAGATATTGAGAAAACGGCATTCCGTACCAGATATGGCCACTACGAATTCACAGTGATGCCATTCGGGTTGTCAAATGCACCAGCTAAATTCATGGACCTCATGAACCGTTTATTCAGTGAGCAGTTGGACACTTCGTTTGTTGTTTTCATCGACGACATCCTTGTATACTCAAAATCATCAGAGGAACACGAAATACATTTAAGGAAAGTGCTTGAGACACTGCGCGAGAACCAGCTGTATGCGAAGTACTCCAAATGCGAGTTCTGGCTAGATCAGGTATCATTCCTTGGTCATGTCATCTCGAGCGTGGGTATCTCAGTGGACCCTTCTAAGATAGAAGTTATACGATCATGGCCTAGACCTAAGACGGTTACCGACATTCGGAGCTTTCTAGGTCTAGCCGGTTACTACCGGAGATTTGTAAAGGACTTCTCAAAGGTCGCTAAGCCCATGACTACACTGATAAAGAAAGATGCACCGTTTGTATGGACAGACGAGTGCGAAGTATCATTTCAGAACCTTAAAGACTCATTGACCTCAGCGCCCATCCTTACTCTTCCAGAGGGCACAGAGGGATTTGAGGTATATTGTGATGCATC
This sequence comes from Limonium bicolor, assembly GCA_023374045.1. Lineage (NCBI taxonomy): Eukaryota > Viridiplantae > Streptophyta > Magnoliopsida > Caryophyllales > Plumbaginaceae > Limonium > Limonium bicolor. The sequence continues at coordinate 56,532,555 of CM041776.1, forward strand.
AGGCAAAGGAATGGGATGCGTACTCATGCAGCATGGCAAGGTTGTAGCTTATGCCTCCCGCCAGCTGAAAAAGCATGAGGAGAATTACCCGACACATGACTTAGAGTTAGGAGCCATTGTCTTCGCCTTGAAGATATGGCGACACTATCTCTATGGGGTAAGCATCACCATCTACTCCGACCATAAGAGCTTACAGTATGTATTCACGCAGAAAGAACTGAATTTGAGACAGAGAAGGTGGATGGAGTTTCTCTCAGACTACGACATCAACCTACAGTATAAGGAAGGGAAGGCGAACATCGTAGCCGACGCCCTGAGTCGTCGAGCACACTCGCTCCATTCGCTACTCGCTTCTTCTAGCTTGGATGACGAGGTGCAAGACGCTCAGTTGAGCGACCCTTACCTAACCGAAATCAGACAAAAGATCGAAAATGGTACATTTGAGAAGAAAAAGTATGACTTCAAGCTACATGAAGATGGTTTGATTCGGTTGAATGGCAGGTTATGCGTCCCCCGAAGCAATGATGAGCTAAGGGATCGCATCCTGCAAGAGTCACACAGTTCCACATTATCAGTCCATCCAGGAGCCTCCAAGATGTACAAAGACATGAAGAGGTACTTCTGGTGGTCTGGAATGAAATCAGATGTGACAGAATTTGTATTGAGATGCTTGACATGCCAAAAAGTAAAATTCGAACATCGTAGACCGGGCGGAATGGTACAATCGATGCCAGTTCCGGAGTGGAAATTTCATGATATCTCCATGGATTTTGTTGTTGGACTCCCACCTGCCAGGGGAGGACTCAACATGATCTGGGTTGTAGTCGATCGCCTTACCAAGGTTGCCAGATTTATACCGATGAAGGACACCTGGAAGGTAGTGAAACTACCTGAGCTATTCAACAAGGAGATTATCAGACACCACGGAGTCCCGAAAACCATAGTATCTGACCGCGACACCAGATTTCTTTCGAGATACTGGAGAGCTACACGGGAAGCGTTGGGTACAGAATTGAAGTTGAGTACCGCCTTCCATCCTCAGACCGACGGTCAGACAGAAAGGACCATCCAGACACTGGAGGACATGCTTCGGGCGTGTACCTTAGACTTTCAGGGGAGTTGGTTAGACAAGCTTCATCTTATCGAATTTTCATACAATAATAGTTATCACGCCTCGATTAAGATGTCGCCTTTCCAAGCTCTATATGGTAGACCTTGCCGTACACCCTTGTGTTGGGATGAGTCAAGCGAAGCGGTCATCATAGGACCGGAGTATCTTGAGCAAGTGCAAGCTGAAGTTCAGCAGATTCGAGCAAACATGAAGGCAGCCCAAGATAGACAGAAATCCTAGGCGGATGTGCGACGACGCGACCTTGAGTTCGCCATGGGCGACCAAGTGTTCTTGCGTGTTTCACCTATGAAGGGTGTCTTCCAATTTGGTCAGAAGGGCAAGTTGAGCCCAAAATTTGTAGGGCCATATGCTATCACCGAAAGAGTTGGATCCGTACCCTACAGGTTAGCATTACCTGAGGACTTGGGACGTATCCATGATGTATTTCATGTGTCACAACTCAAGAAGTATATTGCCGATCCTTCTCATGTGATAGAGCCCGAGAGACTATCCATTGAGCCGAACATGAGATATGTTGAAACTCCCATGAGAATCCTTGATAGGAAGACCAGAGACACTCGCCATAAGTCTATACGAATGGTGAAGGTCCTATGGTCAAACCATGATGTCGAAGAAGCGACATGGGAGTTGGAAGATGCCATGAAGGCTAAGTACCCGCAGTTATTCATAGACTAGATAGTCTAGTATTTAGTAATACGGGTACGGGGCGTACCCCTTTTAAGGGGGGTAGAGCCTTTTTGCTTTTGCATTGCTTCGGGGTAAGCATTGCATAGTGTGTAGGTATTGTAATAGACTTTTGTATGGCACATGTAGTGCAAGTGAAGTTGGTATGTGTATGTATGTATGTGTAATGAGTAGTGTATGAATGTGTATGTACGATGGATGTTGTATATGTAATGTGTAATGTGAATTGCATCGATGTATTGTGTGATTGTATGGAAATGGTGTATGGTGTATGTGAATTCGTATTGTGTGTGAATGCGTATTGTGCTCGAATAGTGTATACTTGCAATTTGGAATGAAGTAAACGCCTCATAGGTGTAGTAAGACACATTATGGCAATTGGTTTGCATAATGAGTAGAATTATAAAACTATTAACCTTGAGCAACTTTGAGGGCAAAGTTTCTTAAGGGGGGTAGATTGAAATACCCCGTAATTAAAAATAGTGATTAATTAGGCTAATAAGTAATTTAGAAGCTAAATTAAGTGTAAATAATCATGAGGGAACAAATCCCAAAGAAAACGGATCCTTAAAACGGATTAAAAACATTAACGAACCTTAAAGCACGTTTTTCGAGGTAATCGGGAAAACGTGTCTTTAAGCGGGTCAAATAGACTCGTAACAATTTTGGTCAACTAAATAATCATTAATAAATATTAGTGAAGCTTTAGAACCAATAAAATCAATAAAACGAGAAATTTGTAAAAACTGTCAAAAACGGGAAGTTGTGGGGTAGAAACATAAATAACCAAAACTTATGTGTCCACTTTTAAAATAAAAAGCAAAGTTTGTGAGTGTGTGCTGTGTGTGTGTCTGATTTGGACCCCTCCCTCACACTCCCTCACACTCTCATCTTATTAGCAAAAGACAAAAACAATAAAAAGCAAAAAGTAACTATACTACTCTACCTCACACCCTCTCTCTCCTATTCTCTATTCTCTCACTCACGTACCCATCTCCTTCCTCCTCTCTATTTTCTTCCTCTCAACCGATGCCATGGAGTTTTGAACAAACCCCCACAAAACTCCATCTTCTCTCATCTTGTTAAGTGCTTGAACCTCCTCCAAAAATTATAAAAATACCACCATTGTCTTCCCCTCATCAAGAGCAACACTTCTATCTTTCCAAAATTCGAAAACAACAACTTTCATCTCCATGGGTATGGAGCTTTTGGAGCTTCAAGACTACCACTAGGACCACCTTCTTCTCCTTGTTCTTTTGAGGTAAAAATCTTCTTGAAACTCCATTGTTTTTCTAGCCTTATGGGCAAAACGAAAATTTAGCTAAACCCTTGTTGGTTCCTTTGTACCCAGCCGATTTTGGCATTGTTGGAGAGTGGGAAACCTTATTCTTGAGCCACTCCAAGCATTACATATACCCTTGGAAGGTAATATGTTTTCTAAAACCCTAAAACTTGCACTAAAAGCTTAAATAATGTTAGGGTTAGTTTTAGTATTAAAGTATGCATATGTATGGGTTGTAGTGTTAGGGAATTTGAAGTACTATAACCGGTAGAGAGAGAGAAAGAAGGAAGGAGGAAGAAGCAAGAAGGAGAAAAAGAAAACTAGAAGGGAGAACAAGGTAATGATACTCATCTTTGTGTAGTCTTGTGTATATGTATGTAACAGATTTTATAAGTTTGAAATGAGTAATGAAAATGGTATTGTGCAGTAGTGTAATGTGTAGGAGAATCCAAATGTTTTAAACCTTTAAAAGACATATAAAACTTATTGAAACCTAGTTGGGATTGGAATGTAATGTGCAGGAATTTTTAAGAGTGTTTTAGTATTGGGATTGTGTGTGGGAGCTTGTATATATATGGTTGTTGAAAACAGGTGAGATAATAGAAATGTGTGAATAAACAATGTGGTGAGAGTATAAAAATATAGGGGAGACTATGGCAAAATTTACCTAGGATTAGAACACTTAGTGGGCTTGAAACTAGGTGGAAAGTGTGTGTTGTAACATATTTTTGTTTGATTTAGGTAATGGATAGATGGGGAGAGATAGTTAATGTATTGTGAGGTGTTAGAAACTCTAGAAACAACACTAGAGGAGGGAACCATAGTTGGGGAGTGTAAGTGTTAAAATCTGTTGCATAATGCAACTAGGAAGAGCTAATGTAAGTGTTGAGTTGAAACTTTGAAAATTTTGTATATAAAGTAGCATAGGATTGTGTAAGGGATTAAGGAGTGGAATAACATGATTTAGAGTGTTTAAGTAGTGGTAAAACATGTGGGAATAAGTGTAGGAACAATGGGGAAGTAATGGGTGAAAGATAGAACTGAAAACAGATTTTCAAATTGAAGTACTGGGCCGGACCGGACTTGCGACCGGACTTGCAAGTTCGGTCGAGCCCAGAATCACCAAGACGGGAGTCTTCTGGAATGGACCGGACTTGCGACCAGACTTGCAAGTTCGGTCGGACCAGAGACTCTACCCGTCTGAAACCTTCTGGAATGGACCGAACTTGCGACCGGACTTACAAGTTCGGTCGGACCAGAAACTTTTCCGTTCGAAACCTTCTGGAATGGACCGAACTTGCGACCGGACTTGCAAGTTCGGTCGGGCCAGAAAAATTTCCGTAATGAAAGCTACTGGAATGGACCGGACTTGCGTCCGGACTTGCAAGTCCGGTCGAGTAAAAAAAATGTAAAATTAAATAATAATAATAACATACATATATATATGTATACCCACATATATAAATGTACATATGTCAATGTACCAATGTTAAGTAAGGAAAGGAACTTAAAGTAAAGAAGAGTAAGTAAGTAATGTATAAGCATAAGAAGTGTAAGGACATAGTAAGTAAGAGTTAGGAAACGTAGGAGTAATCGAATTAAGTTAATGATAGTTAAATTAATCACCCGAACATATGTATGTTATAGGACTTGATTTGTGAGCACCGAAGGAACGTTGGGATACAAGTACAACGGTGAACGGTATGAATTCCTCATGCCCCGTATGCTATCTTGGTTACTCTGATTTGTGTGTTGTGTGCTAATTGATCACCAAATAAGATAAATGCACGGACCGGAGTTATCATGCTTACTTGTGAATATGTAGTGTTGTATCATGTGTATATTTTCTTTAATTCTTAGTTTGTATAATTCATGAAATGCATGGATGAATATGAATGCGTGTATGTATGTTGTATTGTACTGTGACCGATTGTGATTGTGCTTGGACTTCTAACTTATTCCTAACAAGCTAACCAACCTAACTTAAATTGGTAATTAAATTGGAATGAGTAGAAGTCCGATATAGTTACGGCCACGCGTGAGGATGCGGAGTCACGAGAGGTTGGCTCCAATTCCTGACTCTTAAACTGGTCCGCGGCCCAAATCCCTTAAGTGGGTAGCATCCCGGATTGGTGAGTCAAGTAAATCCCGGTGGTGGGACGGTGTAGTCCCCGGGCCGGAGGTCATACCGACTTAACTTGAGTATGAGTAAGTAAGTAAGAATGAGTAAGTAAAGTGAATGTAAGTAAGTAAGTAAGTGTAAGTAAGAGTAAGTAATGTGAAATGAGTAAAAGAGTAAATAGCATTCCGATTAACCCGGATGCGTAATTTGGCTAACCCTTGTGAAGGTAAGAATGATGTATGCTATTGTACTGTTGCCTTGGATTGTGTATTGTATATGCATGTATGTTGTATGTAAAGCATGTATGTATGAAATTAATGAACCGCATGTTTAGTGGACGTCAAATAGTCGGCGTGCCCTAGCTAGCACGCGGTATACGCGGAGTTCATGCGTAGCTTTTGCTGAGCCCCTTGGGGTGATGTTTTTACTACACGCAGGTACAAGAGAAGGATGACGGCTGTGAAGAGATGTAGCTAGTTCCTTTTGTCTTCTTTTTGGATTGTAAACAATGAATTATGAATGGTGTACTAAGTAGTACACAGCTTTAGCTTTTGATAGCCGGTGTACCATGGGGTACACCTTTTTGGATATAGAAAGGGTGGCGAATTGGTCTAGATGAGTAGCTTGTAGAAAACTCATTCTTTTGGTAACTTCAAAATGTTGTAATCGAATATACCTTGAAATACTCGGTGATCCAGGATTGTAAGTATGTTATGTTTTTGGAATGGGTAAGTAATTGTAGTAGCTCGGTATACTATGATCATCAGACCGTTACTGTAAGTAAGGTAGGCCTAGCTAGCCGTATGGGCGGTTAGCGGCGTTGTACCACCCACCGTAGTAAGTAGTAGTATTCCGCTGTGAACTGATAGGATTAACAAGATGATTAGACGGTAAGAATAGGATTAACGGTAGGGGTGTTAAATTCATCCATGCAAAGAAAACCAGGGGATCTTGTGACACAGTTTTAAAAAGAGGTATATTGTGAATTACAAAAAAAAAACAGGGGTATATTGTGAATTTTCCCTAAATTTTTTTAGGGTTTAAATTCGATACTAGTTGTTCTTAGAAAATTAACAAAAAAAATAAAGAATCTGTTTTAAAAATTTCAAGTTTAGATTCAGATACACGATAGTAATCATAGATTATTCCGATTCATCTTGTAGTTTTTCTCTAAATTTTTAGTTAACGACTATAGTAATAATAGAGATTAACTTAAATTTTACTTGTTTACCGTTTTTTAACATCAAGTTTGATTTCATATAATCTATACTTGTTGATCAACTTTTTAACTTTTTTGTTCTAGATTAATTTCATATTGTTTCTAAATTTTGTTAATGTTCAAATTTGAGACTGGTTAATCATATAAAATTTTATAGAAAATGAACCCGTTTTCTAAAACTTTTAAGTTTAGGTTCATATACAGTATTAGTTGTTGTAAAAAATCTTGTTAAAAATTTACCACATAATTTTCATTTTTTTAAAACTCACGTATTGAAAATATAAAATTAGATTGTTCAATATTTTACTATGCTCAAAAATTAGATCTAGTTGTTCATAAGAAATTTTAAAATAAAACAATGTCAATATAATATACCATTTGTTCATCTTTTGGATCGTATGTTTTACCGTTATTTATAAATTGTTCATATTTTTTATACTAGTTGTTCATTAGAAGTTATATAATAAACAATGTCAATATAATATACCATATTTATTGGCTTACCAATTTTTAAACATCAAGTTCGTGTTCATATAATTTATACTTGTTGTTCAACTTTTTAATCTGTTTGTTCAATATGTATTTCACATTATTCCTTGATTTTGTTAGAGTTCAAATTCGATACTCGCTGTTCTTAGAAAATTAAAAATAAAATGAAGAATTCAATTTTAAAATTTCCAAATTAGAGTCAGATTTGGTATAGTAATAATAGATTATTCTTGTCTTTGTTCTAGATTTTCTATAAATATTTGCTTAACTATTATAATAAAAATAGATTTATTTAAATTTAAAAGCAAAAACAAAAAATTTTCAATAATAGATTATTTTTATTCTTGTAGCACTTTTCATCCCTTCGCGATAACCTTCAGCGAATTTAATTTCCATGACGCGGTATAATAGTTGAAACGCTCTAAGAGTCAGCGGCAGTAGAAACTTTTGAAACGAACCCAAAAAAGAAAAAAGACGAAAGAGAGAAAAGGTGAGAAAGCAAACGTTTTTCTGTCTTCCATTGGCGCCACCCACTCCACTTATTTAAGGCATTGGGACAAAGCGTTAAGTAAGTGTGATTTGTGAAGCCTGCATTCATGGGTAAGACTACGGGCTGGGATCTGAGCGCCATCATCGTAAATGGCATGTCAACCCTTGGGTCTTCCGGTTTTAACAGTGATACAGAGAACCAGAACCCAATTCTATCCACCGAAAAGACTGACAAGCCGCAAAACATTACTTCACCGCTGGTTGTTTCGCCGGTGGTAGTGACACCCAACAATAACAGTATTCCTTCCACCATTGTTGGGGGATTGCACAAGTCAGCACGCTACCATTTTCCGATGCTAGGCCAACCGTTAGCTCCGTCTCCTTCACTGCCACCTGAACCAGGGGTTTCACACTCGGCGAAAATGTCCGGAATCTTTTTCAATGATTGTTTTCCATTCTCTAATTCTGTTTGCATCATTTAGTCATAATTATCATATTTTTGCTGTTGCAAATCCAGGAAGAAGTTGGGAGAAGAAAGAGAGTGGACGTCTGCAACAATGACAACGAAGGAACTCTTGTCCATTGACAAATGGGGGTGGAGAAAATATGGTCAGAAAGTGATCACTTTTGATGGCAAGCGGTTCAACAGGTCTCGATTTCTCCTTACTCCGATCTCTGGTTAATGAGAATGGTTTGCCGGTTTGAGCCTTTTAAATCACGTATTCAGTTAGAGACGTATCAAAAGAGTCAATTGAAAAAATCATGCAAAAATTGATTCATAGTACTATGATTAACAAAAATTCCTATTTACAATACTTTTAGGTTAATATCTTAACTATACATTTAATTTTTACGTTTTCTTCCTCATTAAACAAGTTAGTTTGTGATTGAACAGTTTTTTATGTTTACTATTCAACTAATAAATTATTAACATAACAAAATTACAAGCAATAACTTTCATCAAATCAACTTTGACTTAGTAAAAATCTTTTGAATGAGCAAGTTATTAGATCATAAATAGTGATTTTAAGAACTATTATAATTTATTTCAGCATTTACATAAAAATATATACTTCGATTTTGTTACTAATCTATAAATAAATAATATCTTTGACGAGGTAAAACATTTCTTAGAAGAATATTGCTCGTTATTCAATTTTATTTCATGATGTTTTCTATTTTTAAGAGGTTTTCTATTTTGAATATAAATGTATATGTGTGGTGTTTATTTGCTCAACATAACATAATTTTTTATTTTAACATTTTCTAAATTTACTTTGAGAACTTTTGAAAAGTATGGTAACTATAAAGATTGTTTTTTAATCTTGTTATGTAAAGTGGTCAATCCATTTTTCAAATCTTGTAGACTTATATTGAAATACAAATAAAAAAATACCCCAACAAGAAATTTTTCCTTTTTTTATAATAATTGATGTATAATTTCTGCTTAAGTTCTTATTTTAAAAAATAAATGTTTGACATTTTTGTTTTTTAAATTTGAAATGTCCGTCCTATTTTATATAAATACATTATATAGTTTTAATAAACAAATTGAAAAATACAACCGTATAAACCTCACAAGTATTCTTAAAAGAGAGGATAATTTTGTAAATCACGTACCATAAAATCTAAAATTGTAGTGCTTATAATTTTTTAGAATTAGTAAAACTGCACCTATACAACCACTTCTAAATAAATCGGATGTAGTTTTGAAATACAATCCTAATATACAACCAATATACAACCTATGGGGATGGGATGTCAAACTTGTAACACATTGTCAAAATAGCCCACCAATCCAGCCATCTAGCTTTTAACATAAACCGGTTAAAGATATTCAATTAAGCACCAACACAATTAATCGGGTTTTATGTAACGGAATAACAAATTAAACCGTTATAAACGCCCCTATTTATTTCTTTTTGAACTTGGTTACATTCTTAAGTATGAGATATTTTTATGTTTTCACTCTTTAAATTTTACTTTTTTTCACACTTCCGATTCAACATTTTATGTAAAAAGTACGTAATTTAAGTCAAATATCATGTAACATGTGAATGAAGGGTAATATGAAATTGCAGGAACTATTACAAATGTAGTTCGAAAAACTGCAAGGTAAAGAGACATGTGGATGTTCTCCGACCGCATAACTTCCGCATCTCCTACCATGGTATCCATTTCCACCAACCCCCAACCCGCCTTAATGTACTCGCCGGCCTCACCCGTGGCACCACCTTGAGTATCTTGAATCCGCCTGGCGCCAGACGCCACCCCGCGGCCTATCAGCCGTCAAAATCAACACATGAGGAGAACATTGAGACTGCTTTTGTAGCTTCACAGAAGGGATTGTCCAAGAAATCAGAGGGCTTCACGGTGGTCGCAGATGGCTTCAATAACCTTGGAGGTTTCAAAGGCCCAGCCGAGCGGCCACCTCCGGTGGTGCTTTCTTCCTTGCCTGTGGCGTCTAATGACCTATTTCCCGTCACACCTCTAGTAGCACCCGCACTTTCTGATTGGTTAGTTGATGAGGTCAGCATTCAGAGTGCTCCTAATGATTGTCAACGAGGATCGCCAATGGGCAACCAATTTGAAGGAGGTAAGGTTGATGATGAAGAGAGCGAGGAGATTACACTAATTCCCAACCCGATCGCTATGGTCAGCGAGGAGATGGTATTTGGAGGGATAAGTCCATTCCATGTTGTGGGTGAAGGATACACCGGAGCTTGGGCTTGGGAGTAGGTTAGGAAAGGAACAGATAGGAGGGAGGTTGGGGTCGACGGGGATAGGAAGGGGCTCGGCTTAGGTGACCATAAAGACTCGGCACCTCATTATTTTGTGGTTGTTTTAGTCTGACTGTTTTGTTGTTGTTTTATATATGGCAGTATATTGTTGGAGTAGAATGTAGGACCCACTTGGGACCCATGTGGGACCACTCCCAAAACAGCCAAATTTATGCCTCCTCCAAACGCACCATAAGCTGTTAATTGGGAGGGTCAGGTTCTACTGGTTAGGCTAATTTGGGTCTAGTTATATTAAATCTGATTTTTTTTTTATTTTATTGGATCATTTAATCGTCTTTTGTCAACCCTTAGTTTTTTTGGTAAACCAATAATGAATACCCCTATCAATTAAAATATGAGTCATTCTATAGTTATGATTCAAAATTTAAATTTATTTTTAAAATGGGTTATACTTTGAATGAAAGAGGGTATATAAATAGGTAAATTCTTATACCCACTCTAAATTGAGAGGGTATGGTACCCTTGTTACATGGACCAATTATATATTAACAGCTATACAATTTTGTAATTAAAATTTTATTTATTTATTGTTTAAAACTACATCCTTAAATTAATTTTTAATTGTTTTTAGCACTTGAGTTAACTCTAACTAACTAGAGTACTCTTTAGTTAATAAAATATGTACCGTATATATTTGAATATTTACTTATGAAATTCACTTTATTCTTAAATGTACATTAATATACTTTATTTGTCCCTTCAGGGACATTTGATAAAATCTAACAAATATACTTTATTTAAAACATATTTTACATTCATTAATACTTGCATAAAAGTATTCATAAACAAATTTAGACATCATTTCCCAAAATTTGGTTCAATAAAGATACCCTACTGAGTGGGGCAATAATGAAAAAAATATAAAAATTGCCTCTTTATACCAAAAAATTACCTCTGTAGGTATTCTAGGTTGCCTCTAAATAGTCGCCTCAGTTGATTATGGAGGCTACTAAAACATTTGCCTCAGTTGATTTTACCTATGGAGGCAACCTCAGTCGCCTCTATTGATCATAACCTATTAGGGAAAGCATTATCTCGCCTTTATTGCTCTTAAACTACTGAGGCAACTAGATTAAGTCGCCTCCGTTGAGCTGTGTGTAGGCCTCTATAAAGAATAAGCAACGGAGGCAACCAAAGTGAATCGCCTCTTTTGACATCTGACAAACGAGGCAAGGCTTCCAAGTTGCATCTGTTGCTTTGTGTAGAGAATAAACAACAAAGACAACCTTCTTCTACTCGTCTTCGTTGATATCCAATAAGCGAGGCAAGACTATTAGTCGCCTCCATTGCACAGTGTAGAGAATGAACAACGGAGGCAACCTTCTTATCCTCGCCTTTGTTGATGTCCAACAAGCGAGGCAATTAGAAAGTTGCCCCGTCGATCTTTTATTTTTAAAAAAATACTAAATTGATATACCAATTACGCTGCATTATTATTGCAGAAAAAAGGATTTGTAAGATCAATTACATGTCAATCAAAATTTCACAATTCTTTTTCCCGTTAATAAGATTTAGGTACATACACATGTTTACCCTAACACGTAAAACCATTATCAAGGCTCTGATTCGCAAAAACTTGAAGCCCCAAGCAGCTAACATTGAGAAATTTTCTAGAAAATAAATTAGCATAGTATCTGCAATTCCCATAGATGATTTCCAATTCGAATAATCCGTTATATAAAGTAGCATGGTATCCGCAATTAACTTCCAATACTGCAAAAACAAAAAAGAAAAGAAAAAAAAATAATAGCAGAAAGTAAGATGTCAATTAAACTCATACAAATGCTACTATTAAAACCCATTTGCTTTAGACCTTAGAATTCCTTTCTCTTAGCTGATCTACATGTTCTTGGTCGGCGCCCATAACTTATCATACTAATAAAATCAAACCACATGCCGCACAGTGTTGCATCTCAATTATATTAAGCTTAGATACGTACCTGTAAAGTACTGATCACACAATTCAGTAAAAGCAGGCAATTTAATTTAGCTGCAAAAACGGTAGAAGCAACTGGTCTTAATAGAGATGAAAACATATAATATATCACCAAAAGTTCAAGGATCCTCGATTGACACTGAAATTTCTAGAGCAATTATATCCAAAACAATCGATTGTGTCAATATATGCATACCAACATTGTCAGGTTTCAGACCTCAAGCATTTAGTCATATATTAATGTGTTATTGTATACCAACATTTAATCAGCTTGGTCAAATAAGGTTCTGCTACTGCTAAAAAAAACAACCAAGAATAGTACAAGGGAATGGAACTATGACTTACAAGGATGGAGAGTAGTAGGAAGGCCAAAGACCCATTGATGAACGATTTATCTTGCTTCTGCCCCCCCCCCCCCCCCCAGAATGTAAAGAGCACAGATGCATATAGTCTGGTAGTAGAGGCATATAACATCTTGTACGTATGGCATCTATTTTCATCAAGAATGATTTGCTCCTTTCCATGCTGCAGTAGTATGTACTTCGGCATGGAACCTGAGGTTAACCAGGAATTTTACAAGATATAAGTGACAAGGTAATGTCATGACATTATAGTATTCAATAAGTAATTACGGAGGATTGAGAAATGAAGAAAAATATCAGTATCTTAATTACCAGGTATATCGTTGGTTCTGTCATATTTGTCATCAGACCAGCTAATATAGACCTCACCATGGCAAGAACCATAGGACGGGTCAGAGAAGAACTCACCTCTTCTGGGTCCACCGGTTCAGCAAAACCCAGAAGTATCCTTCCTGAACCCATAAATATTAATTATAACATGAAGCGCAACACAAATCCAACAACCGGGAAGGTAAAAACACCCTAGAGCTAAAACAGTTGATAAGATGAAAATAGAGTAGCATACTTCTGAAGCCTGTCGAGAATAAAGAGCAACAACGTTTTGTCAGGTAAAGGTGTTGATAATGTACATCCACCATCAAACTCAGCTTCTGCAGGGAGCGCGACCAAGATTAATTACGTGTCGGGACTCTAGTTCCTTGATAAGCAAGCATAGTGAAAGAATTCGAATCAAAATGGCAGAAAATTGTTAGGAGACCTTGATGGCTATTGGCTTGGTTGGTTGAAGCGCCCTGTTCTTTACCTTGGGATTCCAATCAATGATCAGAGTGACTTTAATTAAAAAATAACGCACAGCAAACAAACAGGTGTCACTAGAATTCCTATATCTGATACACTATTTCAGCACCCATTCTACCCATTCTAGTCAATCTAGTATACAAGACACCATGTGCATTGTTTACATTACACAGAGGTTATTAGAGATAAAAACTTCAGCAAGACATTAGAAGAATTTCTTCAAGCATGAAAGGAACCCTTTCTTAGATATACCCAACAAATATCAAATTTATAAAGTAGAAAAATAGACGAAGCGTTGAATGCGTTTAATTGGAGAAGCATTGAAGCCCCGGGTGTGCCTTCAGCAAGTTAGTATACTTGAAAGGGCTGAGACCGCCATTAAAATATATGAAAACTATAGTCATGAGTCATGACTCTACTTGATCATAAAATCCTCAATCCTGCTTATGTTTTGCTATAGTGAGATGCCGAATTCATACTGAAATACCCCTAACTAATAAAACATTGATTATACATCTAATCAAATTAATTAAGGCCTAAACATGCCTTAAAAGTCAATTGAGAACAACAATGGTCAACACAAAGTAAGAATTGCACCCTTTGACCGTTTAGGGTAAATACATACCCAAATGAACTCCTTAGGACCTAAAATTTTGTCCTAAGCATAATAACTCATAAATGAACACAATAAAACCATTCTCAAAGAAAACCAAGCTCAGAAACACCTTGGGACACAAAATGTGCACTAAAACACCTTAAAGCACATTTTTGTGTATGAGCTCTAAGATATTGACTTTTTGTCACTTTAAGACCTAGATTACATTCTTTATAACATTAATGTGACATGATAGACTATATTATAAAGTCTAAATCAAAGTTTAAAAATAAAATCAAAATGGGTGATTTTGGGTGAATAGTACCCAAAATAACATTTAAATTCCTAAATCTAAACCATGGTCAATGTTCATCCATTGGCTTTGACCACCCAATTTCGACAGAAAAGGAGGATTTCCTCTTCATTAAGCAACCTCCAAACAAATATCTAGCCAATCTAATGACTCACCATTTACTATTTCATAAAGTAACTTACTTTACCTTATAATCAAAATTTGACTTTCTCTTTCCTTCTACCCCATTCCAAAAGAGTTCAGCCAGCAACCAGACCCTCCCTTCCTCCATTTTAGAGCTAGGAAGCAGCCAAATTCAAAGAGGAACTCCCATGGCATAAGGTAAACATTCAAAACATGTTATATGTCATTCTCTTCATCTTTTCTTCCTCTTTCCATTGATCTAACTTCCAACCACTTCCATCCACTCATCTAGCATGAGTTGGTGTTCAAAGGGAAGGGGAAATCTTGGCTGAAACTCAATATTCAAGGGGGAAGCAAGCTAAAGACATAAATAAGGTAAAAATGTGCTTTAAGCACTTAATTCCTTTTCTACTTCAAATCCGGTTGACTTCTGTTGTTCCCTTGGCTTAAAATCTTCCATTTATCATGCTTGATCAGTAGCAATTGCAACCACTTCATTTGGTGGCTGATTTCAAGCTTAAACTCCAGTTTAAGCCATTTTAATCAAGGTAAAGCCTAGCTTTCTCCTACTTTGATCATTGGCTGTTATATAGCTGAGTTTAAAGAGTGTTTTGATGCCTCCTTTCTGTTGGAAAATTAGGCCAAGATCAGCTTGGGAGAACCTTGAGATTTCAAGGTAAAAGTTCATGTTTTTCATGACTTAAATTACTCTTATGGTTAGTTCAAGTTTGGGACCTAACCATATCATTATATTGCTGTTAGAACACATCTAAGAAGCTGTGGGTATTTTCCTCTAAAGTGTCGTGGCCAAACAAGGCCTTATCTTGGCTAAAATAAGGTATAAATCACTTAAACCTTTACTTTGGTATATTAATATGTGTTTAAACATATGTATATATATTTCCGTAAGTGAACTTAGCATATATGGTCATATTTTGACCTTAGGTGGTTAAGGAATGAGTTAGTAAATTTATATAAGTAATTAAGTAACATAAAGGTCAAATTAAGACTTTATGTAGAAGATTGGCAATTTATGGAAAATACATGGTGAGGCCGAGAGTTTAATTCATTTTTGAGCATTTATGTGTAATTTATTTTATCAGCTAATGTTTGTAATAAGGCCATGTACTTTAGGCCATTTTATTTATGTATATTAAGTTTAAATTAGATTTTATGTAACAAATATATATTACCGCAAGGTATAAGGGGTTAAAGCATAATTAAATTAAATTTGGGGGGCTATATAGTAATAAAGCCAAAAATTAGGTGTTAAAAGGATTTAAAATAAAAACTATAAGGTTTTATAAAGTTTTGGGGTTAAATGGTAATTTCTGGAAAATTAAGGGTATAAACCGTAAATAAGGGAAATTAATGGTCAAGGCAATATTAAGGAGGTCAACCTTGACCATATGGTAGGTTTTGACCAAATTAGATAAGTTAAATAATTTATTTATGGTTATATAATAAGTTATGTATTTAATTGTAACATTTTTATAACATATGAGGTATATATGTTATTACCGAAACTTAAGGGTGTAAAATGGTATTATAAACACCCATGGGCTATTAGGAATTTTTGGGTATTTATTGGGTTGGATTTGGAATTAAAATAAACTATATATGTATAATATATAGTTATTATGTCATTGTTACACTTTGGATAAATAAATGGTGTGGAAATATAACAACCGAGAGTTTAGGGGTTAGGAATGATATTTATAACCCTTGGGTGAAGTTTGGTGATTTTTGAAATTATACAAGAGTATTTAATAAAATAAGTGTATAATATATAGTTTTAATGATATTATAAAACTATATGTTATAAATTGGGTCAAATTGTAATTATAGAAAGTTGGTGGGTTGAAAAATAATTTAAAACAGAATTTAGGTCTGTTCGGAAATTTGGAGTATATATAACCATAGGTTATATTAATATTAAGGTTAAAAATGTTATATTATATGGTATATATAACATGGTATAAATTATGGGGTGTTATTGTAATAAACATAAAGACATGGAAGTTAATGAAATTAAAGTATAAGTATGTGCCTATGCGGCATTTTAAAATAGTTTTGCTTAAAAACTATAGGTTATGATTTATATAAGATAAATATATCATATGATATGATATTAGTATATGGTATAACATTACATAATGTTCTGTGGTCAAAATGGAATTTAAATGAAGTATAGTGCTGTACCGAATATATTAAGGTTGGAAAATGAATTTTAGACTATGGTCTACAATGTTATAAATGTTATAACAATTATATGGTATTAATGGGATTTAGATGGAATTAATATAAGTAAGGATATTCACATTAAATAATGTGACAAACTATAAATAAATAAGATTTATAAACTAAGGTATATATTGAATAAACCTTAGAGGTTGTATATATACAACATAAAATGTTACATAATATTAGGATAAGGATCTTAATATAAGTTGTATAATATAATACGATTAATGGGAATGATCATCTCATATAAGATGATAAAAATGTAACATATAATGTAAGATTTTTACAACTCATGAAACTTACCTATATTGGTAAATATATACATATGCGAGAATAATGTATATAAGGATGGATATATATTATGGTTGGAAACCATATGATATAATGGTGGAGGTTATTACATGAATATAGTTTACAAACTATAAGTTATAAGTTTTGAATTCAAATGTAGTTTACTAAAAGATAAATGGATTATAATACAATGTATTATAATGGATGGTGGGGAAAATAATACCATATAATAAATCATGCATGTATGCATACAACTATAGGTTATATACCTAAGTTCAATAATGGACAAGATTAGAGAAATATAATGAATTAAACTCAACAGTCGAAATATTACGACCTACGAGTCTAAGTAACAAAGCCGACTGGTTTAGAGGAACCCGTAACAATTAATTGTTGAAATCCGGGGATGAACTGTTGGGGTTACCTATTATTCGGAAATACCGGATCTAGTTAGCCATGGATACTGACTTATAGTTTTATTACAGTTTAGATCGTACTTCAGACAAAGGCGCCTGGCGAGCTTAGTGGACTACACTGCGCATCCTAGGTCTGAGGTGTATGGTATGTAAAGGGGTTTGATCCGGGTTGTCCTAAGGAATTCCTCGGGCTTGGATTGGTTGATATATAACTTGTGTGTTATGGTGTGGATACGTGTATGTGATTATGTGTGTTACTGTTAAATTATTTATGCACGAGCGTCCACGGGACTAACACTACGTCAACTATAGATCGACTTATATAAACATACATATAACGTTTAATGTGATGACATGACGGTTAATTATATATACCCTTAGTATTAATAGTAAGTATGGTAACCTAAGTAAAAACACTTAGGTAACGAGACACGACATTGTCGGTCTCTAGAGGGCATGGATCTCGAACATGAATATAACCTAGATTTACTTCTAGGTATGCGTGAGACCCATTGGGCAGCTAATTAATAAATTGTATTCTCCATAAACTAAGAGTTTATCTTAATCATATGAGAGAATTGGTATGAGATGAGGGGAGGAATCCTAGTAGTTTACGAACTACCCGGGTTGCCATTGTGATCACTAGGGGTACCCGATCAGGTTCTGCTCTAGGAAATTACCCAACGAGCCCTAATGGATCGTGGGTCAAGTGGTACCTACTGTTGGTACATGCTACGGGCCTTTAAATGGATGCCTAAGAGGCAAAGTGAATAGTCAGGGGCCTCCAGACCTCTAGCGAAATGAGCACCTTTATGTGTATGGGAGGACTACTGTCCATTGGTAAGGTTATCGGGTTGTCCCAACATGACGCCCAACTGGTAATTAATTAAACATGGTTGGGATGGATGGGGCCTTGAAGGCCAAATTAAATTAATTAAGGAAGACGTCCGCTATGGCGATTATACAGTACTATAATTCGATATGTTCGTATATACAACTGTTGTTTGTGATATGTAATGAATGTTTGGATTGGATGAATGACTATGTATTTATGCATGATTGTTACAGTATTGATTATATCTGTAAAATGGTAAAGCATGAAACCAATCTAATAATAAGATGGTTAGAATGACAAGTGACCAATAGGGTCCAGGCCCGGCATACTCAACGTTTATCGCTGAGACTACACTCATTGTGCAGGTTGTTTATCATCGTCGAAGCCGAAGTGCAAGATCAGGGTAGTTAGGGTTTACTTTAATTACCACACATAGAATTTATTTGTATAACAATATCGGTCATGGTTGTATTATGGTACAGTTGTATATATCGGGATTGGTAGACCCTCACTTGTCGACGGTTATGATTATGGACTTAATATGATGTATAGGATTTATCTTGTTATCACAGCGGTTTAGCAGTGTTGTTTATTTTGGTTGTTGGATATAGTTCTGCCTCGTTACTCGCATGGGCGAGTAATGGCAGGTGACACCCGAGTTAGTATTGATGTTGTTATTTATCTTCCGCTGTAAGACGTTTTATTTATTGCTACATGAGGGATTATTACGTATTTCTGGAGGGGGTGTTACAAAAGTGGTATCAGAGCGGAGTACCGCTCTGATGACGAGATACTAGGTTAAGACAGTGAGCTTAGGACTTGGGAAATTACGGGAAACGTTTGTGATGTACGAGACGACTCGTCTTAAAAGATATTGTGTTTAGTAATGCAAATTGCGTGATATATTAGCCTTAAAGACAATTCAATATCCACTGGATGTGCACGGTAAATTACCGAGTGATCATACGACATACTGTACTACAGATGTCTGGGGGAACTAGAGGTCGTGGTGCTGGTAGAGGTGGAGGCGGTGACCCCGTGATTCCAGGAGTTGCAGAGACGATTGCTGCCGTTCTTGCACAGCTAGGTACTCAAATTGGAGGAACACCAGCCCACCCCGCCACAGCCCAGGGAGATGAACTGGCTGAAGTAAATTACCGAGACCCGACCACCTACTTATTCAGGGGAGCCAGACCCCGTAGCCTTAGAGCGTTTTATAGTAGAACATGAGAAGGCCTACAAAGCTTTGCAAGTACTTGCCGACAAGAGGGTCGTCATTGCTGCTTTACACCTGAAGGATGCAACCAGCACTTGGTGGAGGTTGGTCAAGGACCATCACCTGGCTACGCCCGACTTTACGTGGGCTGCCTTCGTTGAGCTGCTGAGGGGGAAGTACTACCCGGCACATCTCAAACAGAAGAAGCGCCGTGAGTTCGAGACACTCTCCCAGGGAGGTCTGACCGTGGATGAGTACTACGCTCGATTCATTGGTCTGCTGAACTTCATCCCCGGAGTTGATTACTCAGAGACCGTGAAGGTCGAGAAGCTCCGGGGGGGACTGTTGTAACACCCCTCTCCTTAATCGCGTAATAATCCCTCACGTAGCAAAAAAAAAACGTCTTACAGCGGAAGATAAATAACAACAACAATACTCACTCGGGTGTCACCTGCCATTACTCGCCCATGCGAGTAACGAAGCATAACTATATCCAACAACCAAATAAACAAACAGCTAACCGCTGTGATAACGAGATAACACCTATACATCATACTAAGTCCATAAACCATAAACGTCGACAAGTGAGCGTCTACCCAATCCTGTATATACATAACCGTACCATAATACAATCCATAGTCTAACATTGTTATACAAATAAATTCCATGTGCGGTAATTAAAATAAGGGAAAATTACATCGCCCACCCATGACGTTTGGCGAAATTACACAGCCCACCCACGAGGTTTCAAAAATTACTTTGCCCACCCATGTGGTTTCCACAATTTTACATCCAGCAACTTTTCTAATATTTAATCAACTTAAAAGATGGTTAAATGATATCCAAATTTGATGAAACTTGTAACACCCCTACCATTAATACAGTGCTTACCGTCCAATCTCCTTACATATAGATACACGCAGCGGATATTTACTTACATACAATGGGTGATACAATGCCGTTAGTCACCCACGTGACTAACAAGGCTAACTTCTACATACAGCATCGGTCTGATGGACCGGAATCCCGAGTATTACATCTACAATACATACTCCATTCTCCAGTTCAATACTACTATATTCCGTTCAACAGTTACTCCTTTACAATACCATACCATGCAATATACATAACCGAGTTTACTAGGTTCTCAATACAAATACAATGTTTCCTCCAGTTCATAGGTACTCATTATGAGTCTATGTCTACCCATTCCTCACTACTACATTACTTTCTAACTACAAGGGGTGTGCTAGTTGATACACCTCTACATTCTACTATACTATCCAATGTAGTCGCCGGTCTCGTGCCTTGACCACATTCGCTTCGGGTACCTGCACACTAAAAAATGTCCCCGAAGGGGTCAGCTTTCGCCGAGCATGATAACCGCATACCCCGCGTACTAGTGAGGGTACGCCGACCACTTGGTCGAATACATGCGGTTGATTTCATTCAAAGACACATGCATACATGCTCTTATACACAATACAACAATACTTACGCAAGGCATACATACATACACTACATTACATACAAGGAATACAATAAAACCATCCAATACATACTTACCTTCTTCCGAAATACACATACTCATTACATACACAATATACAATTCTTGTTAGCTTCATTGGTCCACCCGGGTTAATCGGGTGGAGATTACTCTTTTACTCGTTACTTCATACACATACCATACTCATTACTTACTTTACGGATCCATACTTACTTACTCTTACTTACTCAAGTTAAGTCGTCGGGACCTCCGGCCCTGGGGACTACACCATCCCCCTCCGGGATTTACTTGACTCACCAATCCGGGATGCTACCCATTTAAGGGATTTGGGCCGCGGACCAGTTTAAGAGTCAGGAATTGCAGCCAACCTCTTGTGACTCCGCATCCTCACGCGTGGCCGAAGCTATATCGGACTTGTACTCATTCCAATTTACTCACTTAAGTTAGGAGTTAGATAGTTAGGAATTAGTACAAGTCAACATCCAAGCCACAAAATACAATACCATATACACTTACATACAAATACATTACAATATACAAGTACACTACAAGTATGATACACTTCATCATCATTCATATTTTCATGAATTATACAAACTATTGTTCAAGACAAATATCAAGAACAATGTAAACAAGCATAAGTAGGTGCAATATAGTCCGATTCATGCATTTATCTTATTAGGTGATCAAATAAGCACACAAATCGGGGTAACCAGATTAGGATACAGGGCATGAAGAAATCATACCTTTTCTACAATTTACGTTACCGGGTGCCTTCTTGTTTCTTTGGTTCACTCTTGTTCCTTAGTCCTTACTTGTTCCCCGAGTCTTATTCTTGAACCAATGACTACATGCCAAATGGTTCAATTAATACTAAGCATCACAATACATACATAATTACTACTCCGTACTTACCCCGTTATCCCGTTATTTCGGTTTAACTTAATGTTCTTAAACTTAAACTTTCTTAATTACTTCTCAAACTTGTTTACACTTCTTAGGGCCTTTAAAGGTCACCAAACAAGACTTCTAAAACCATTACCAAAACCATTACCCATCAATGCCCCATGGTTAGACCCCTAAAATCACATTTTACAAGCTTTTATAGGTGGTCCGGGACTTGGTCCGGACCCAAGGTCCCGGACCATGCACTGAAATCACTTACGACCTATTTTTGATATTGGTCCGGGACTCGGTCCTGGACCTAGGTCCCGACCACCTGCTAGGATGACTCTCGAACTGATTTTAAGTGCGGTCCGGGACTTGGTACATACCCTAGGTCCCAGACCCTGCTAAAAACTGCTACTTGGTTGATTTTTCAACCCCAAATCAACCCTTAATTCACCTCCAATCATTCCATAATCTTTCCAATTTTCCACATGTTTTGTACATAATTAAACACACTTAAACACTCACTAAAACTCCTTAAATCCATGGTCCAATACTTACTCACTTCTTGCTCAAATTCTACAAATTTTCATTCACAATTTCATACTTTGCACACTTGTGCATTCCTACACTCCTCTTTGCATTTTGCACTTTGTTCCAATGCCATCTTACCATTCCAATTTATTTCCAAGCAACTACAATATCTATACCCAAGTCCAACACTCTTTTTACCATTCTTACACACTAATTTTTCCTCACTTCTCCAATGCATTTTTATACCCTTTGCTACAGATTTTACACTTCTTGTTTCTCATACTACAACTACCACTTCATTACTACTAAACTACCTACACAATCCAATATACACCTTGGTTCTCCCATTCACCAAGCCATCCATAAGTGTACATTTCCTACCAAAATTTTGCCATAGTTCACCT
Source organism: Limonium bicolor (assembly GCA_023374045.1). Taxonomy (NCBI): domain Eukaryota; kingdom Viridiplantae; phylum Streptophyta; class Magnoliopsida; order Caryophyllales; family Plumbaginaceae; genus Limonium; species Limonium bicolor. The sequence goes on from CM041776.1 coordinate 56,555,235, forward strand.
ACAATTCTCACTTATCCACACATTCCCATTATCACCAAAATCATTCCTATTCTAGCCACACCCATACAAGGGTCCTACCAGCAATCAATACAATATACATTCACCAATACTTCTTCAAATACCAATACTAATACTCGTACACAACCATTTGGCTCCAAGGCCTACAATTCACGTACTAATTTCACAAATACTCAACTTCCTCACAAATACTTAAACTTCCAATACTACAATACCAATACAATCGTTTAGGTTCTTTTATTTGCTTACCCATTCCCATTACACTAATGCATTAAATTGAGCATTAAGAAGGAGCTCTTACCTTGAGCTTATATCTCCTTCAATTCTCTTCCAATTCTCTTCTTCCTCTCTTTCTGCACAAATCGGTTTGTGGGGAATGGAGTTGCCAAACTCCATTCCCATCACCCAAAGCACATAAATAAGTATAATTAACATGCTAACCCCTTAATTAATGCTAGTTCATAGAAATGTTTAGAACAAGATTTCTAGGGTTTACCTTTGGAGTGTCTTAGGAGGGTTTTTTAGCCCTTGGTTCAAGAAGGTGAATCCACCACCATTGTAAGGTTGATATTATGCTCAAAGGAGAGAGAAAAACAGAGCATTACAAATGGAGAAAAATCGGTTGTGAAGGAAGGTGAAGAAAACATGAGTTTTTCATGTAGATTTTTACCTTGTTGGAGAGAGGAGACCCCGAGCTACACATTGATGCTATTTTCTTCACCAATGGGGTATACCCACGAAATTGAACTTCCTCATTTTTGGATTTTGAAAAGAGAAGTGTAGAGGATGATGAGGGGATTACAAATATGTAATTATTTTTGTATTTGAAGCTCACATGAGGGTGGAGCATGGAGAAGAAGAGAGAGCTTCCATTGTTGTAGAGGGGAAGCTCAAAATCGCTGCATGGGGGAAGGAGGAAAAGAGAGAGCACGATGGGGAAGGAAGAAATGGGAGAGAGAGAAGAAAAAGGTGAGGAAAGAGAGTACTCTCTACTTTTTGGTATTTTTTTTTTTCTTCTCTTCTTTTCTTCTTTCTTTCTTTACTTATATTTTTTTTGTGTGAGAGGGAAGGGGATCGGATGACATACAGCCCATTGTGGGTTTTGAAAATTTTATTTACAATAGTGGACACACTAGTTTGAGTTATTTGTGCTTTTACCCCACAACTTCCCGTTTTTGACAGTTTTTACTAATTTCTCGTTTTCTTGTTTTATTGGCTCTAAAGCTTCACTAATATTTATTAATGATTATTTAGTTGACCAAAATTGTTACGAGTCTATTTGACCCGCTTAAAGACGCGTTTTCCCGGTTACCTCGAAAAACGTGCTTTAAGGTTCGTTAGTGATTTTAATCCATTTTAAGGATCCGTTTTCTTCGGGATTTGTTCCCTAATATTTATTTAGACTTAATTAAGCCTTTAGAATCCTTATATTACGCTAACCGAGGTCTTATACCTCCTATGGTTGTTTAACGCTTATTTAGCGTTTTACGCTTTTTAAGCGTTTCTTTATTTCTTTTGGATTTATTTTTCCTTACCAATATTACTTAATCATTATTAGGCTCTTAAGTACCCATTAGGATAATTTAATCGCTATATTTAAGGTCGGGGTATTTCAAAACTTTACATGGACAATATTAAAGTGTTATATTTTGGTAAAACGTGAAATCCAATGTTTTTTGCTCATATATGATCCGTGGGACCCGATGAACGTGTCTCATGTTTCATTGGGTCCCACAGGCCATTGACCTTAAAAAACTTTGGATTTGGCATTGAACAAAAATATAACACCTTAGCATCGTCCATGTAAAGTTTTATCAAATTTGGATATCATTTAACCATCTTTTAAGTTGATCAAATATTAGAAAAGTTGCTGGATGTAAAATTGTGGAAACCACATGAGTGGGCAAAGTAATTTTTGAAACCTCATGGGTGGGCTGTGTAATTTCTCCAAAAGTCATGGGTGGGCGATGTAATTTTCCCTTAAAATAAACTAACTACCCTACCCTGATCCCGCACTTCGGCTTCGGCGATAATCAATAACCTGCACAATGAGTGTAGTCTCAGCGATAAACGCTGAGTATGCCGGCCTTGGACCCTATTGGTCACTTAGTCATTTTAACCATCTTATTATTAGATTGGTTTCATGCTTTACCATTTTACAATTATAATCAATACTGTAATATACATACATAAATACATAGCCATCCATCCAATTCAAACAGTCATAAATACTTAACCATCCATCCAATTCAAACAGTCATAAAATATCACAACAACAATTGTATAATCGAACGTATCGAATAGTAGTACTGAATAAACGCCGTGGCGAACACCATCCTTAGTTAATTTTAATTTGGCCTTAAGGCCCCATCCATCCAAACCATATTAATTAAATACCAGTTGGGCGTCATGTTAGGACAACCCGATAACCTCACCATGGACAGTAGTCCTCCCGTACACACAAAGGTGCTCATCTCGCCAGTGGTCCGGAGGCCCTGACTATTCACTTTGCCTCGTAAGGCGTCCATATAAAGGCCGTAGCCACCTGACCCACGATCCAAATAGGGCTCGTTGGGTAAATACCTAGAGCGGAACCCGATCGGGAACCCCTCAGTGATCACAAATGCGCAGCCAAGTAGTTCGTAAACTACCGGGATTCCTCACCTCAACTCATACCAACTCTCTCTCATAATGTTTAAGATGTGCTCTTAGTCTTATGGAGAATATAATTTATTAATTAGCTGCCCAATGGGTCTCATGCATACCTAGAAGTAATCTAGGTTATATTCATGTTCGAGATCCATGCTCTAGAGACCGACAATGTCGTGACTCGTTCCTAAGTGTTTTACTTTGGTTGCCATATACTTAATATTAATACTAAGGGTATTATATCAAGTAACCGTCATGTCATCACCTTAAACGCATATGTATGTTTATATAAGTCGATCTATAGTCGACGTAGTGTTAGTCCCGTAGGACGCTCGTGCATAAATAATTAATGCAGTAACACACATAATCACATACACGTATCCAAAACACATAACACACAAGTTATATCAACCAAATCCAAGCCCAAGGAATTCCTTAGGACAACCCTGATCAAAACCCTTTACATACCGTACACCTTAGACCAAGGATGCACAGTGTAAACCACTAGCTCGTCAAGCGCCTTCGTCTGAAGTATGATCTAAACGGTAATAAAACTACAAGTCAGTCTCCATGACTAACTAAATCCGGTATTTCCGAATAATAAGTAACCCCGACAGTTCATCCCCGGATTTCTACAGTTAATTGTTACGGGTTTCTCTAAACCAGTCGGCTTTGTTACTAAAACTCGTATGTCAAAATGTTTCGACTGTTGAATTTAATTCATTATATTTCTTTAATCTTGTCCATCATTGAACTTAGGTATATAACCTATTGTTGCATGAATGCATGCATTATTTATTATATTATATTATTTTCCCACCATCCATTATAATACTTGTATTATATGATCCATTATCTTTAGTAAACTATATTTGCATTCAAAAACTCATAACTTATAGTTTGTAACTATTTTCATGTAATAACCACCACCATTATATTATATGGTTTCCAACCATAATATATATCCATCCTTATATACATTATTCTCGCATATGTATATATTTACCAATATAGGTAAGTTTCATGAGTTGTAAAACTCTTATATTATATGTTATATTTTATCATCTTATATTGGATGATATTCCCATTAATTATAGTATATTATACAACTTATATTAAGATTATTATCCTAATATTATGTAACATTTTATGTTGTATAATTACAACTCCTAAGTTTTATTCAATATTACCTTAGTTTATAAATCTTATTTATTTATAGTTTGTCACATTATTTAATGTGAATATCCTTACTTATATTAATTCCGTCTAAACCACCTTAATACCATATAATTGTTATAACATTTATAACATCGTAGACCAAAGTCTAAAATTCATTTTCCAACTCTTATTAATTCGGTACAACACTTAATTTTATTTTAATTTCATTTTGACCACATAACATTATGTAATGTTATACCATATACTAATATCATATAATATGATATTTTTATTTTCTTTAACTTATAACCTATAGTTTTTTACAAAACTATGTTTAATGCCGCATAGGCATATACATTTAAGCCTTATTCTTTCCATAACCCATAGTTTTCTTTTATTACAAAATCACCCCATAATTTATACCATGTTATATATACCATATAATATAACATTTTTAACTTATAAAAGGTATAATATATGGTTTTATCTTTGTAAAATACCGAACAGACCTTGTCTGAATTTCCAACCCCTTTATCTTTCCAAATTTACAAATTGACCACATATATAATGTTATGTTATATATATCATATATTATAACATTTTAAACCTTAATATAAATATAACCTATAGTTATATAATATTTAAATTGCGAACAGACCCCATGTCTATTCTTAATTATTTTTCAACCCACCAACTTTCTATAATTGCCATTTGGCCCAATTTATAACATATAGTTTTATAATATCATTAAAATATATTATACATGTATCCTATTAAATACTCTTATATTATTCCAATAATCACCAAACTTCACCAAAGGGTTATAAATATTCCTAACCCATATATTCTCAGTTATTACTATTCCACCACATATATTTATCCAAAGTGTCACAATGACATAATAACTATATATTATACATATATAGTTTATTTTTAATTCCAAAATCAACCAAATAAATTCCTAAAAAATCCTAATATCCCATGGGTGTTTATAATACCATTTTACACCCTTTAGTTTCGGTAATAACATATTTACCACATATGTTATAAAAATGTTACAATTAAATACTTATATTATTATAAAACCTTAAATAAGTTATTTAACTTATCTAATTTGGTCAAAGCCTGCCATATGGTCAAGGTTGACCTCCTTAATATTGCCTTGACCATTACTTTCCCTTATTTACGATTTATATCCCTACTTTTCCAGAAATTACCATTTTACCCCAAAACTTTATAAAATCTTATAATTTTTATTTTAAATGCTTTTAACCTCAAACTTTTGGCTTTATTATTATATAGCCCCCAAATTTAATTTAATTATACTTTATACCCCAATTCCTTGCGGTAATATATATGTTACCTAAACTTAATTAAAACCTTATAAATACATAAATAAAATGGCCTAAAGTACATGGCCTTATTACAAACATTAGCTTATAAAATAAATTACATAAATGCTCAAAAATGCTTTAAACTCTCGGCCTTACCATATAGTTTTCCATATTTACCAATTTTCCACATAATGTCTTAAATTTGACAATTATGTTAATTAATTACTTATATAAATTTACTAAACCATTCCTTAATCACCTAAGGTCAAAATAAGACCTTTTATACCATGTTCACTCATGGCATATATATAAACATATGTATAAGCACATATTAATATACCAAGTGAAGGTTTAAGTGATTTATACCTTATTTTTGCCAAGTTTAGGCCTTGTTTGGCCTCGTCTGCTTAGGAATAATTTTTCCACAGCTTAGTTTACATGTTTTCAAACAACAATTAAGGCATGATTAGTCTCCAAACAAGAGCTAACCATTAGAAGTGTTTAATGTATATTTTCAAGGTAAAATTTACCTTAGAATACCAAGGTGACCAAGGTTGATCTTCGGCCTATTTTTACAGAACAAAAAGAGTATCAAAAGAGCTACTAAACCAAGGCTTAAAACCAGTATAACTTAGATTAGAAGATGGCTAATTTCACCTTGATTAAAATGCCAAAAATGGTGTTTTTGGGCATGGATTTGGCTATTCCTTGAAGCTCTTGATATACCAACTGAATAAGCATGTTAAGAAGAAGATTATAAGCCTAAGAAATCAGGTTTTACAACCGTAATGAAAGGAACCAAGAGATAAGTGCTTAAAGCACATTTTTACCTTAAAAGACCAAGATTAGAACTTCCCTTCTTCTTCCCTTGTTACAGCCAATAATTACCCTTCTTTTAACCTCCAAAACAACCTAGAACCACGGATGGAAATGGTTGATGTTTAGCTCCATGGAAAGAGGAAAGAAAAGTGAAGAGAATGAACATAAAATGGCTTAACAAGCTTACCTAGATCAATTGGTGTTCTCCTCTGAACTTGATATGTTCTTACGGTTTTGGAGAAGCAAAAGAGAGAGTGGAGCTTGAATAAATCGGCTGAGAAAGGTAATGAGGAAAGAGAAAGAATTAAGCTTATAAGGTAAAGTTTACTACTTTATTGAATAGTATTTAGATGACTCATTGGTAGATATTTTAGGTTGCTTAATGGATGGGTATGACAGCCTAAAGAGGTTGGCAATGGGTGGTTTGGTAAGTGGATGACATTTGACCATGGTTAAAGTTAAGTAATTAAATGTTATTTTGGGTACTATTCACCCAAAATCACCCATTTTGATTTTATTTTTAAACTTTGATTTAGACTTTATAATATAGTCTATCATGTCACATTAATGATATAAAGAATGTAATATAGTCTTTAAAGTGACAAAAAGTCAATATCTTAGAGCTCATACACAAAAACGTGCTTTAAGGTGTTGTGTCACAAGGTTTTTTGAGCTTTTTTTTTCCTTTGAGAACGGTTTCATTGTGTTCCTTACATGATAATTGATCTTAGGAACCCAATTTTATATCAAATAGAGGTCATAAGACCTTTAAGGTTTCTTAGAGCACATTTTTGCCCTTCTTGACCTTGAAGCATGTAATTGCTTGTTCTTTGTGTTGAAGTGTTGTCCAATGATTGTAGTATGTTTAGTTATGTGTTAATATGCTTAGGACAAAATTTTAGGTCCTAAGAAGTTCATTTGGGTATGTATTTACCCTAAACGGTCAAAAGGGTGCAATATTTGCTTTGTGTTTGACCATTGTTGTTCTCAATTGACTTTTAAGGCATGTTTAGGCCTTAATTAATGTGATTAGATGTTTAATCCATGTTTTATTAGTTTGGGGTATTTCAATTGTTGTTTTGCATCCAAATGGCGATGGGCGCTACCCTCTATACTACCATCCAGGTATTAACATAAATGCCAGTAATTCTTTACTTTCTACATTACCGATTAATTTTGTGAGAACTTACCAATGAGATTCCAGGAGTGTTATGATGCTGCCTTGAGGACGGAGCTAATGCTCCAGACTCGGGAAGAGACTCTCGGGACAAAGAGAGAAAGAACCCTGAGGGAGAGTCTGAGGGTGGAGGAGCATCTCCAGGCGGTAGCCAGAAGAAAGGAATGTAAGGACTTATCCCATCCTAAATTACTTACCATATTAAACACCTTTATGAATGCTGACCCAAAACCTTAAACAGGAAATTCTTCCAGAAGAAAGGGCAGAAGGGTCACTAGAGAGCGAAGGGGAAGAGCCCGTCCCTCGTTGACCGGCCCAGCTATAGATGCTCAGCCTTTGAGATCTGTGCCTCCTAAGGGTGAGAACACCTTTCTCTTAAATTAAATTGTAACCTTAGCCTTAGTACCTACAGTTATTAACTTAAACTAAATGCTACCATTAGGCACTGGACAGCCCCAACGCCATTTCTATTGCAAGCGTTGTGGCAAGGATCATCCTGGGGTCGACTGCAGTGGCCGCAAAGTTGAGTGCCGGTACTGCAAGAAAGAGGGCCACCGGGAGTTCGAGTGTTGGATGAACCCTGAGGGCCATAACTACAGGCCACCAAATAATACACAAAAGACCTCAGCTGGAGGATCTGGAGTACCACGAGGCGGTCAGGAGGGCCAGACATCTACTGATGCTGGAGCCCAGAAAGGGAAGGGAGTCTATAGGGCATGAGTACCCTGAACTCCGAGAGACCGCTAGTGGAAGACTTTTGTTATTTGGAAATGTACTTAGCTTTGAATTGTGAAAGAAATATGTTGTAAGTGTGTGGGAGTGCGTCAGTGACTGCTCGCCTTTTTTGTGTATGACTTTTGAGACTAGTTATGTGTACTCGATACCAGTAACCTTAAAACCTTGACGGATCATATGTATATATGAATGAAATTTTAATGCTTACACTATCATGTGTCCCATACTCAATGACGAAAGAGTCAACGAGACCGGTAATTGTTGAACCAACATCTCAACCAGCATGGCGCACTTGCTATTGCAAGCGCTATGACAATCAAACCACTGAAATTTCCATCTGCCTTGCGCACTTGCCACAGCAAGTGCTGCAACTACCACTAAATTTTAATCTCCTATTAAATACCAAAATTTTCATATCAACTTTCCATACAAACCTTAAGATTAGAAATCTGTGGAACCTTAGGGAGACCCACTAGTTCAACCACTGCAACTGAAGAAACTATACAGCCAGTGTAATTGTAAACCACACCAGTTTAATTGTTCGAGCATTTTCAGACATGGCTTATTAGCCAAATACCATAAGTTATAGCCGCATTTAATGCTAATCACTAATAGTGATGAATGTTTAGTCCTTATGGACAAGCATAACCTTGTATGAAATAGAATACCCTTTGTAGATGCACCACCGTCAGTGAGGATGGTTGGGAAGTGAAGAGCCAAGTTGCTCAAGCTATTATGCAATCTGCAATATCCAATTAAACGGATGAGGGAACGAATACGAACTATGGATGAGATGTGATCATGATTAAACAGGGAGAAAAGGAATATGTGTTGTACTCAATGAGATCGAGATAGGAGAACCAATTTTGCTAAATATAGCATGAATTTTACTTACACTGAGCTGAGTAACGCCGGCTTGTAACCCGAGTGAGAGTAATAAAGTGATGTGGACATGGTATCACTGGGATCCAATCGAGCGCCGAACTTGCTTACCCCGTCCAATTTTGGAGGACACTAAGTCAGACTGCAGCCGTAAAGGCGAATCAATATTTTAATGTTTAACGGATTGACAACCAAGTACTACCTTCAGAAAGGAGTGCAAGGAGAAATATATTACTGAGGACATGAGTCCAGGGAGCAAAAATATTGTCTCCGACCACTTTACCACCCATGCCACTAGGGCAATAGCACTTACAACAAGATAACCGATAACATGAACTAATAAACAACTAAAAGGACATCCATCAAAAGGGAGATTGACAACAGAATACTTCACAATAGCCGTGTGACGGACACTACCAGTTTACTAAACGAGACATGGGACAACTGCACTCCTATAGGAGCATGTGGGCCTGACAGACTTATTTATGAGTTAGTCGGGTAAGTAGTAATGTACCAGTACGGTACCCCATGTATGTAGACAAGTAGTTATAGGAACACGAGAAGTAGTCAACTCCGTACTAAGGACAGTGATGTAGATTACCTCAAAGATGGACGAGAAGAGCCGCAGTTAAACCAACGGGCTAGAGAAATCAAGAACCTTCAACACAAAGTAGCAGACAGTATACTATGAAGACGTGAACACTAAGGATAGAAACATGAAAACCCATTACATGGGCGAATAATATGTAGAACCCTCATAAGGATCGAGCAAATTCTTGCAATCCAGAGGAACCTACCAGATGATATGAACATAAACGTTATGAGAATTAACAACCGACGAATCAACTAGGATGTGGTAGGCGCAGAAGTGACCAACAGGAACAACCATCAAATAAAACGTAGGCGAACTTAGACGAGTAAAACTCGCAAGGAATAACGGGAATGAAGATGAAGCTATAGAACTCTAATACGATATAACATATGGATTCCCCTGGCAGAAAGCAGGAAGAACCATACGAACGTTGATGCCAACCCGACACAAGGAAGATGTAATGGATATCAACACTAAGTAAGTATCAAAGGACTACAATAGTGTATTACTCCGGAACAAAACCACCAGGAGACACGGATGACTATCATTATCTCCGTGGACATGTGGGCTGGTACATCTCAGTATTACAAAGACAAGTGCAAAGAGCACTAAGTATTAACAATAGCCAATGTCATATTACACCTCAAGCTGAATATCAGTGAGATAAGACACCGCATGTACGCTAGTAATCCAAACGAGAGGATACACAACAATGAATAGAGGCAATCTGAGCCTATGTTCATAGATCTGCACCTCAATACGGAGTGAGTGGGCCCATTAGAATGAATCCGGGAGAGAGCACAAACAAATCAGTGCCTCACCCTTTATGTATTGTGGAGCCCGGAAGGGCTAGAGTCATACCCGTCTCTCGGATATGAGGATAATCCACTCCAAAGGTGGAAGATGTCACATGGGAGTTGGAGAACTCTATGAGAGCCAAGTATCCAGCGCTCCTTGTTGAGCAGCTGTTGTATACTTGTGCGGTACGGGGGTGTAACCCTTTTTAAGGGGGGTAGAGCCTCTTGGCTGTGCACGTGTGTGCACTAAGCGTTGTTGTTTCGTATGCAGGGCATACATTAGTTGTGGTATGCGGGGCATACGATGTTTGCTTGTTTATTTGTTTCGTATGCGGGGCATACAGTGAATTGGTGGTATGCGGGGCATACGATGTTTTGTTGATGATGTTTGGTATGCGGGGCGTACATTGTTGATTTGTTTGTGTGTGATGTGCACTTGTATGTATGTATCTTATGAGATACATGTTTGAATGATGCGTATACACCCATGTGTGTAGTACCTTTCTTATGATACTTGTGATATATATATATATTTATATTACCTTGTAGAGTTATTACATATGGATAGCCTAGATACGAAATGAATCATTAGATATGGAATGTGGAAGGATGGTATGTTATGGACACCTCGGGGAGGTTGTCAGGGTTTGTAGAATTGATAGGAAATAATGGTGCTGATGGATCGCCTATATCCATATGTTTGAATTAATGCCAAAAATGATGGCTATGTGCTGTATAAGCACAATACGATGTGTGTAAATGATATATCACATAGATATACATTATGGGAATCTTGGGTAGTTATATAGATATACATACCTATTTGAGAAAGTGACTTCGGGACGAAGTCTTTTTAAGGGAGGTAGATTGAAATACCTCTAACTTATAAAACATTTATTAAACATCTAATAAAATTAATTAAGGCCTAAACATGCCTTAAAAGTCAATTGAGAACAACAATGGTAAACACAAAGCAAGAATTGAACCCTTTGACCGTTTAGGGTAAATACATACCCAAATGAACTCCTTAGGACCTAAAATTTTGTCCTAAGCATACTAACTCCTAAATGAACACAATAAAACTGTTCTCAAAGAAAACCAAGCTCAGAAACACCTTGGGACATAAAATGTGCACTAAAACACCTTAAATCACGTTTTTGTGTATGAGCTCTAAGATATTGACTTTTTGTCACTTTAAGACCTAGATTACATTCTTTAACATTAATGTGACATGATAGACTATATTATAAAGTCTAAATCAAAGTTTAAAAATAAAATCAAAATGGGTGATTTTGGGTGAATAGTACCCCGAAATAACATTTAAATTCCTAAATCTAAACCATGGTCAATGTTCATCCATTGGCTTTGACCTCCCAATTCCGACAGCAAAGGAGGATTTCCTCTTCATTAAGTAACCTCCAACAAATATCTAGCCAATCTAATGACTCACCATTTATTATTTCATAAAGTAACTTACTTTACCTTATAATCAAAATTTGACTTTCTCTTTCCTTCTACCCCATTCCAAACGAGTTCAGCCAGAAACCAGACCCTCCCTTCCTCCATTTTAGAGCTAGGAAGCAGCCAACTTCAAAGAGGAACTCCCATGGCATAAGGTAAACATTCAAACCATGTTATATGTCATTTTCTTCATCTTTTCTTCCTCTTTCCATTGATCTAACTTCCAACCACTTCCATCCACTCATCTAGCACGAGTTGGTGTTCAAAGGGAAGGAGAAATCTTGGCTGAAACTCAAAATTCAAGGGGGAAGCAAGCTTAAGACATAATTGAGGTAAAAATGTGCTTTAAGCACTTAATTCCTTTTCTACTTTAAATCCGGTTGACTTCTGTTGTTCCCTTGGCTTATAATCTTCCATTTATCATACTTGATCAGTAGCAATTGCAACCACTTCATTTGGTGGCTGATTTCAAGCTTAAACTCCATTTTAAGCCATTTTAATCAAGGTAAACCCTAGCTTTCTCCTACCTTGATCATTGGCTGTTATATAGCTGAGTTTAAAGAGTGTTTTGATACCTCCTTTCTGTTGGAAAATTAGGCCGAGATTAGCTTGGGAGAACCTTGAGATTTCAAGGTAAAAGTTCATGTTTTTCATGACTTAAATTACTCTTATGGTTAGTTCAAGTTTGGGACCTAACCATATCATTATATTGCTATTAGAACACATCTAAGAATCTGTGGGAATTTTCCTCTAAAGTGTCGTGGCCAAACAAGGCCTTATCTTGGCTAAAATAAGGTATAAATCACTTAAACCTTTACTTTGGTATATTAATATGTGTTTAAACATATGTATATATATTGCCGTGAGTGAACTTAGCATATATGGTCATATTTTGACCTTAGGTGGTTAAGGAATGAGTTAGTAAATTTATATAAGTAATTAAGTAACATAAAGGTCAAATTAAGACTTTATGTAGAAGATTGGTAATTTATGGAAAATACATGGTGAGGCCGAGAGTTTAATGCATTTTTGAGCATTTATGTGTAATTTATTTTATCAGCTAATGTTTGTAATAAGGCCATGTACTTTAGGCCATTTTATTTATGTATATTAAGTTTAAATTAGATTTTATGTAACAAATATATATTACCGCAAGGTATAAGGGGTTAAACCAGAATTAAATTAAATTTGGGGGGCAATATAGTAATAAGGTGGAAAATTAGGTGTTAAAAGGATTTAAAAAAAACTATAAGGTTTTATAAAGTTTTGGGGTTAAATGGTAATTTCTGGAAAATTAAGGGTATAAACCGTAAATAAGGGAAAGTAATGGTTAAGGCAATATTAAGGAGGTCAACCTTGACCATATGGTAGGTTTTGACCAAATTAGATAAGTTAAATAATTTATTTATGGTTATATAATAAGTTATGTATTTAATTGTAACATTTTTATAACATATGAGGTATATATGTTATTACCGAAACTTAAGGGTGTAAAATGTTATTATAAACACCCATGGGCTATTAGGAATTTTTGGGAATTTATTGGGTTGGATTTGGAATTAAAATAAACTATATATGTATAATATATAGTTATTATGTCATTGTTACACTTTGGATAAATAAATGGGGTGGAAATATAACAACCGAGAGTTTAGGGGTTAGGAATGATATTTATAACCCTTGGGTGAAGTTTGGTGATTTTTGGAATTATATAAGAGTATTTAATAAAATAAGTGTATAATATATAGTTTTAATGATATTATAAAACTATATGTTATAAATTGGGTCAAATTGTAATTATAGAAAGTTGGTCGGTTGCAAAATAATTTAGAACAGAATTTAGGTCTGTTTGGAAATTTGGAGTATATATAACCATAGGTTATATTAATATCAAGGTTAAAAATGTTATATTATATGGTATATATAACATGGTATAAATTATGGGGTGTTATTGTAATAAACATAAAGACATGGAAGTTAATGAAATTAAAGTATAAGTATGTGCCTATGCGGCATTTAAAAATAGTTTTGCTTAAAAACTATAGGTTATGATTTATATAAGATAAATATATCATTATATGATATTAGTATATGGTATAACATTACATAATGTTATGTGGTCAAAATGGAATTAAATGAAGTATAGTGCTGTACCGAATATATTAAGGTTGGAAAATGAATTTTAGACTATGGTCTACAATGATATAAATGTTATAACAATTATATGGTATTAATGGGATTTAGATGGAATTAATATAAGTAAGGATATTCACATTAAATAATGTGACAAACTATAAATAAATAAGATTTATAAACTAAGGTATATATTGAATAAACCTTAGAGGTTGTATATATACAACATAAAATGTTACATAATATTAGGATAAGGATCTTAATATAAGTTGTATAATATAATACAATTAATGGGAATGATCATCTCATATAAGATGATAAAATGTAACATATAATATAAGAGTTTTACAACTCATGAAACTTACCTATATTGGTAAATATATACATATGCGAGAATAATGTATATAAGGATGGATATATATGGTTGGAAACCATATGATATAATGGTGGAGGTTATTACATGAATATAGTTTACAAACTATAAGTTATAAGTTTTGAATTCAAATGTAGTTTACTAAAAGATAAATGGATTATAATACAATGTATTATAATGGATGGTGGGGAAAATAATACCATATAATAAATCATGCATGTATGCATACAACTATAGGTTATATACCTAAGTTCAATAATGGACAAGATTAGAGAAATATAATGAATTAAACTCAACAGTCAAATATTACAACCTACGAGTCTAAGTAACAAAGCCGACTGGTTTAGAGGAACCCGTAACAATTAATTGTTGAAATCCGGGGATGAACTGTCGGGGTTACCTGTTATTCGGAAATACCGGATCTAGTTAGTCATGGAAACTGACTTATAGTTTTATTACAGTTTAGATCGTACTTCAGACAAAGACGCCTGACGAGCTTAGTGGACTACACTGCGCATCCTAGGTCTGAGGTGTACGGTATGTAAAGGGGTTTGATCCGGGTTGTCCTGAGGAATTCCTCGGGCTTGGATTTGGTTGATATATAACTTGTGTGTTATGTGTGTGGATGTGTATGTGATTATGTGTGTTACTGCATTAATTATTTATGCACGATCGTCCTACGGGACTAACACTACATCGACTTATATAAACATACATATGCATTTAATGTGATGACATGACGGTTACTTAATATAATACCCTTAGTATTAATATTAAGTATATGGTAACCTAAGTAAAACACTTAGGTACGAGACACGACATTGTCGGTCTCTAGGGCATGGATCTCAAACATGAATATAACCTAGATTACTTCTAGGTATGCGTGAGACCCATTGGGCAGCTAATTAATAAATTGTATTCTCCATAAAACTAAGAGTTTATCTTAATCATATGAGAAAATTGGTATGAGATGAGGGGAGGAATCCTAGTAGTTTACGAACTACCGGGTTACGCATTTGTGATCACTGAGGGGTACACGATCGGGTTCCGCTTTAGGAAATTACCCAACGAGCCCTAATTGGATCGTGGGTCAGGTGGTACCTACTGTTGGTACATGGCTACGACCTTTAAATGGACGCCTTACGAGACAAAGTGAATAGTCAGGGGCCTCCGGACCTCTGGCGAAATGAGCACCTTTGTGTGTACGGGAGGACTACTGTCCATTGGTAAGGTTATCGGGTTGTCCCAACATGACGCCCAACTGGTAATTAATTAAACATGGTTTGGATGGATGGGGCCTTGAAGGCCAAATTAAATTAATTAAGGAAGACGTTCGCTACGACGATTATACAGTACTATAATTCGATACGTTCGTATATACAACTGTTGTTTGTGATATGTAATGAATGTTTGGATTGGATGAATGGTTATGTATTTATGCATGATTGTTACAGTCTTGATTATATCCGTAAAATGGTAAAGCATGAAACCAATCTAATAATAAGATGGTTAGAATGACAAGTGACTAATAGGGTCTAGACCCGGCATACTCAGCGTTTATCGCTAAGACTACACTCATTGTGCAGGTTGCTGATCATCGTCGAAGCCGAAGTGCGGGATCAGGGTAGTTCGGGTTTACTTTAATTACCGCACATGGAATTTATTTGTATAACAATATCTGTCTGTGGTTTGTATTATGGTACGGTTGTATATATTCGGGATTGGGTAGACGATCACTTGTCGACGGTTATGATTATGGACTTAGTATGATGTATAGGATTTATCTCGTTATCACAGCGGTTTAGCAGTGTTGTTTATTTTGGTTGTTGGATATAGTTCTGCTTCGTTACTCGCATGGGCGAGTAATTGCAGGTGACACCCGAGTGAGTATTGATGTTGTTATTTATCTTCCGCTGTAAGACGTTTTATTTATTGCTACGTGAGGGATTATTACGTGTTTATGGAGAGGGGTGTTACACATACAGTCATCGAGTTTTATCCTTTGTCTACAGCTAGACACCAAATCATCTGCGGTAATCTAGGGCTACCCAGTATCATCATAATCCAAAACTAGATGAAAGTATTACCTTCACAAAAGGAGGCTAACTGAGAGGTGAACCATCTATTCCCCGACAAAGAACACTAGTAAGGTCAAACCGGAATCCATCTACATGGTATCATTGACCCTTCATTGATCAAGAGATACAAATCACCACTTATAGTTTAGCTATTAATAAACAAGACAACCCACATCCTAAATAAACAGTATAGTACCTCTTCTCCTTAACTAAAACAAGAAATTTATTCATATAATTCGACAGAATTAAGTATCCAGCAATCACTTTAAAAGAAACAGGATTTAGCGTCCGACGCTTTTGGACGCTAAACACATTTAGCGGTTTAGCATCCGATATTTGATGTTTAGCGTCCGATGAATGCTGGACGCTAAAAGCCTGGACGCTAATTTTTTTTTTTACGTCCGCGGACACTAATTTGCGTCCACTTAGCGTCCATTTTTGTTTCAGGCGCTATTGAGCGTCTACTTGTTAGTGTCCGAAATCGGACTCTAAATAGCGTCTGCTAAATGGTCGCAAACTGCTTAATCGAACGCTAACTAGCTGGAGACAAATTGATTACAGATTAGCGTCCAATTGTTTTCTGACGCTAAACTGTGTCTACCTATCGGGCGCTAATTCAAATCTTCGGACGCTAAATAGCGTATGCTAAATGGTCACAGACCGCTTAATCGGACGCTCACTAGCTGGAGACATTGGTTACAAATTAGCTTCCAATTTCTTTCGGACGCTAAACTGTGTCTACCTATCGGACTCTAATTCAAATCTTCGGACGCTAAATTGCTTCTATTCTTCGGACAATAATTTTTACATTTGGACACCAAATTAAGTCTTTTTATCATTAATATCTATCATCTATTAGTTTATATATTTGAACATCAAATTGTATAATTATCATACGTATTCGGGTATTAAATTGTATGCATCATATTAAATCAAAAGACACAACAAATTTCTTATCTAAAAAGCCAAAAAGGCTTCATTTTTTCATTTCACATAAAACCGTTCCCACCCCACTTTTGTTGCCTTCTAAAGGACTTAGTTGGAGTGTTTTACATGTTTGGAACCAAAAAGTAGCACATCTAACACAACCATACAAAAGAACTAAATGTAGTAAGTTTGTGTTGGAGCATTCTACATGAAAAAAACAAAAAAAGAGCACATCTAACACAAAGTGAATCTTCAAAGGAAGACCTCAAATAGACTCTTAGATTTCATCATCTCTAAGATTGTTGCAGCCTGAAGATGAATGCAAAATCCAATACAACGGATGACAACGAAAGAGATTGAGATCGGGTGCAAATATAATCCTGTCACACAAACAAATCAATTAATTCAAATGGGGAAGGTAGTCTAGTCGTGTCACTAATTAAGCTAGAAAATGAACAGGAGTGCAATCAGTATATGAAAGAAGCTGAATATGCATATGTATGTGTCTGTAACACCCCTACCATTAATACAGTGCTTACCGTCCAATTTCCTTACATATCAGATACACGCAGCGGACATATGCTTACATACAATGGGTGATACAATGTCGTTAGTCACCCACGTGACTAACAAGGCTACTACTTCTACTTACAGCATCGGTCTGATGGACCGGAATCCCGAGTACTACACATCTACAATACATACTCCATTCTCCAGTTCAATACTACTATATTCTATTCAACACGTTACTCCTTTACACTACCATACCATACAATATACATAACCGAGTTTACTAGGTTCCCAATACAAATACAATGTTTTCTCCAAGTTCATAGGTACTCATTATGAGTCTATGTTTACCCATTTCTCACAACTACCTACTTCCTAAGTACAAGGCGTGCCGCCAGTCTCCTACCTTGATCACATCCGCTTCGGGTACCTGCACACTAAAAAATGTCCCCCGAAGGGGTCAGCTTTCGCCGAGCATGATAACCGCATACCCCGCGTACTAGTGAGGGTACGCCGACCACTTGGTCGATTACATGCGGTTCGTTTTCATACAAACATACATGCATACATGCTCTTATACACGATACAATAATACTCACACAGCGTACATACATACAATTCATTTCATACAAGGAATACAATATAAACCAACCGATACGTACTTACCTCTTTCCGAATTACACATACACATCTCACGCACAATATACAATATTGTTAGCTTCATTGGTCCACCCGGGTTAATCGGGTGGAGATTACTCTTTTACTCGTTACTTCATACATACGCATACATACTCATACATACTTACAGATCCATACTTACTTACTCTTACTCTTACTCAAGTTAAGTCGTCGGGACCTCCGGCCCTGGGGACTACTCCGTCCCACCTCCGGGATTTACTTGACTCACCAATCCAGGATGCTACCCATTTAAGGGATTTGGGCCGCGGACCAGTTAAGAGTCAGGAATTGCAGCCAACCTCTTGTGACTCCGCATCCTCACGCGTGGCCGAAGCTATATCGGACTTGTACTCATTCCAATTTACTCACTTAAGTTAGGAGTTAGATAGTTAGGAATTAGCACAAGTCAACATCCAAGCCACAATAATACAATACACATATACACATACATACGAGGTACAATACATTACACAAGTACAATACGAGGTTTGAATACCATTCATCATCATTCATATATTTCATGAATTATACAAACTAATGCTCAAGACAATAAATATCAAGCACAACATAAGTCAAGCACAGATAAGTGCAATATAGTCCGATTCATGCATTTATCTTATTTAGGTGGTCAAATAAGCACACAAATCGGGGTAACCAGATTAGGATACAGGGCATGAAGAAATCATACCTTTCACCGTTGTACTTGTATCCCAACGTTCCTCCGGTATTCACAATTCAAATCCTATGATATACATGCAACCGAATAATTAATCTAACTATCATTAACTTAGTTTGGTTACCCTTACGCTTCCTAACTCATACTTACTAGGTCTTCACATTCCTATACTTACATTTTATTTACTTACTTTTAATTACTTAACAATGGTTTACTTACACATATATGCACGTATGTATAGGTGGGTATACATATACATACATACATATACTAACCATAGTCTTATTTTTTTTTTTTGTAAGTTTTGACCCGACCGAACTTGCGACCGACCTTGCAAGTTCGGTCCGAGTCAGTAGGTTACATCGGGTGAAAATTCTAGGGCCGACCGACCTTGCAAGTCCGGTCCCAAGGTCGGTCCATTCCAGTGAGTTACTTAACGGAAGAATTTTAGCCCGACCGACCTTGCAAGTCCGGTCGCAAGGTCGGTCCATTCCAGTAGCTTGCTCGACGGAAATTTTTCTGGCCGACCGAACTTGCATGTCCGGTCGCAAGTCCGGTCGATTCCAGAAGTTTTCCCGTCCTTGTAAATCTGGGCTCGACCGAACTTGCAAGTCCAGTCGCAAGTTCGGTCCGGCCCAGTATTTGCATTTTTACTTCTGTTTTCAGTCCCATACTTACCCATTGTTTCTCCAATCTTCTTACATGTAATCTCACATGTTTAAACACTACCTAGGCCCTTCAAATTGCCTTAGTTCATCCACCTTACATACTTACTAATCCTTACTTGTACAATTTCATTTCCATTCTTCACTTACTTCTCATTCTTATCCTAGCTTGTTTATACTCCTAATTACCCTTAATTATGATTAATTAAGTATGCAACTTATACAATCATACCCAAACAATGCCTTAACTTATAACCCATTAAAATTTCTCTCGGGTGAATTATGGCGTTGGTCCGGGACCTTGTCCAGGTCCTAAGTCCCGGACCATAGATCGGAACTCTCGAATTGATTTTTGTTATGGTCCGGGACCTTGTACATGGGGTAAGTCCCGGACCAGGCGTTTTGGGAAACTCTCGGATTGATTTTGGATAGTGGTCCGGGACCTTATACCAGAGGTAAGTCCCGGACCGATAATGAATTTGTACCCTCGGGCTACTTTGGATGGTTGGTCCGGGACTTAATACAAGGCCTAAGTCCCGGACCAACAATGGTCTGCTACGAACTGAGACATTTTTCATGCTCTGTTTCATTGTCTTCTTCCTTTAATCACTTCCTAATGGTTTCTAATGTTAATATTACATGTTTAACTACTTATCCAAGCATCTAACTCACCTAAATCCCTCACCAAAATCAATTCCCTCAACCTACTGCTATCTCACCATTTCCACTGTTTCATTCTTTTCTTCCTTTCTGTTGCAGAGTTCGAGCTGCTGCTGCTTCTGTTTCTTTCTTTTCTTTCTTTCACAAATGTTACCAAGCTAAACAAGATTTTCCTCTCTAAATTTTGACATGGTGTCCCCTAAAACTTAAGGTTTTCACACATTCATTTGCTCACACATGAAAACTCATTCAACCTGCATCAGTTTATATATGTATATGCATTCAGATGCAAACTCACGTTTACAGCAGCTCATTATTTGTTTCTTTGACAGATTCTAACTCAACAATTCACTAATGCTAGTTATACGCTCATTTCTTTGCTACGGTCATATTGGTCTTACATTTACTAAGACATTACACTTGCTCACACACCCACGCATTATGCACAACTGAACAGAGGTAATTTACCTTGTTCTTGTTTTCCTTTTTTTTTCTTCTTCTTGGTTTGCTTGTTCTTCTTTGCTTCTTTCCTTCTCCCTCTACCGGTTATAGTTTCTCAACAATCTAACATTACAACCCATTCATAAATACACCATTCAATACTAAAAACTAACCCTAGCATTACTTAAGCTTTTAATGTATATTCTAGGGTTTAGGAGTTTCATTACCTTGCAAGGGAGTAGATGAAACTTAGAGGAGTTTAAGAACAAGGTTTCCACCCCTTCAAAGAAGCCAAAACCGGCTGGGTACAAGAGGAACCAAACAAGGGTTTAGTTCAAATTCGTTTTGCCTTTAAGGCTAGAAAAACAATGGAGTTTCGAAGAGATTTTTACCTCAAAAGAACAAGGAGAACAAGGTGGCTCTAATGGTGGTCTTGAAACTCCAAATGGGGTATACCCATAAAAACGAAAATGTGTGTTTTCGAATTTTGGAAAGATAGAAACGTAGCTCTTGGTGAGAGGATTACAATGGTGTAATTTTTGTAATTTTTGGAAGAGATTTGAGTGGGTTACAAGAGGAGAGAAGTTGAGTTTTTGTGTTTTGTTTCAATCCTCCATGGCCATCGGTTGAGAGAGCAACCAGAGAAGAAAAGAAATAGAGAGGAGGAGGATGGGGGGTCTGTACGTGAGGGAGAAATGGGGATAGGAGAGAGATGTGAGAGTAATAAAGTAAGGTGGGTGTTTTTACTTTATTGTTTTTGTTGTTTAGTAAATAAGAGAGGGGTGTGTGTGAGGGATAAAAATCGGACAGCACCACACCCATATGGGTTTTGAAAAATTCTTTTTACATTATTGGACACATAAGTTTGTGTTATTTATATTTCTACCCCACAAGTTCCCGTTTTTGACAGTTTTTACTAATTTCTCGTTTTATTGATTTTATTGGTTCTAAAGCTTCACTAATATTTATTAATGATTATTTAGTTGACCAAAATTGTTACGAGTTTATTTGACCCGCTTAAAGACACGTTTTCCCGGTTACCTCGAAAAACGCGCTTTAGTGTTCATTAGTGTTTTTAATCCATTTTAAGGATCCGTTTTCTTCGGAATTTGTTCCCTAATATTTATTTAGGCTTAATTAAGCCTTTAGAATCCTTATATTATGCTAACCGAGGTCTTATACCTCCTATGGTTGTTTAACACTTATTTAGCGTTTTACGCTTTTTAAGCGTTTCTTTATTTCTTTTGGATTTATTTTTCCTTACCAATATTACTTAATCATTACTAGGCTCTTAAATACCCATTAAGATTATTTAATCGCCATATTTAAGGTCGGGGTATTTCAGTGTCAAACAGTATATGCTATTGTCGTTCAATTTTCCAAAAATTCAAGAAACTGTCCAGGACGGACAAAATATTTTACAACTCAAACCATAATTGGTCTACAGATGGAAACAAAATGAAGATGAAACAAGGAGATGACTGACTATCACTATTTAACAATAATTGACGAGGGTACGTATTCATGCAGAGCTGAAGAGCTAGTATTGGTTATGCAAAATATAGCTATATGTTAAGCCTAAAACAAGATTCTGAGATTGATACTTGATAAAACAAGAGCTAGTCTTGGTTAACAATAATTGTTGAGGATTGCAATCGGATTTTGCTATGAAGATATCCTGATCTGAAGAGCAAGCAATAGAACAAGTGAACAACATACCTTAGATCAGTTGTCTGAAAACGAAAAAAAGCCATATCATATCAGCTCAGTCGTTACATCAACAATTATGCACACAAAGATCATGAGAAAAACATAAAAGACCAATAGATCTGTTCAAATATCTTGTTGAACTATTACTTAAAGTTTTGTGGTAAATTTGATTGTTGACAAATGAGCAAGCTAAAGTCCAAACCACAAGCAAAGATAACACATCAAATTTTTCAAACTACTGAACACGCTTACAACAGCCTACAGGCAGCAGAAATAGTTGTAACAAACTGCCTTGTATTGTACACTATCTTAGGTTGGCATGCATCACGTATTGTTTAGCTACACATTTTAATTTATAGAGTCTATATTTTTTCATACACAAACAAAACGGGCAAACCCATGTGATATCCTTAAAAGTAATGACGTTATTTCGTCTTGGGTTTCCTCTGTGCTATCCCCCCACCCCCAAGAAACCTAAGTAATATTTCAGTCATGTAGAAATCAATCAAAGGAATGTTTCAATTATCTCCAATACAACCAGATTATAAACCTAACAAAACTCCACAAATACAAGAGAACATAATCATCTTTCTATCACCACTTGTAAGAAATATTCAAATACAAGAGAACAGAATCATCTTTTTACCAACTGTCCACATTGCAGAATCACCGCAAGGGAGATTATTCTTTCTAAGACTCCATACTTATACCTTGGTTCCCCAGTTCTGACATAAAAAAATCGACATCATTATCTCATACCAATTTAAAAATGGAATCCAAGCAAAGTATAGAATTAGATAGTGGTTCTGTTCCACCTTACCTCCCGCTTTATTCCTTTGCACAACTACTACCAAGAAACAAGAGTGAGTACGTCAAACAAAATGCAAAATCACTGTAACAAATCATCCTCAGCCGAGTTCATATCAGCACTAGCAACATGCAACAACACACAACTCATCCTCACAGCAATCACAAATTCAACTCCACTAGCACTCCTACAAGTGTTCTACATGATGATTGCAGTGCAGCCAGAATAAGGTAGTGAGATGAGAATAATGTAACAAATCAAGTGTTCTAGTATTCGTACCTCATAATCTATTTTGAGCAGCAAAAGATGCTGTATTTCCACCGGATGGATCATTTGGACTATCATGTGGCTGGATAACAGGTGATGTTGGATTGCATCTAGTTAGGAGTTGATCCAGTAATGGCTTCAATGTCTCCACATAACTTGACAAATTTAATGTTTTTGCTTCAACTCTTCAGTCTCTTTTTTCTGATTTTCAAGTGCTTGTTGAAGTCTGATTACTTCAGAGGGAGTGTACGCTGCTTTGGAATTAGACGAGCGAGAACTTGAAGGCTTCTGAAAGTACAGCTCTGCACTGCTCCCTAATCCATATACTTCATTTTTCTCGTATCCTCCCATGACATCAAAGAAAATCTTGTCCAAATACTTTTGTGAGCCATCTATTTCACGTTGTTCACGTTGCCTATTAAAGTTAGCCTACAAAGCAAACAAACAAACATTAGACCAATGAAAAAGAAGAAGTCACATTTCATCCTCAAGAATATAAATTTATATATGGTTAATCAGATGTGTTATACAACATGATGAACTACATTTATCATACAATGACTTAATAAATACACATTATCAAGGAAAACAAAAAGAAAAACACTTAAATTGACAATCAAGTCTAAGACACTTTCCACAAATTAGAATGTACTTACCATAGTTTCTTCGGCTTTCTCACTTATGAAAATCATCTCTTTTGTCTCAAATCCACCTTGAAGTGTGTTTCAAGGTATAGATCAGCAGCAGAAGGGAGCATACCCTTATTAGCAATTTGCCTACATATATAGATTGATAAGTAATAATTATAAAAAATCCTCTTCAAGATAATATTAACAAACTTAAAAAGCAAACGAATACCAAGCGCTCAGCCAACTCCAGAGCTGAGACTGAACCCTGAACATGTGCGATTGAATGAACTTGGCCATCCTCTGAATCTAAGCACCTATTCTTACGTGCTAACTCTGACTTTTTCTTAAATGATGGTTCTACACTTCTTTTTCTCAACATTTTGTAAGCCTTATCTGACATCCATTGAGGTTTTTTTCCACTCTTCCTAGCCTTTGACATATTGTTTTTCAAATTTTTCCTTCCGCACTTTTTGAAAGCTTCAAAAACTTCCTTCTCCAATTCGGGTTTCCATGTGAATCGTTTCTTCAAAATACAAATGTGAAGACGTTAACATTGAAATAAAATAATAACACCACAACGATTATGAAAAAATATATTAACTAAATCACCTTAAAAGCACAAAACCATTGCATCTTTTGCCATGTTGGAGTTTCTGTCCCATTAGAAAAGAATGTATTATAGCAAAGATGCTGAGAGTGATTGCACGAGTAACTTCTCCATTTCTATGAAACCTTTATGCAACCAAAGCATTTAACTTATTCAAAAAACTTCAAAATATGAATAAGTGAAACAACTACTTTTGCATTGTTAAAATGACTTACCAGAATGTGCCAGGAATTAATTCTTTCTTCAAAAATCTATATTATTTTTTATGGTACTGAATAATTACAAAAAAACTAAAAAATATTTATTTTTTCAATATTCTATGATATTTTAATCTTTTTTTAAAAATTTTTTATAGATATATTATATATAATTTTAAAGTATTTTGATTTTTGTGAATTTTGGTGAATTTTCTAATATTTAGGGACATATTATAAACTTTAAAAGTATCTTGTTAACTCATAGGGGTATTTTTTGGCATTTTCCTTCCGCTCAATGGCTATAGTGTTGTTTCATAGACTTTAGCAAAAATATTGTGGTATTTTGTGACTTTCTCTATTTAGCGACATTTTATGAATTAGCAAAAAATATAGTGATATTTAATGAAAATTTCCCTATTTCCAAAATAATGTATATCTAGTGCACAAACTTCCTTGCAGTAGTGACTACATGGTTAGCTCCACCCTGGAGCTGCAAGGCCATGCCACACCATTTCTACGCATCCACCACCACCAGCTTCCACACTTGGTTCTGATATATGACAAATTTTTCAGCTACACCTTTGACCGCATAGCTCTCTGTATATAGGATCCTCCACACCACTCTAAGGTGCCGTTCGATGGGTGGCTTAAAAAATGAAGCAAATAAAGGCTGGGATTAATGTGCTATGGATCACGGTGATATGTTGACATTAATGGAAGGATTAAATTTACCTGTTCGTTGGCAGCAAATAGAGAGAATGTCCATTTAGGGTAAAAGACCTATGTACCCTCACTTGCCTGTAGAACATCAAACTTCAACCCAGCAACTGCAAACACCAGCAGTCATTCTTCAACCCCATCGACGCAGTCATTTCACTCCACCCATTTTGTTGCTACAGCTCTCGCAATAAACTGCCGGAAGTCCCTTTATCAGGAGTATAGTTTTTTTTTTTTTACAATTTCACCATAATGAAATCTGATTGAAAACACTTCACCGTCTTCAATGGTGGTTCCAGGAATCAAGCTACACCAAGTAACCGAAATAAAGTGGTGAAATGGATGTAACTGGAGTCGCCGTCTTCGATAGTGGTGTAGGAAATCGATTTGATGCAGTAATTGAATGCAGTAATACGAGGGGATGGAGTTTAACAGTAATAAATTTTTGGGGGTATGAATGTAAAATGTTCAATACAAAATTTTAAAGTTAGCTTTTCAGGGTGAATGCAGGGTATTCCTGCGTTTGGATAAAGCTCAAAAAAGAGATTAATGTGGGACTGAATACAGCAGCTTATTCTTCTTTGTGATGAGATTAATGTCCCGATTAGCTAGAATCGCACGATTTGTGCCTAGCGAACGGGCCCTAATTAGTTATATTTTTTTTGATAAATGGCTGAAAATCAGCTAAAGGGCAATACTTAGGTTCAAAAGAACCTTTCTCGCCAGTAGAAGTTTAGTTCCAAGTAAACTAAACAAAATTTAGAGACAACAAAATTGAAAGGGAAACCAAAACAAAATACTGCCTCTTAATCCGAAAAAAACGGATTGACTACTCGTCGCCTAAGAAGTGCCTAATGGCCCGGACTAGAGAACAGCGCAAACATAAAAAACATCCAAGCTTCAAAGAAAATCTGGAGCGATCCAAACATTGGATACTTGGGCTAAAGGGAACCACTCATTAACCTCTCACTCGAATACAAGTAACTTCAAGAACACTTATTAGTTATTAGGTTTATTTTTCAAGATATTAGCAAATTAAGAAGTACCCAAAACAAATGAAAAAGAAGATCACTGGCATACTGATTCAGGAACAAAAATAAACGACCAGGAGCATTTGACGTTCAATTTCCAATCAAATATAATGGTTACCGTAACTTTCCTAGATTACGATCATATATCTCATATAGTCAGATAAGGCAATGGCAATGCACACTCTCTCTCCTGTTCATTTTATCTCCCTTTTTGTTCGCGATTATGCAGTAGAACCTACTCACTTTTCACTTTTCATACCTTCACCATAACCTTCTCCGAATTTAATTTATATGACGCTGTAAAATGGTTAAAAGTCTCTAGCAGTAGAAACTTTTGAAACGGAATAAAAAAGATGAAAGGGAGAAAAGGTGAGAAAGCAAACGTTTTACTGTCTTCCATTAGCGCCACGCACTCCACGTATTTAAGGCATTGGAACAAAGCGTTAAGTGTGATTTGTGAAGCCTGCATTCATGGGTAAGACTAAGGGCTGGGATCTGAGCGCCATCGTTGTAAATGGCATGTCAACCCGTGGGTCTTCCGGTTTTAACAGTGATACAGAGAACAAGAACCCAACTCTATCCACCGAAGCGACTGACAAGCCGCAAAACATTACTTCACCACCGGTAGTTTCGCCGGTGATAGTGACACCCAACAATAACAGTATTCCTTCCACCATTGTCGGGGGATTGCACAAGTCAGCACGCTACAATTTTCCGGTGCTGGGTCAACCGTTAGCTCCGTCACTGCCACCTCCAGGGGTTTCACACCGGGGGAAAATGTCCGGAATCTTTTTCAATGATTGTTTTCCATTCTCTAATTCTGTTTGCATCGTTTAGTCATAATAATTATCCTACTTTCGCTGTTGCAATTCCAGGAGAAAGTTGGGAGAAGAAAGTCCGTGGGCGTCTGCAACAATGACAACGAAGGAACTCCTGTCCACAGACAAATGGAGGTGGAGAAAATATGGTCAGAAAGTGATCACTATTGATGGCAAGCGGTTCAACAGGTCTCACTTTCTCCTTGACTCCGATCTCTCGTTGATCCCGCGTGATAACAAAATTTCTGTAAAATTTCTTGTCACTGGCAAACAGAGCCTTATTCCTTTTTGAACCTGGTTACTTCTGTATGAAATGTTTTTATGTTTCCATTTTTTTAGATTTTACTCTTTTCACACCTCCGATTCAACATTTTATGTAAAAAATAAGAGTTCATAAGTTGTATTTTATCTCGTAATGTATGTATTTTAAGTCAAATATCATGTACTGTGTGAATGAAGGGTTATATGAAATTGCAGGAACTATTACAAATGTAGTTCGAAGAACTGCAAGGTAAAGAGACATGTGGATGTTCTTCGACCGCATAACTTCCGCGTCTCCTATCAAGGTATCCATTCTCACCAACCCCCAACTCGTCTTAATGTCCTCGCCGGCCTCACCCGTGGCACCACCTTGAGTATCTTGAATCCGCCCAGTGCCAGATGCCACCCCGCGGCCTGTCAGCCGCTGAAATCAGCAAATGAGGAGAACGTTGAGACTGCTTTCGTAGCTTCTCAGCAGGGATTGTCCAAGAAATCAGAGAGCTTCACACTGGTCGCAGATGGCTTCAATAACCTTGGAGGTTTCAAAGGCCCGACCGAGCGGCCGCTCCAGTGGTGCTTTCTTCCTTTTCTGCGGCGTCTAATGACCTATTTCCCGTCACACTCTAGTAGCACCCGCACTTTCTGATTGGTTAGCTTATGAGGTCAGCATGCCGAGCGCTCCTGATGATAGTCAACGAGGATCGTCAATGGGCAACCAATTTGAGGGTGGTAAGGTTGATGATGAAGAGAGCGAGGAGATTCCTCTGATTCCCAACCCGATTGCTATGGTCAGCGAGGAGATGGTATTTGGAGGGATAAGTCCATTCCATGTTGAGGGTGGAGATACGCTGGTGCTTGGGTTTGGGAGTAGGTTAGGAAAGCAACAGGTGGGAGGGAGGTTGGGGTCGACGGGGATAGGAATGGGCTCGGCTCAGGTGACCATAGCGACTAAGTTGTTAATTGGGAGGGTCAAGTTCTACTAATTAGGTCAATTTGGGTTCTAGTTATATTAAATCTATTTTTTATTGGATCATTTAATATCTTTTGTCAACCCTTTTTTTTTGGTAAAACAATAATAAATACCCCTCTATATTAAAATATAAGTCATTTTATTTATAGTTATGATTCAAAATTTAAATTTATTTTTGAAATGGGTTATATTTTGAATGGAGAAGGGTATACTGAATTCTTGGCTACCAATTGAGAGGGTATGGTACCCTTCTTACATGTACAAATTATATATTGACACCTACACAATTTTCTAAATTAAAATTTTATTTATTGTTTAGAACTACATCCTTAAATTAATTTTTAATTGTTTTTTAGCACTTGAGTTAACTCTAAGTAACTAGAGTACTCTCTCCCACATTTTCACCTAATCCTATAACAATATTTTTTTAATCATTATCTAAGTTTTCTTTACAAATTGAATTAGTTAATAAAACATATACAGTTTATATTTGAGTATTTACTTATGAAATTCACTTTATTCTTAAATGTACAGTTATATATACTTTATTTGGGACATGGATTTCGTGACGGACTTGAAATCTCCGTCGTGGATGGAAATAAATATTTACTTTTTATTTTTTTTAATGTACCGTTGTCCACTTGATGATTTCCTGTATTCCTTATCTTAAACTTAAATCTATGAGATCAGAACTTCCCGGTTACTTTTGAAAAAAAAAATACATCGGCCACCGATCCGGATAATTAAGAAAGTATTGATTTATATAAAAATAATTGATAATCCTTACTTACGTTATACTATGGCAGTAGCATTTAGTACTATATATTAGTTAGGTGTTTATTAATATGAAATCAAGGGTTTTTGTAACACCCCTCTCGATAGACACGTAATAGTCTCTCACGTAGCAATAAATAAAACGTCTTACAGCGGAAGAAAATAATCAACATTAATACTCACTCGGGTGTCACCTGCCATTACTCGCCCATGCGAGTAACGAAGCAGAAACTAAAACCAACTACCAAAATAAACAACACTACAAAACCACTGTGATAACGAGATATCTCTTATACATCATACTAAGTCCATAATCATAACCGTCGACAAGTGAGCATCTACCCAATCCCAAATATATACAACCGTACCGTCATACATCCACAGTCTAACATCGTTATACAAATAAATTCCATGTGCGGTAATTAAAGTAATCCCTATCTACCAGGTTCCCGCACTTCGGCTTCAACGACGATCAGCAACCTGCACAATGTGTGTAGTCTCAGCGATAACGCTGAGTATGCCGGGCCTGGACCCTATTGGTCACTTGTCATTTTTAACCATCTTGTTATTAGATTGGTTTCATGCTTTACCGTTTTACATATATAATCAATGTTGTAACTGAAATACCCCGAACTTAAATATAGGGATTAAAATTTATCTAATACGTATTTAAGGGCCTAATGGTACCTAATTAATACTAGTGAAAAAAAAAATCCAAAAGAATAAATAAGCTCTTAAAAAGCGGAAAACGCTAAATAAGCGTTAAATAACCATAAGAGGTATGAGACCTCGGTTAGAGCATTATATGGATTCTAAAGGTTTAATAAGACCTAAATAATATATGGGAACAACTCCCGAAGAAAACGGATCCAAATAACGTATTGAAACGCTAATAGAGCTTTAACGCACGTTTTTCGAGAAAACCCGAAGACGTGATTTTAAGTGGTCAAACGAACCCGTAAAAATTATAAATCATTAAATAAATATTATTAAGCATTTATGAAAGCTTAATAACCAATAAAAATAAAGAAACGAGAAAATTCCAGAAAACGGGCCCGGTTAGTGAACAGTATCTAAACCGGGTAAAATAAGAGCGTTTTCTGTAAAAGACAAAAAACGTTCCAGCTAGTATACTGTAAGGGGGCCGGTTTTTAAAGGGTTAAATAATCCCTCACACACACACATGTAACTAGTTAACAAATAAGTAAATCATAAAGCAAAAAGTAAAAGTACAAAAAGCAAAATAACCCCCTCTCACCTCTCATTCCCACCTTTCCCTCTTCTCTCTCCCATTTCTCCCTCTCTCACCGTCTTCCTCCTCCCTCTCTCTGCTGGGTGCGATTTTTGGAGCTTCTCCAACAACAACAATGGCTTCTCCCCTTTCTCCACATGCTCCATCCTCTTATAAGCTCCAAATGTAAAAATAATTACATATTTGTAATCCCCTCATTCTCCTCTACATTTCCCTCTTTTCAAAATTTGAAAAGGATGAGTTTCATCTCCATGGGTTTTCCCCCTTTGAAGAGAAAAGCACGCCATTATGGAGCTTGGAGTCTCCTCTTTCCAACAAGGTAAAAATCCCCATGAAAACCTTAAGTTTTCCTCATCTCCTTTGGTAGCCATTTTTGGCTCTTTGTAATGCCTTGTTTTCTCTCTCTCCTTTGAGCAAAATATCAACCTAGCAATGGTGGTGGATTCACCTTCTTGAACCAAGGGCTAAAACCCCTTCTAAAACTCTCCAAAGGTAAACCCTAGAAATTTCATTTCAAACACTTCAATGAATTGACATTAATTTAGGGTTAGTATATTAATTGTAGTGTTTTGTGTTCATTGGGTGATGGGAATGGAGTTTGGCAACTCTATTCCCCACATGGCCGTTTTGGGCAAGAAAGGAAGAAGGAGGAGAAATGAGAAAGAAAGAAGGAATTATAAGCTCAAGGTAAGAGCTCTTTACTAATGTTAATTTTGATGCATTAGACTAATGGGAATGGGCAAACTAACTAAAGAACCCAAAATCTTGCATTGGTATTGTAGTATTGGGAGTTTGAGTATTTGTGAGGAAGTTTGAGTATTTATGAAATTAGTATGTGAATTGTAGGCCTTGGAGCCAAATGATTGTGTATGAGTATTAGTATTGGTATTTGAAGAAGTATTGGTGAATGTATATTTGCTTAATTGCTGGTAGGACCCTTGTATGGGTGTGGCTAGTTTAGGAATGAATTTGGTGAGATTTGGTATGTGTGGCCAAGTAAGAAAAGTAGATGAACTATGGCCAAATTTTGGTAGGAATATGTACATGTATGGATGAATTGGTAAATGGGAAAACCAAGGTGTGTATTGGAGTTAGTAGAGATGTTTAGTAGCTATAGAATAGTAGTAGTAGTATGGGAAGTAAGAAGTGTAAAATCTTAGCGAGGGGTATTAATATGCATTGGAGGAGTTAGGAAAGATTAGTGTGCAAGAATTGGTAAAAAGAGTGTTGGACTTGGGAATAGGTATTGCAATGGCTTGGAAATGTATTTGGGATGCTAATAGTGGCATTGGTTGAGAAGTAATGGATGGTAGAATGGAGTTTGAAAATCTGTAGCATAAGAGAATGAAAAACTGTTGTAAGTGTTAAAAGGAAGTGAGGAAATTGTATAAATTGGTTGATGGATTTAGTAATGGGGTTGGTGAATGAATTGAGGTATTTTAGGAGGCCTAAATGGCACTAAAACATGTGGGATTACATATAGGAGGATTGGGGAAGCAATGGGTGAAATTTGGAAAGAAAAATAAGGTCTGTAGCAATGTTCTGCTACCATCCGACCCAGGGTCTGGGTCGGACAGTGGGTCGGACGGGGCTTAAGTAACGACAATAAATCATTCTGGAATGGTCCGACCCAGGGCCGTGGATCGGACGTGGGTCGGACAGGCAAAAAATTTCGAGGGCGAAGTTTCTGACTTCGTCCGACCCAGAGTCTGGGTCGGATATTGGGTCGGACGGAGCTTAGACACGGGACTGAAACCTTCTGGAACGGTCCGACCCAGAGGGTATGGGTCGGACGGAATAGTGCTGGGTCGGACGGGGAGAATTTCAGAGAACGGTAATCTACTGGAATGGTCCAACCTAGGGCTTGGGTCGGACATTGGGTCGGACGACCCATAACTTACAAAAAAAAAACTATAGGATTATAACTAGTAAATATATATATATATGTATTCCCACCTATACATATGTATATATATATGTAAGTAAACCATGGATAAGTAAAGAAAAGAAAGTAAATGGAATATAAGTGTAAAGAATGTAAAGACTTAGTGAGTATGAATTAGGAAACGTAAGAGTAATCGAACTAAGTTAATGATAGTTAGATTAATCATTCAATTGTATGTACATCCTAGGATTTGATTTGTGAACACCGGAGGAGCGTTGGGATACAAGTACAGCGGTGAAAGGTATGATTTCTTCATGCCCTGTATCCTAATCTGGTTACCCCGATTTGTGTGCTTATTTGATCACCTAAATAAGATAAATGCATGAATCGGACTATATTGCACTTACTCGTGCTTGTTTACATTGTTCTTGATATTTGTTTCGAACAATAGTTTGTATAATTCATGAAATATATGAATGATGATGACTCGTATTCGAATCTTGTATTGTACTTAAGTATTGTATTGTATTTTGTATAAAAGAGTATTGAGCATTGTAATTGTGTATGTGGCTTGCATGAATGACTTCTGCTAATTCCTAACTACCTAACTCCTAACTTAAGTGAGTAAACTGGAATGAGTAGAAGTCCGATATAGCTTCGGCCACGCGTGAGGATGAGGAGACACAAGAGGTTGGATCCGATTCCTGACTCTTAAACTGGTATGTGGCCCAAATCCCTTAAATGGGTAGCATCCCGGATTGGTGAGTCAAGTAAATCCCGGTGGTGGGACGGAGTAGTCCCCGGGCCGGAGGTCCCAACGACTTAACATGAGTAAGAGTAAGAGTAAGTAAGTATGTATGAGTATGAGTATGAGTATGAGTATGTATGTGTATGTATGAAGTAACGAGTAAAAGAGTAATCTCCACCCGATTAACCCGGGTGGACCAATGAAGCTAACAAGTATTGTATATTGTGAATGTAATGGCATGTGTAAATCGGAAGAAGGTAAGTATGTATTGGATGGTTTATATTGTATTCCTTGTATGTAATGAAGTGTATGTATGTATTCCTTGCGCAATGTATTGTAATATTATGTATAAGAGCATGTATGCATGTATGTTTGAATGAAATCAATCGCATGTATACGACCAAGTGGTCGGCGTACCCTCACTAGTACGCGGGGTATGCGGTTATCATGCGCAGCGAAAGCTGACCCCCTAGGGGGAACGTTTTTAGTGTGCAGGTACCCGAAGCGAATATGGTCAAGGTAAGAGACCGGAGGCACACCCTGGTATTTAGAAGCAAGTAGCTTGAGAGGAACGGGTAGTAAGTAGTCTCTTAGCGAGTACGGATGAACTTGGAAGAGGTATTATACTTGTATAAGGATCTTAATAAACTCGGTATGTGGATTATATTGTATTGTACTTGAAGTATTGTATCGAATGGAAGATTGTAGCATTTATTGGTATACGGAGTATGTATGGTAGATATGTAACACTCGGGATTCCGGTCCATCAGACCGATGCTGTATGTAGAAGTAGTAGCCTTGTTAGTCACGTGGGTGACTAACGGCATTGTATCACCCACTGTATGTAAGTACGTATCCGCTGCGTGTATCTGATGTGTAGGGAGATTGGACGGTAAGCATTGTATTAATGATAGGGGTGTTACAAAAAGTGGTATCAGAGCGAAGTATCGCTCTGATGACTGGAAATACCGAGTTTAGGAATACCGAGTTAGGAATTAGAAGCTTAAGGCTAAGGGCTGAGTGTTAGCATTAGAGATATGCTAGTTAGGAACTACCGGTGAGTACCGGATACCTACAATACCAGTCCCGCCCGCCGCAAACCCCACTGTATAACTTGGGAAAGGACGCCAGAGAGAAGGAAAGTCCTCTCATACTCGGGGAGACCCGATCTGGCAGTTGTGAAGCAACCACACAGTAACAAGAACCGGTATATGGTAAGTTCCAAGGAGTGGAAGACCCGGAGATAGATCCCGGCTAAACAACAATACCCGCACTCAACAGCGGTTGAACAAGCACTTCAACCACGAGGAGGCTGCAACTTACAACAGCATGGGGCGACGTTGTAACGCCCTTACTTAACATAATTACAGCGGAAATAAAATACTAAAGGCGTACAGATCATCGGGTTCCAAACACCCGGCACCAAACCTCACCAATTTACAACTTACAAACCACAAAAGCTACGGTCTGAACTCGAGAAAAACTTAACACAACATAATAGAAATTAAACATATTCTCTCTCCACAAAACCTAGTCCCATCCCAAA
Source organism: Limonium bicolor (assembly GCA_023374045.1). NCBI lineage: Eukaryota > Viridiplantae > Streptophyta > Magnoliopsida > Caryophyllales > Plumbaginaceae > Limonium > Limonium bicolor. The sequence goes on from CM041776.1 coordinate 56,590,218, forward strand.
CGCTCATTCTCTTCGTGGCCACCTGTAAATCAATTCGTACCTGCAAGATGAAACCAAGCAGCCCACCCCGAAAGGGGCGGGTCAGTTCCCTGGAATGGAACTGGTAAAATTCTCCAAAAACAAACTTATAAAACATCACTCATCAAAATAAACAGTAACATGAAAACAAACCTTTAAAAGTAAAACAGAGATAAAGCACTTCAAAACAATCAAGTTAAAGAGAAAAGAAAACAAGGCAAAGATAGAGATAAAGAACTTCCAAAACAAGTCATCCACTTAAGTAGTCACACCACATAGTTAGCAAGCATCCATTGTTGATGTTAGAACCAATTCCCGTTAGGAGTAGAAAAACTCAGATAGTCACAAAGGACTAGGAATGATAAAGTCGATCCAAGAACCAAGAACTCGAGAGTGGAATAATTCAACTGGGAGAGATGGCCCCCACCGCCAATCACGACCTTTTAGGACAGGGGATATACAGCCCCTCACTGTTTATCACATCCACTAAGGACAGGGGATATACAGCCCCTCACTGTCTATCACGTCCACTAAGGACAGGGGATATACAGCCCCTCACTGTCTATCACGTCCACTAAGGACAGGGGATATACAGCCCCTCACTGTCTATCACGTCCACTAAGGACAGGGGATATACAGCCCCTCACTGTCAAATATCAATGCCCCTATGGGCGAGGGATATACAGCCCCCTACTGTTACCATTAAAGACGCGCGCACGTCGAAAGAAAGATTTCCAAGATTGACCTTTTCCAAAAATCCCGCTAGATCACCAACTACCCAGAGCAATACCAAAACACTCAGTCCTACAGAGTGCAGAAGCGTAAACCCTAAGCAGCCAATGTCTAACGGGCAACCAAGTAGAAGAAACCAATACCCAAGTGAGTTCCACATCCAAGGCTCAGTTAGTCACACAAGCTGGGTCAGTCACACAACCATTTCCTTTTTTTTAGAAGTTCCTCTTAAAGCCAGTTAGCGTTTTCCAAAACATTCCACAAGTCAATCAGCCAAAATAACGTAGTACGAGAAACCGTACAAAACATTCCATAAGGTCCTAAACACAACAAGCTGAGTACGAGAAATCGTACAAAACATTCCATAAAGTGCAAAACACGTCAAGCTGAGTACGAGAAATCGTACAAAACATTCCATAAAGTCCAAAACACGTCAAGCTGAGTACGAGAAATCGTACCTGGGTAACGTTGTAGCAGTTCTAATCTACTTGCGCAAACAATCAACAGTACTCTGAAGAATATTAAAGATAACTTACTATCAATAACCCGTACCCTAAGCAAAACTTAAATGAATTCTTCTCTCTTATCTCCAAATCTCAATTATCTTATAAGCCCTCGCTTAAATGTTATGTATAACCTTTGACTTATTTTAGAAGGTTGTATAGCCCAAGGTTGTAGGATCAAGGAATGTATTTTATTAACACCTGCTAACTGTCCACTCCTATCCACTTAATTCATATTTAACCACAATCCTCACATTCAAGACTTTTGAGACCTTAATAACATAAATGTGTTTTTAGTATATAATTAAATCTAAGAATTTCAATAATAATCTTAAGCTCAATACCTTTATTCTTAATTTAGAATAAACATTGTGTTATGACCAATGATGGGTTTATCTTAGAATACTATACTATTATCTCACAATATAAAGATTATATATTTAAACAATTTCTACTAGACAACCCATTATGATTAAGTTTTTCCCTTAACTTAATTAAGACCTACATCTTGTATATTGAAATCGTAGTGTTGTAGACGCATTTTAGTATAACTTATTTGAGCTACTAAACTCAATTATCTTTTCTTTAGTTCAGAATGGCCTTTAATTACAACCATCTATTAATCTTGTCATAAGTTGTTAAATTACTTTTCATCTTGAAATAACCATATTATAGTTAACTCAAACTTATCGAACTCTCACATTTAGTATCCACAAGGTTTATTATTTACTTAACCATATCTTTATAATAAGGTGTTTTAAGATAACCTTTTATGTATCCTTACTTACATTTAATTCCCTAACTGTTTTACTTTTACACACATTCTCTCTATAGACCATGTATAATCCTTTTATATTAAACTTCGTTAAACCCAAGTCTTAAATACATTTTATATTGTTTACAAAACCTAAAGTTTCAAAAGCATAACTTAATAAATTAATTTCCTTTATTGTATTTAGGATGGACATTATATCTTAGCATGAGGTAGAATTTATCGAAAAATTAAATTCCGGTTCATAAGTGAAATTGTCAATTACTTAATAAGATAATATATTCTGAACAATCTCCATACCTTATATTCAAATGACACATTAATATTTCCAGTGTCAAAAGGTAAATCAATATAATCTCTTATGTAACATAGTTTCATCTAATTAAAGGTTTTAAGATTTTAAGTATCTAATTTCTATTTACAAACCTCCTTATAAATTCTAACTACTAAATACATTACTTAACTATAAACTCACATCCTGAATATTGGTGTTAAATGTATTTATATGGCTTAACTAGTTGTAAGAAACTTAAGGATTATTATTTAGATTAAATTCCTAATCATAGTTTAATGTAGTTTTATATCATAATCCCTTTTAATGATTTTATCTTAAAATATTAAGTTATTACTCAATACTATAAATATTAAGAAATAATTAAATCTAGACTTATTTATCCTCTTCACATTTAGATGTACAAGTAACTCATTTATTTTACTATTGTTTATATAATAAGAACATTTAAATGTAAAAGTATTTCATTCATTTTTTATTAATTATATAATAAGATCTATTTGTGTAACCCTTTATGTAGACCAATTACAAATATTCCTAAATTTCAACTTATTAATTCCTTAAGCAAATTATAGATATACATTGTGGTTATTGACTAAATAAATACATGTGTTCAAATACGGTTTATATAAACCTTAGAAACTTAAAGATAACTAAAAACTCAACCTATAACCATAAATTAATACCACCTCATATAATATTCTTTTATTAGTATCATGTAGAGGTTTAGTTTAACTCATTAATTCCTTCATATTATATTTTCTATAAGGTATTTTATTCCTTTTATTTATTTATTTATCGTATATATATATATATCCTTCCTATTACATTTCTCACAAGGAATGTTATATCCACATATATCAAGATTTATCCATAACATTCTTTAAGAAATTCTATTGTATTTAATTATATTTAATATCTTTTAGACATATCCACAACTGATTTATGGTTTATAAAATAGAGTATTTCCCTTAGTTTTAGTTAAACATATTAGCTTCCATATTATATATAATAAATAAAATGTAGTTTAGTTAAATTCCTTGATTTAATATAAGTTTCTATTTATTTCTCTCATATAAATATATATTAAATATGTAACAATTTTTACCTCACTTAAAGTTAATACCCAAAATATTTATAAACATACTGTATTAAATGTGAATTGGTCTTATTATATTTTCCCCAACCTATAAAATTCATTAATCAACTATACTTTAATTTTTGATTACATTAAAAACCATATATATAGGTTATTCTTATGGAAAACTCACAAACACAATTTTTAAAACCTTTTCCCGTTGCCCAAAAATTCCCAAACTTAATATACAGTAACTATAACATTTTAGACATATTATAAAATTTTTATTTCATAAAAATATCTTTTTAATTTAGCCAAATAATTCCAGAAAACCCGTAACTTGTAAAAATCATAACTTATGTTTAAAAACTCCAAAACCATAATAATTTACATCAAAACAAACTACATAAAATAAGGAATCTATGGTTAAAATTTCAAGTCAAAATACATTCGGGAAGATATTTAAATTAACCCAACAACTTAAGTTAAGACCATTTACTGGAATTTATTAAAACCCTTTTAAACAAAATTCTGGAATGTTTTAATCTCGGCCGTCCAATCTCTTAAATCGAGATCGGACGGCTCCTGTACGTCGAGTTCATCAGCGAGCTCACTTCTACCCCGAGTACTAAATCGTTAATTTCTCCTAATCCACAGAACGAAATTGAGTGATTTTTGTTTCTATGGATTCGTAATCAAATTTCGGTTCTATTGGTACCGATTTCCCCAATTTTAATACAGTATACACCAAGATTCGAAACTGATTCGATAGTTAGGTTTTTATTTCGGTACCGAGTCGATTTCGAATACAAATCGTACCAATTCTCCTAATCTAACACGTAATTGATGAAATTGAGACATGGGTTAGGTCGACAATGAAGTATAGATTAGCAACAACGGAAGAATTTGAGGAAACACTCACCGGAATTGCAATATCGGAGGAGAATTCGAGAACGGGTTCTGGAAAAACTCAAACTTCCGATCAGTTCGTGAAGCCAACTTCGAGGATCTATAAGTTATTGTACATATCGATTTAGGCTTTGTTAATTGGCTCAATAGAAAGATGAAACTTAGCTCTACACATTGATAACTAGAACTAATCCTAACTCGCACCATACAAAAAGATTTGAAGTTACAAAACACGAGTTTACCTTCCTGTTTCGGTGTTATTTTATGTGCTGTTGAAACCGAAACTTTAGACCTCTATATCTCCCAACTGGTTGCGATTCAGACTTGGGCATAAACACGAAAATTGTAGAGGGATTAGAGATCTTTACAACGAGCTAAAGAAATCGAATTTTGGTTGATTAACGAAGAAGTTATGATCGACGCAAGTTACCTGAAAACGAAGGAAATTCCGGAATTCTGGAAACAGCCTAGCAAGGTGGCTACTTTGGCTCGATTTCCCGGTTGACTCAGAAGGATCTAGGGTTTGTATGAGTAATGGTTGGAAAGAGTAATTGTAGGAGAAGAGAGTGGTGAAGACGGCATGGAAAAATATTGAGAGATGTGAAAGTTATAGCCGTCTAAAGTTAGGGCTAGGAAGTGAAATCGGTTACGAAAATCAGGGAAGGAAATCGGCTAAGTGTGGGCGACCCATTACAGAGTGACACGTGGCACTTCTTAAAATTTTGATTCAAAACTTCAATCTAGCATAACTTTGGCTAGGATGATCCGTTTTTGACGTTCTTTTTATCGATCTTCATGGTTTTTCATAACCTATTTATTGGTATAGGTTTCATGGCCTGGTTTGACCATTCTCAAAAAGTCAACTCTAGCAAGGCTTAATAAGCTTTAAGGTTTCTAGAATTTTATATTGACTTTTATGTTTCAAAACAATGTTCCAACACTTCCTAAAATCTTTATAATATTTTTGGAGTGTTTAATAATTTTCCCAAGATTTATTGACTTATAAATCTTATTATTAAATTCATAATACTATATAATAATGTATAATAATTAGGGTTAAATAGGAGAAAACCCCTAAATAAATTTCACAACTCCATATAATAATTTAATATTCATAATTCCATATAATAATTTAATTTTTAATAAAAGAAATCCCCTAAATTAAATTAATTTAGGGGTATTTCAGTATATCCCCCTTAAAAGAAACTTCGCCTCGAAGTTTAAAAATCAACTAATAGGCACTCACACCGCTTCGGGTGTGCTGAGACAATAATAATTCCAATGAAATTCCATACCAAACCAATCCTTTATTTCCATCCATTTCCATAACAACATTCCACTCAAGATTACTCAAAATCAAACTGAACCAGGATTTACCAAGATATAGCAAGATGAAAAACAAAAGTCACATACTAAGTCATAATGTAAAAACCAAGCACATACAAACACCTCTCATTCTGCTAATACTGTTCTCCTTTTACTAACAATGCAACGAGGCATAATCCGGATGAGATAACGAAGGAGGAGTATGCCAGCATATCTCCCTTAAAAGAGCTAAGGTACGCCCTCGTACCGCTACTAATGGCACATTCAAAGAATTCAACACCTTATTAACCAGCTTTGTTGAATTTTACTGCACCGTTGATTATATCTATGATCGTTATATATATCTGTATCTCTTGATTGTTATGTATTTGTATTTCCTTGGTGGTTATAAAATTTTATCTTATGATTATTATCCATTCATTTAATGACTGATACGAATTATATGTCCATATATGATCATTTATCATACCAATTATATTACTAAGCTATACCTCGGGTGTAACGTACTTGAGTAGTTTAACATAATATTCCCGATCATTTAATAATCCTCAATAATCTTCCAAAATTATCTTCAAAGGTTTATTGGCCAACCATATGTTAAAACTCTATAAGATAAATATTTTCTGTGACTTTTGGTAAATATCACTCTTAGTGTGTCTTTTAAAATTTTATACATGTATAATGTTAAACTTCCAAATAAACATGAGAATTTCCAGTCTTTATGTAACTCTCAATTTTTTTTATTTTTATTTTTTATTTTTTAATATGCTCAATACTCAAGTATTTAAGGATCAATGATATTTAGTCTAGTATTACTCTTCTCTTCACTCAATCTTTAAGTAACTTCTTTTATTGATTTTTTTTATATATATTCAACCAGGGGTGGATGTTGTATCTTGGAGTACCCAAACTTAGTCCCCTTCCTCCATGTATAGGTATTTTTCCACCAAAGATTTAACTCAATAAACCCTTTACATTTATGAGTTTTAATACCGGATCTTAAGATACAAATTTTGATTTGTTCATTGTGGTTAGCAATGAAATATGCCTAGCTCAAGATTTCATGATGGTAACGTCTTACCACCACTTCCCCTCAAGTTCAACACAATCCATCACATGCGTAGAAGATTATTTACAGTTAGATGACAAGGCTTGTCTAGCCCCTAAACTTCCAGAAGTGGGTGTGCACCCCCACTACTTTCAGCCTAGACGTTCGTCGCACCAGGCACTTCCCGTAAGGTGTTAGGTTTAGGTTTTCTTTCTAAAGTTAACATAGAGTTTTAATGTGTTTTACAAGGTCAGATGTTGATCTTTTCTAATACGCTACTAGTTCTTGTTAGCTTAATAATTTTCTAGACTTAAGATTTATCCAAACATTACCTTTAGGCAACAATTTGTACCAAGTAATTCTTGAGATTTATTTTCAAACTTTAAAGGAGTTGAAGTACTTTCACATAATATCAATACTAATTTAGTTATTTAAAATTATATTTGGATATTGTTTTCAACCAAAAGTATTCTTTACAATTCCAGGAATTTGTGTACTAGCTTTTAAAGGATTACATTTTTTTAGCAATGTATTCTACATGAGCATGCTTTTGAAAAATAGCTTAATATTTGGTTTATCTCAACCAAAATCTTATCGTACTTAATATAGGATGTTCCAAACTTATATATATATATATATTGTAGTTTATTGTTGGAATAGTATAACAACACATCACACTCAACATACATTCACAAAGAAAAGTGTGTAAAGGAATCGTTCACAATTCCAAAAAGGGTTAGGAGTCGTGCCTTACTGGAGTCCTCACTTCCCAATTCTACCCCAGTTCCCCAGTTTTAAGTGCACCTATAATCTAAGTATTTCACTCGGCTTGTTTTCTCGGGTTCAGAGCGTAACTACGCTCTGATACCACTTTCTGTAACGCCCCTACTTAACATAATTACAGCGGAAATAAAATACTAAAGGCGTACAGATCATCGGGTTCCAAACACCCGGCACCAAACCTCACCAATTTACAACTTACAAACCACAAAAGCTACGGTCTGAACTCGAGAAAAACTTAACACAACATAATAGAAATTAAACATATTTCTCTCTCCCAAAACCTATTCCCATCCCAAACGCTCCCTCTCTTCGTGCCACCTGTAAAATTCTGACCTACAAGATGAAACCAAGCAGCCCACCCGAAAGGGGCGGTCCAGTTCCCTGGAATGGAACTGGTACATTTCTCCAAAAACACACTTATAAAACATCACTCGATCAAAACAACACATAACATGAAAACAAACCTTTAAAAGTAAAACAGAGATAAAGCACTTCAAAACAATCAGTTAAAGAAAAGAAACAAGGCAAGATAGAGATACAAAACTTCCAACAGTCATCCACTTAAGTAGTCCCACCACATAGTTTAGCACATCCATTGTTGATGTTAGAACCAATTCCCGTTAGGAGTAGAAAAACTCAGATAGTCACAAAAGGACTAGAATGATAAATCTATCCAAGAACCAAGAACTCGAGAGTGGAATAATTCAACTGGGAGATTGTGGCCCCCACCGCTAATCACGCCTTTTAGGACAGGGGATATACAGCCCCTCACTGTTTAATCACGTCCACTAAGGACAGGGGATATACTCCCCTCACTGTCTATCACATCACTAAGGACAGGGATATACAGCCCCTCACTGTCTATCACGTCCCACTAAGGACAGATATACAGCCCCTCACTGTCTATCACTCCACTAAGGCAGGGTATATACAGCCCCTCACTGTCAAATATCAATGCCCCTAGTGCGAGGGGATATACAGCCCCCTACTACTTACCATTAAGACGCGCGCACGTCGAAAGAAAGATTTCCAAGATTGACCTTTTCCAAAAATCCCGCTAGATCACCAACTACCCAGAGCAATACCAAAACACTCATCCTATAGAGTGCAGAAGCGTAAACCCTAAGCAGCCAATGTCTAACGGGCAACCAGTAAAGAAACCAATACCCGTGAGTTCCACATCCAAGGCTCAGTTAGTCACACAACTGGGTCAGTCACACAACCATTTCCTTTTTTTTAGAAGTTCCTCTTAAAGCCCGTTAGCGTTTTCCAAAACTTCCACAAGTCAATCAGCCAAATACGTATCGAGAAACCGTACAAAACATTCCATAGGTCCAAACACAACAAGCTGTACGAGAAATCGTACAAACATTCCATAAAGTCCAAAACACGTCAGCTGAGTACGAGAAATCGTACAAAACATTCCTAAAGTCCAAAACATCAAGCTGATACGAGAAATCGTACCTGGGTAACGTTGTAGCAGTTCTAATCTACTTGCGCAAACAATCAACAGTACTCTGAAGATATTAAATAACTTACTATCAATACCCTTACCCTACAAAAACTTAAATGAATTCTTCTCTCTTATCTCCAAATCTCATTATCTTATAAGCCCTCGCTTAAATGTTATGTATAACCTTTGACTTATTTTAAAGGTTGTATAGCCCAAGCTGTAGGATCAAGGAATTTATTTTATTAACACCTGCTAACTGTCCACTCCTATCCACTTAATTCATATTTAACCACAATCCTCACATTCAAGACTTTTGAGACCTTAATAACATAAATGTGTTTTTAATATAATTAAATCTAAGATTTCAATAATAATCTTAAGCTCAATACCTTTATTCTTAATTTAATAAACATTGTGTTATGACCAATGATGGGTTTATCTTAGAATACTATACTATTATCTCACAATATAAAAGATATATTTAAACATTTCTACTAGACAACCCATTATGATTAAGTTTTTCCCTTAACTTAATTAGACTACTCTTGTATATTGAAATCGTAGTGTTGTAGACGCATTTTTATAACTTATTTGAGCTACTAAACTCATTATCTTATCTTTAGTTCAGAATGGCCTTTAATTACAACCATCTATTAATCTTGTCATAAGTTTAGTAAATTACTTTCATCTTGAAATAACCCTATTATAGTTAACTCAAACTTATCGAACTCTCACATTTAGTATCCACAAGTTTATTATTTACTTAACCATATCTTTATAATAAGGTGTTTTAAGATAACCTTTTATGTATCCTTACTTACATTTAATTCCCTAACTGTTTTACTTTTACACACATTCTCTCTATAGACCATGTATAATCCTTTTATATTAAACTTCGTTAACCCAATTCTTAAATACATTTTATATGTTTACAAAACCTAAAGTTTCAAAAGCATAACTTAATAAATTAATTTCCTTTATTGTATTTAGGATGGACATTATATCTTAGCATGAGGTAAATTTATCGAAAATTAAATTCCGGTTCATAAGTGAAATTGTCAATTACTTAATAAGATAATATTTCTGAACAATCTCCATACCTTATATTCAAATGACACATTAATATTTCCAGTGTCAAAAGGTAAATCAATATAATCTCTTATGTAACCTAGTTTCATCTAATTAAAGGTTTTAAGATTTTAAGTATCTAATTTCTATTTACAAACCTCCTTATAAATTCTAACTACTAAATACATTACTTAACTATAAACTCACATCCTGAATATTGGTGTTAAATGTATTTATATGGCTTAACTAGTTGTAAGAAACTTAAGATTATTATTTAGATTAAATTCCTAATCATAGTTTAATGTAGTTTTATATCATAATCCCTTTTAATGATTTTATCTTAAAATATTAAGTTATTACTCAATACTATAAATATTAAGAAATAAATTAAATCTAGACTTATTTATCCTCTTCACATTTAGATGTACAAGTAACTCATTTATTTTACTATTGTTTATATATAAGAACATTTAAATGTAAAAGTATTTCATTCATTTTATTATTAATTATATAATAGATCTATTTGTGTAACCCTTTATGTAGACCAATTACAATATTCCTAATTTCAACTTATTAATTCCTTAAGCAAATTATAGATACACATTGTGGTTATTGACTAAATAAATACATGTGTTCAAATACGGTTTTATAAACCTTAGAAACTCAAAGATAACTAAAAACTCAACCTATAACCATAAATTAATACCACCTCATATAATATTCTTTTATTGTATCATGTAGAGGTTTAGTTTAACTCATTAATTCCTTCATATTATATTTTCTATAAGGTATTTTATTCCTTTTATTTATTTATTTATCGTATATATATATATCCTTCCTATTACATTTCTCACAAGGAATGTTATTCCTTTATCTATTTTTATTGTATTTATATACATATATATATATATATCCACATATATCAAGATTTATCCAGAACATTCTTTAAGAAATTCTATTGTATTTAATTATATTTAATATCTTTTAGCATATCCACAACTGATTTATGGTTTATAAAATAGAGTATTTCCCTTAGTTTTAGTTAAACATATTAGCTTCCATATTATATATAATAAATAAAATGTAGTTTATTTAAATTCCTTGATTTAATATAAGTTTCTATTTATTTCTCTCATATAAATATATATATAAATATATGTAACAATTTTTACCTCACTTAAAGTTAATACCCAAAATATTTATAAACATACTGTATTAAATGTGAATTGGTCTTATTATATTTTCCCCAACCTATAAAATTCATTACAACTATACTTTAATTTTTGATTACATTAAAAACCATATATTATAGGTTATTCTTGTGGAAAACTCACAAACATAATTTTTAAAACCTTTTCCCGTTGCCCAAAAATTCCCAAACTTAATATACAGTAACTATAACATTTTAGACATATTATAAAATTTTTATTTCATAAAAATCTCTTTTTAATTTAGCCAAATAATTCCAGAAAACCCGTAACTTGTAAAAATCATAACTTATGTTTAAAAACTCCAAACCAAATAATTTACATCAAAACAAACTACATAAAATAAGGAATCTATGGTTAAAATTTCAAGTCAAAATACATTCGGGAAGATATTTAAATTAACCCAACAAGTTAAGACCATTTACTGGAATTTATTAAAACCCCTTTTAAACAAAATTCTGGAATGTTTTAATCTCGGCCGTCCAATCTCTTAAATCGAGATCGGACGGCTCCTGTACGTCGAGTTCATCAGCGAGCTCACTTCTACCCCCGAGTACTAAATCGTTAATTTCTCCTAATCCACAGAACGAAATTGAGTGATTTTATTTTATTTCTATGGATTCGTAATCAAATTTCGGTTCTATTGGTACCGATTTCCCCAATTTTAATACAGTATACACCAAGATTCGAATTTGATTCGAGAGTTAGGTTTTTATTTCGGTACCGAGTCGATTTCGAATACAAATCGTACCAATTCTCCTAATCTAACACGTAATTGATGAAATTGAGACAGGGTTAGGTCGACAATGAAGTATAGATTAGCAACACGGAAGAATTTGAGGAAACACTCACCGGAATTGCAATATCGGAGGAGAATTCGAGAACGGGTTCTGGAAAAACTCAAACTTCCGATCAGTTCGTGAAGCCAACTTCGAGGATCTATAAGTTATTGTACATATCGATTTAGGCTTTGTTAATTGGCTCAATAGAAAGATGAAACTTAGCTCTACACATTGATAACTAGAACTAATCCTAACTCGCACCATACAAAAAGATTTTGAAGTTACAAAACACGAGTTTACCTTCCTGTTCGGTGTTATTTTATGTGCTGTTGAAACCGAAACTTTAGACCTCTATATCTCCCAACTGGTTGCGATTCAGACTTGGGCATAAACACGAAAATTGTAGAGGGATTAGAGATCTTTACAACGAGCTAAAGAAATCGAATTTTGGTTGATTAACGAAGAAGTTATGATCGACGCAAGTTACCTGAAAACGAAGGAAATTCCGGAATTCTGGAAACAGCCTAGCAAGGTGGCTACTTTGGCTCGATTTCCCGGTTGACTCAGAAGGATCTAGGGTTTGTATGAGTAATGGTTGGAAAGAGTAATTGTAGGAGAAGAGAGTGGTGAAGACGGCATGGAAAAATATTGAGAGATTTGAAAGTTATAGCCGTCTAAAGTTAGGGCTAGGAAGTGAAATCGGTTACGAAATCAGGGAAGGAAATCGGCTAAGTGTGGGCGACCCTTACAGAGTGACACGTGGCACTTCTTAAAATTTTGATTCAAAACTTCAATCTAGCATAACTTTGGCTAGGATGATCCGTTTTTGACGTTCTTTTTATCGATCTTCATGGTTTTTCATAACCTATTTATTGGTATAGGTTTCATGGCCTGGTTTGACCATTCTCAAAAAGTCAACTCTAGCAAGGCTTAATAAGCTTTAAGGTTTCTAGAATTTTATATTGACTTTTATGTTTCAAAACAATGTTCCAACACTTCCTAAAATCTTTATAATATTTTTGGAGTGTTTAATAATTTTCCCAAGATTTATTGACTTATAAATCTTATTATTAAATTCATAATATATAATAATGTATATAATTAGGGTTAAATAGGAGAAAACCCCTAAATAAATTTCACAACTCCATATAATAATTTAATATTCATAATTCCATATAATAATTTAATTTTTAATAAAAGAAATCCCCTAAATTAATTTAAATTAATTTAGGGGTATTTCAGACGTGCTTAGCAGTCGCGAAACCTAGCTAGTCAACCAACAGCAGGACAGAAGCACTAACCGTGCAACGGAATGAAAAAGGGAGCAGCAACGGAACCCGAGACACAAGTCTACGGGATAGTAATACTTGAATAAGACCACCAACGGTACGCTAGCTGACTAAGAACATAGTCAGAAGCGGTTAACTCCAAACTACAACGCCATTAAGGTTGCAATACCTGGCCAATATAGCTCAGACAACTACGAGAACAACCATGAGATATAATCCAATAGGACTACAAGAGTAGTGTCTAAACGAGGTAGGCTCAGTAACCACCACAAATGTGTGGGAATGAGTCGCAAGGAACAGCACTGAACCAAATAGAACGGGAATCCCCACGGAATGGAGAAGTACCCAGGTCTACGACAGCCACGTCTAGACCACCAAGAAGCTACTAAAAGATGGAGTATACCAATTATAGATCAATAAGATCAAGGAAAGAGTCAACACGACTAACAAATACGAGTGGAAACAGTACCGTGATCGGTACATGATTACTCAAAAACCACCAGTACCACGCACTTGCCATGGCAAGTGCAGTGAGGAAAGGAATATGTGAAGGAACACTAACACATCCCAAGTGCATAGTTATGTACGGAGACAGTAACGAAACAACCACAGGATCATACACCCTAACAACCAGACGTATGAAACCTTGGGAAGGCTTAGCGGCCGACCACTGTACTTAGTACATACCAGTCAGCGAGAAGCTAGACTTGGTCAAGACCTCAAGCATGGCTATGCCATGAGAGATTTCTTTTAACACCGAACCATTGTTTTTTTTTTAAACCCAAAATTTTTCTTTCAAAACCACAACCTTCTTTTGAAACCTTTGATTTTAAAACCAAACCAACGGAATTACAGTGGGTATCATAGAATGATAAAAGAGGAGTTGGCAACAGAATACTTCACCTAGGCGTGTGACGAACACTACGAGTGTACCCATTACGGGATGTGGGACAACCGCACTCCGAAGGAGCTTGCGGGCCTGACATATAGTTGGGTAAGTGGTAACGTATCAACATGGTACCCCACGTATGTATACATGTAGTGTACGACACACGGGAAGTAGTCAACTCCGTTCTACGGATCATGAGTGAATTCAACCAGAACAGCTGGACACCTCAGACAATCAAGTATAAAGGAACTCGGAGAATCCATCTGAAGATAAGGAATAAGAACTAGAAGGTGCAAGGAGCACATACTGGTAAGTATAGATATTGGATATGTCTCGAGGACACTAAACAAATACGTGATAGCTGGGAAGTATACCCAGCCCAAACACAGTAAGGCAGTTGCCTAACGTGAACACCACAATGCTCAACAATTGGGACAGAACTCCCAAGAGCAATCACAGGATTACTACGAAGCACAATCCATCATTAAGGAGGATATTAAACCTAGCCTAGAACACTAGGAGCAAGTATAGACGGTCTACCCAACGACGGGAGACGTTATAACCCAAAAAGGGGAATAACTCAACTATGATACCACAAGGCGGTATAGTGATAACTGATCGTAAACGTTAGCCGGATGTAACGACATAACTAACAACACCCAGGAGAAATCCTGGAAGGGTGACTGGATTAACAACAGTCAAACAAAGCGTCAAGACAAGAATACAGGAGCTGGAACGAGCACTCGGTTAAGACACCGAAGGGATTTCACTTGACAGGAAATACCCCAGTCTACAAAAGGCACTGATCAGCACCAGATTGCCTAAGAGTCTCCTATGAACGGAAGCGTGATGTCACGACTTGCCATGGAGCCAGTAATATCTTCATCCTATGATGGTATACAAGGAGTGGAAACATGTATAAGCAGCTTGCAAGGAGCATAGCTCGCAGCAATATGGCTTAAAAGCCATCAAACAACTACGTTATGTAAACCTTAATGGTTGCGTAACCCACACCATTTGATAACAAGACCCACAAGAGATATTGTCTCATACGACAAGAAATCAACAACTGGACCATCAATTCAAACCCAACTTTATGAGTGGCTTGAACTGATGGCTATCTCAGTGTCACTGTCACTAGAGCACCAGTCTAGTATACAGTTGACGGAGTTTAATTACCCCTCATGCCTTCTGTAGCAATTGTACACAGAGGCATAAGAATCAGGATAACGCCAACGTGGCCTAGTCCATATTTGGACACTACGAGAAACCCAAGGGAAGGCACCCCTCGTTAACCGAAGACCACCAATGCGGTGATGATGTGAACCCTGAGAAAAGGCTTCCATCTACTATAACAATAAAACCACGCAATAGATATTGCCAAGGGGGTGATGGAATAAGGAAATGAGATTTCCAAACCATTACGACTTAAAGGAGTAAGCATACCCCATATGCACCCAAACAGGTGGTGGACCATTGCGTAAACACCAACATAGCAAACCTTGTCATTAGACCTATGAGTGGAGACAACCCCTCAACAAGAACTTTCATTTATCAGTGATAGAATACTCTCAATTGGAGAACGGGACCAGGAAACCCTTGAAGTTTCTTGGGATATCCCGGTGATGTACATACAAGTAGAACTACACAGCTAGAGCCTATAACCAATGCTCAGCACTGGAGGACAATAATTGTCAAACAACCTATGTGAATACACATTGAACACCACGAATGACTAACGCCCAAGAGAGCTTATGACCCGATGAGTTATCTCATCCTTGGTCAACCAAGATACTTGGTAAATTGTATCATAAATGATGATGGAATGTGAGGTAAGCTAACCTACACACGAAACCTAAAATGGAAGAACATCTCCACATTGGGAAGATATTAATATTGTGGTATGCGACGACAACCGTCATACACACGAACATTGGAAACCCCAGGGTATTCATACCATAAGGGAATGGTGACAATGACAATGGCAATGAGTAAAGAGAAACTATCACAGTAACAGAAACAGTAAAAACGATGTCGTACAATGAGTAAGAATACGGTGCGTAACAAGCGACCGCTATGAGGAAGTAGTTAAGCAATGACACGGAGTATAAGTATGAGATGACACACAGAAATATTCTTTCCTATCACATAAGTGACTTACTGTCAAGCGTTTACGCCTCTGCACTCTGTATGACTGAGTGTTTTTGGCATTGCACCTGTTCAACTAAGGATCTAATGAGATGGCTAGGGATATGGAGAATGTAAACCGTAGTAAATCTTTCCTTTCACCACGAACATGGCACTAGCCAGTTGAGCAAGCTTAGCAACAAACCGTGCGGCCTAAAGGCCAAAGAAGCACGAAGAGTGTACAACACACTAACAATCACAAGATGTGAATTCCATTGGAGAAAAAGGTGAAAGGAGACATATCAAATTCACTAGGACCGACACTTAGAAATGCAAGGTCATACAAGTAAAGAACACTTGTACTAAACCAGAAGAACTGGTATAATTTAGAAGCTAGTGACAACAGAGGAAGCACTACAGTTAAGTGGTGACTTAACCTCGCCTGACAATAAGTCGGAGGAACTTAACGAATAATCGTAGAAGCACGAATAGCATGTGCAGAAGATTACCAGAGAGCTGGTTATAAATCTTAAACTTATTGAGTCCAAACACGGTGAAAGAATACCGTATTTGGTTAGTAAACCTTATTCCCATAACAGACGGATAAGAAAGTGATGTATAGCACATTAAGGATAACAAGAAGGGTGAATAACCCGAGTATCAGGGTCGCGCAGCAGAAGCTAGCGGGCCCTAGCTAGGAGATAATATACCTAGTAAGTATAGCAAAATGGCTATTAATGCCTTGAAGCCTAATAGGCTAGAACCGAATTAATGATGAGTTAAATAAACTCATATAGAAATCCTTGGTGCAAAAACTAAACCATTGGTATGGTTAAAATCCCTTTGACCAGAGCATATTGTATAGTATACGGTAGTGAAGCTAAACGCTTCAGTTTGCCCAGACTGATTAAACCAAAGTTTAATAATAATAACATATGGTAGATTACGTGGGCGTAATCCCTTTTAAGGGGGGTAGAGCGAAAACCGCTTAATGTAAGTTTTGTGAATAAAACACATAAACCATAATGTGCATAGCACAAATGAGAACCAAATTGATGATTGATACTATGTTAAATAAACATAAGTACTCATTCATATTGTAATTATGGTAACTAGGCGTTAGACATGCAAATACCATAGGAGGAATACACCCATCTTGTAACACCAATGTAAGAGTATTAGTAAAAGAAAAGTAATGAGTAGTGGACGGAGTTCCACAAGTATTGTAGCCTTTGAAGAAGTAGTACGAATTGAATGAGGATAGTAGATGAATGAAGTTTATGAGTAGTGGAATCGTAAGTAAAATATTTGAAGCAATTGAAGTCAACTAAATCTTATAAGTAAAGTATTCCTTAGTTAGAATATTGGAGATGATGGTGAGAAATGGATGGAAGTAGTGAAGGTTGATGAAAGGAGCATTAGGATTGAACCATGGAGTAAAGCATTTGGGAAGTAGAGTGAGGACGATCGATGGACTGATTCCATCCTTTGGAGATGTATGAATTCGTAATCACGACTAGAAAGAGTAAAAAGATAGAAAATGAAAACAACCAAATTATTTGCTTGTTGAAACTGACGTGGGAAGTCGAACTTGATCCTGATCAGATCGAGGGAAACCGAACACAAATTGGGGTGGAAAGATAATTCAACACTGATGCTGATCACATCAGGGTCGAATGATTCTTGAAGCTCCCCTCAAGTGGTCACAAGAATCACACATAGGATAGAAGTAATGTATATATATTGGACCTTGGAGTTATGTGTTTTAGGAAATTTCTAATTGGTAGTAGTGAAGTATTTCTCTTAGACTGAAGGTTAAGAATTTGTGAGAAGCTTGTACCGGAGAAGATAGTAGTGTAGCATGTTGTATTATTCCAAAGGCAGCGGGACATAGAGGAGTCCTGCGTCGAGATGACCGGAGTGCCTGCGGGATTGTATGTCTATTGCATTGCCTTGGGAATAGCTTTGCATGGTATGTATGTATAAATTTGTAATGAGGAACCGGATGGTTGATAGTAATATGGATTGGAGTAATTATGGTGCATTAGTATGGCATGGTATGGTATAGTATGTAGGAACCTTGAGTGACGGATTTGGGATTAGTGAGGGGAAGAACGTATGGCTTGGTATTAGACACGTAAGAATGAGTAAGCATTGTAAACCTATAACCTCGAACAACTTTGAGGACAAAGTTCTTAAGGGGGGTAGATTGAAATACCCCGAACATAAATATAGGGATTAAAATTTATCTAATACGTATTTAAGGGCCTAATGGTACCTAATTAATACTAGTGAAAAAAAATAAATCCAAAAGAATAAATAAGCTCTTAAAAAGCGGAAAACGCTAAATAAGCGTTAAATAACCATAGGAGGTATGAGACCTCGGTTAGAGCATTATATGGATTCTAAAGGTTTAATAAGACCTAAATAATATATGGGAACAACTCCCGAAGAAAACGGATCCAAATAACGTATTGAAACGCTAATAGAGCTTTAACGCACGTTTTTCGAGAAAACCCGAAGACGTGATTTTAAGTGGTCAAACGAACCCGTAAAAATTATAAGTCATTAAATAAATATCATTAAGCATTTATGAAAGCTTAATAACCAATAAAAATAAAGAAACGAGAAAATTCCGGAAAACGGGCCCGGTTAGTGAACAGTACCTAAACCGGGTAAAATAACGAGCGTTTTCTGTAAAAGACGAAAAACGCTCCAGCTAGTATACTGTAAGGGGGCCGGTTTTTAAAGGGTTAAATAATCCCTCACACACACACATGTAACTAGTTAACAAATAAGTAAATCATAAAGCAAAAAGTAAAAGTACAAAAAGCAAAATAACCCCCTCTCACCTCTCATTCCCACCTTTCCCTCTTCTCTCTCCCATTTCTCCCTCTCTCACTGTCTTCCTCCTCCCTTTCTCTGCTGGGTGCGATTTTTGGAGCTTCTCCAACAACAACAATGGCTTCTCCCCTTTCTCCACATGCTCCATCCTCTTGTAAGCTCCAAATGTAAAAATAATTACATATTTGTAATCCCCTCATTCTCATCTACATTTCCCTCTTTTCAAAATTCGAAAAGGATGAGTTTCATCTCCATGGGTTTTCCCCCTTTGAAGAGAAAAGCACGCCATTATGGAGCTTGGAGTCTCCTCTTTCCAACAAGGTAAAAATCCCCATGAAAACCTTAAGTTTTCCTCATCTCCTTTGGTAGCCGATTTTTGGCTCTTTGTAATGCCTTGTTTTCTCTCTCTCCTTTGAGCAAAATATCAACCTAGCAATGGTGGTGGATTCACCTTCTTGAACCAAGGGCTAAAACCCCTTCTAAAACTCTCCAAAGGTAAACCCTAGAAATTTCATTTCAAACACTTCAATGAATTGACATTAATTTAAGGGTTAGTATATTAATTGTAGTGTTTTGTGTTCATTGGGTGATGGGAATGGAGTTTGGCAACTCCATTCCCCACATGGCCGATTTGGGCAAGAAAGGAAGAAGGAGGAGAAATGAGAAAGAAAGAAGGAATTATAAGCTCAAGGTAAGAGCTCTTTACTAATGTTAATTTTGATGCATTAGACTAATGGGAATGGGCAAACTAACTAAAGAACCCAAAATCTTGCATTGGTATTGTAGTATTGGGAGTTTGTGTATTAGTGAGGAAGTTTGAGTATTTATGAAATTAGTATGTGAATTGTAGGCCTTGGAGCCAAATGATTGTGTATGAGTATTAGTATTGGTATTTGAAGATATTGGTGAATGTATATTTGCTTAATTGCTGGTAGGACCCTTGTATGGGTGTGGCTAGTTTAGGAATGAATTTGGTGAGATTTGGTATGTGTGGCCAAGTAAGAAAAGTAGATGAACTATGGCCAAATTTTGGTAGGAATATGTACATGTATGGATGACTTGGTAAATGGAAAAACCAAGGTGTGTATTGGAGTTAGTAGAGATGTTTAGTAGCTATAGAATAGTAGTAGTAGTATGGGAAGTAAGAAGTGTAAAATCTTAGCGAGGGGTATTAATATGCATTGGAGGAGTTAGGAAAGATTAGTGTGCAAGAATTGGTAAAAAGAGTGTTGGACTTGGGAATAGGTATTGCAATGGCTTGGAAATGTATTTGGGATGCTAATAGTGGCATTGGTTGAGAAGTAATGGATGGTAGAATGGAGTTTGAAAATCTGTAGCATAAGAGAATGAAAAACTGTTGTAAGTGTTAAAAGGAAGTGAGGAAATTGTATAAATTGGTTGATGGATTTAGTAATGGGGTTGGTGAATGAATTGAGGTATTTTAGGACTAAAACATGTGGGATTACATATAGGAGGATTGGGGAAGCAATGGGTGAAATTTGGAAAGAAAAATAAGGTCTGTAGCAATGTTCTGCTACCGTCCGACCCAGGGTCTGGGTCGGACAGTGGGTCGAACGGGGCTTAAGTAACGACAATAAATCATTCTGGAATGGTCCGACCCAGGGCCGTGGATCGGACGTGGGTCGGACAGGCAAAAAATTTCGAGGGCGAAGTTTCTGACTTCGTCCGACCCAGAGTCTGGGTCGACAGTGGGTCGGACGGAGCTTAGACACGGGACCGAAACCTTCTGGAACGGTCCGACCCAGAGGGTATGGGTCGGACGGAATAGTGCTGGGTCGGACGGGGAGAATTTCAGAGAACGGTAATCTACTGGAATGGTCCGACCTAGGGCTTGGGTCGGACATTGGGTCGGACGACCCATAACTTACAAAAAAAACTATAGGATTATAACTAGTAATATATATATATATATATATATATATATATATATATATATGTATACCCACCTATACATATGTATATATATGTAAGTAAACATGGATAAGTAAAGAAAAGAAAGTAAACGGAATATAAGTGTAAAGAATGTAAAGACTTAGTGAGTATGAATAGGAAACGTAAGTAATCGAACTAAGTTAATGATAGTTAGATTAATCATTCAATTGTATGTACATCCTAGGATTTGATTTGTGAACACCGGAGGAGCGTTGGGATACAAGTACAGCGGTGAAAGGTATGATTTCTTCATGCCCTGTATCCTAATCTGGTTACCCCGATTTGTGTGCTTATTTGATCACCTAATAAGATAAATGCATGAATCGGACTATATTGCACTTACTCGTGCTTGTTTACATTGTTCTTGATATTTGTCTCGAACAATAGTTTGTATAATTCATGAAATATATGAATGATGATGACTCGTATTCGAATCTTGTATTGTACTTAAGTATTGTATTGTATTTTGTATAAAAGAGTATTGAGCATTGTAATTGTGTATGTGGCTTGCATGAATGACTTATGCTAATTCCTAACTACCTAACTCCTAACTTAAGTGAGTAAACTGGAATGAGTAGAAGTCCGATATAGCTTCGGCCACGCGTGAGGATGAGGAGACACAAGAGGTTGGATCCGATTCCTGACTCTTAAACTGGTCCGCGGCCCAAATCCCTTAAATGGGTAGCATCCCGGATTGGTGAGT
Source organism: Limonium bicolor (assembly GCA_023374045.1). NCBI lineage: Eukaryota > Viridiplantae > Streptophyta > Magnoliopsida > Caryophyllales > Plumbaginaceae > Limonium > Limonium bicolor. The sequence goes on from CM041776.1 coordinate 56,611,995, forward strand.
CAAGTAAATCCCGGTGGTGGGACGGAGTAGTCCCCGGGCTGGAGGTCCCAACGACTTAACATGAGTAAGAGTAAGAGTAAGTAAGTATGTATGAGTATGAGTATGAGTATGAGTATGAGTATGTATGCGTATGTATGAAGTAACGAGTAAAAGAGTAATCTCCACCCGATTAACCCGGGTGGACCAATGAAGCTAACAAGTATTGTATATTGTGAATGTAATGGCATGTGTAAATCGGAAGAAGGTAAGTATGTATTGGATGGTTTATATTGTATTCCTTGTATGTAATGAAGTGTATGTATGTATTCCTTGCGCAATGTATTGTAATATTATGTATAAGAGCATGTATGCATGTATGTTTGAATGAAATCAATCGCATGTATACGACCAAGTGGTCGGCGTACCCTCACTAGTACGCGGGGTATGCGGTTATCATGCGCAGCGAAAGCTGACCCCCTAGGGGGAACGTTTTTAGTGTGCAGGTACCCGAAGCGAATATGGTCAAGGTAAGAGACCGGAGGCACACCCTTGTATTTAGAAGCAAGTAGCTTGTGAGGAACGGGTAGTAAGTAGTCTCTTAGCGAGTACGGATGAACTTGGAAGAGGTATTATACTTGTATAAGGATCTTAGTAAACTCGGTATGTAGATTATATTGTATTGTACTTGAAGTATTATATCGAATGGAAGATTGTAGCATTTATTGGTATACGGAGTATGTATGGTAGATATGTAACACTCGGGATTCCGGTCCATCAGACCGATGCTGTATGTAGAAGTAGTAGCCTTGTTAGTCACGTGGGTGACTAACGGCATTGTATCACCCACTGTATGTAAGTACGTATCCGCTGCGTGTATCTGATGTGTAGGGAGATTGGACGGTAAGCATTGTATTAATGGTAGGGGTGTTACAGTAACAAACATGCATAAATACATAACCATCAATCCAATCCAAACAGTCATTACATATCACAAACAACAATTGTATAATCGAATATATCGAGTAATTACAGTACTGTGCATAATCGCCGTAGCGAACATTTTCCACATTAATTTACTTGGCCTTCAAGGCCCCATTCATCCAAACCATGTTTATTTATTTATTTACCAGTTGGGCGTCATGTTGGGACAACCGTATAACCTTACCAATGGACAGTAGTCCTCCCGTACACACATAGGTGCTCATGTTGCCAGAGGTCCAGAGGCCCCTGGTCGTTCACTTTGCCTCGTAAGGCGTCCATATAAAGGTCGTAGCCATGTACCAACAGCAGGTACCATCTGACTCACGATCCAATTAGGGCTCGTTGGGAAATTTCCTAGAGCGGAACCCGATCGGGTACCCCTCAGTGATCACAAATGCGCAACCAGGTAGTTCGTAAACTACCAGGATTCCTCTCCTCATCTCATACCAACTCTCTCATAAGATTAAGATAAACTCTTTGTTTTTATGGAGAATTCATTTTATCATTTAGCTGCCGAATGGGTCTCACGCATACCTAGAAGTAATCTATGTTATATTCATGTTCGAGATCCATGCTCTAGAGACCGACAATGTCGTGTCTCGTACCTAAGTGGTTTACTTAGGTTACCATATACTTAATATTAATACTAGGGTATTATATTAAGTAACTGTCATGTCATCACATTAAACGCATATGTATGTTTATATAAGTCGATCTATAGTCGACGTAGTGTTAGTCCCGTAGGGCGCTCGTGCATAAATAAATAATGCACTAACACACATAATCTGTAACACCCCTACTCTAATCGGCTCCTAATCGTCTAACCCAACATTGTAATCGCAGCGGTAATCTAACAATTGAACTACTGGTGTCACCGTTCTCACTCGCCCATACGAGTAATAACGTGCTTACTGATTTATACATAAATGCGAAACAATTTCCTACAGTGACAACAAGAGATAGATCTATACCTCCATTCCTATATAAAATACAATCATAGTGAGCATTCTAAGTACCCCAATCCTATACACGTTTCTATGTTCATATTAAAATACAACAGTGCATGTTTAAACAACTGTAACTAAACTACCCAGCGCGTCCCGCTCTTTGTCGACACCGAAAGCTGCATACCTGCAAAATATTTGTTTGTGGTATGGAATCAGCCCCTGCGAAGTATGTTACTACATGACTGTCATGCCCCCTCGGACCCTCAGTTAATTGGTCGAGAGCATGCAATTCATTTTCATGCAAGTAGTTTAATATAAAAACTGTAAAGCAACAACATATATTGCAGTAAACTCAAATAGCAAACAAGCACCCGGCTTCACACATCGCATCGCAGTAAACCACTGAAAGCGTTACAACGCTTATAAGAGTACAAAGACTCCACTTCAACAAACACATAATAGTTCGTAATTGAGTACGGCGACTCACTCGACCCAACAATCCACAATAATCCACACACGAGTACAGCGACTCGACTCAACCAGTTCATAACACAGATATAAATACAACGACTCAATTAAACCAATTCACAACACACATATGAGTACAACGACTCAGTTAAACTAATCCACAAAGCACATATGAGTACAACGACTCGTTTCAACAAATCCACCAACATACAACACATAACCACAAAGCATAACCAATGAGCAACAAGGCGAAACAACGAGAATTATAAACAAGTATAAATTCTCGTCTTTGGCATGCAAGCCCAAATAATGTTCGCCTAATGTACGAGCTAATATAGTCGTTCGTAATTGTTCAGTCATGCCTAATGACAACGTCTCGTTAAAACTACGTGTCTCTAAGTTACCCATCTCCTATGGCGGGTCACCCACGGCAGTAGCCACTCCAGCGGTAGAGTCTCCGACCAACGAACCATCTGTAGTCCGTTGGAAATTTATCCTGATACTTACGGATACCCACATGGTACCCTAGTATCGTTAATTGATCACAATTCACAGTAAGAGCCACATCCTCTTGATAAACTTATCTATATCATCGCATCGTTTTACTATTTTTCCTAACACAGCAGACTAAGGTCGTTAGTCCAATCCTGAGTATGTCGACTCGGGATCCAGTGTTAGATACGAGAGCGGCGTTAAAGAGGCCAATGCTCCGTATATAAGTCTCGGATAATATATATGTATATCTCTTATTATCCTAATGCTACAACGTTTTACTTACGTTTCTTATATTACACATATAAGATAGCATCATTGCCACTAGTTTGTTTTATAATATGTTCATATATACGAACGGTGCTGTTATCGTACAACAGTAATAATAATAAAGCAGCATTAATACACAACCCAAGCATATTAATTCACACAAGCAGACATTCAATCTTAACACAGATTTTCACACAATGTCTGAACTGAGGAAATCCTCAGAGACAATCGAGCCACAAAAATAACATACCGTGCACCGGGATTATAAGACCGTGGAGTATGAATCAGCTAGATCCGAAACTCCCCCGTGATGTCTCTAACAATCTAATAATACATAACGCTACATATTAGCATCCTGTATGACAACATTACTCTACGGTACCCCGTACCTTCTCTAATCCCTCCCGGTTCGTTCCCCGTTATTTACTAACAACGTTTGTCGGGTTTTCGATTTAACTCGGGATTAGGAAAAACGTCATATTTCATGTGTGGTTACGTCGAGTATATTAATATACTTAACTTTAAACGTTTATTATCGCATGTAGTTTAATACACATTTGTATATTATATACTCCCTCCGTCCCAAGTTGACTGTCCACTTCACTATTTGGATGGGTCGTTTGACTTCAATATTTAACATGTAAGATAATATATTTTTATAATTTTTTTTTATAATGGAATCCTCATGTGAAAAACTATATGTTGTAAAAATTATTTTTTTAAAATTATTTTATCTTATATATTTAATATTGAAGTGGAAAAGCGTGCCAAAAAGCAAATGGGACACTTATGACGGGACAGAGGTAGTAGTTTATCACTATGTTGCATGTATAATCTTAATCATATATTATACATCCCACCTTAGTATTTATTTCCTAAGGTTAGTTTTTCCAAGTGTAATGTTGTATAATTCGTATTTGAAAATACTTTGAAGTATATAACTCCTTATTATTTCATGCACAACATAACATTAGAATTTCCTTATCCAATGTTTATAATTCTTTTCTTCTTGTTCTATATCATTTTAATTATGATATTATATGGTTATTTGAACCATATCGTATTTTCCACTCCATGACATATATTTATATATATATATATGTATTATGGGACCATTTATTATATGGTAAATCTTTATAATATATTCATTCTCTTTTAATGAATATTTCTTATATTATAAATGTTATAACCTTTATAACATTGAAAACCATATTATAAATTTTTATTCTAAAATTCCTTTATCTCCGAACAGCACCCTTGATCTCTATTATTTACAAAATCCACCACTTATTTAATATAATGTTATATTATAGTTATATAACATATATTATGACATTTATGTCATTAAAACAATTATAACCTATAGTTATACATTGTTATAAGATGCCAAACAGCCCCTTATCCTCTCGGTTTTTATTATATTCCACTATACTTCCATAATTTATAAATCAACCCCAAATTATATTCCATTGTTACACTTATAATATATATCTTATATTATAATCTTTAAACCTTAATATAATTATAACCTATAGTTTTAAAGGCTTATAATTGCCGAACAGACCCTAGGGTCTGTTTTAATTTAATTCCTTCCACCTAACTTTGTATAATTACCAAATCTCCCCATTTTATAATATATAGTTTCCTTATGTCATTAAAACTATATATTATACATATGTCTTAAAAAAACCTTATATATAACTCCAAAAATTACCGAACTATACCAAAAGGCTATAAATATCATTCCTAACCTTATATTTTCCATATTTACAGTTTTTACCACAAATGTTACCTATATGTAACAATGATATAAAATATCATATATTATACTTATATAATCCATTTTAACTCCAAATTTAACCAAATAAATTCCTAAAAATTCCTAATAACCCATAGGTGTATAAAATACCATTTTATACCCCAAAACTTTCAGTAATCACCTATATACCCATATGTTATGTAATTTTTACAATTTAATACATAACTTAGTATAAATTGATAAGTAACTTAATAAATCATCAAATCTGGTCAAAGTCTTTTGCTTGGTCAATGTTTGACTTCCAAACATCATTTTGACCCCATTTTCTCGGTAATTACATAGATTACCTCAAACTTTCCAATATTTATAATTTCACCCCAAAACTTTATAAAATCTTATAATTTTTATTTAAATACATTTTAAATCCCAATTTTCGGCTATATTCACCTACAACCCTCTAATTTTTGTTTATTTACGGCTTTGACCCCATACTTAATAGTAAGTACTTAAATTAAATTAAATATGCTTTTAAACTTAAATAAAATGGCCTAATGACATGGCCTTATTACAACTTTGCTTTATAACATAAAATTACACATAAATAGTTCAAAATATACTATAAGCTCTCGGCCTTACCTTATATTCATTATCTTTTCCATATAATGTCATAATTTGACCATTATGTTAATTAAACCACTTAAATGACTAGCTTAATTTATCTAAGTCATTTTTTTCCATACTTAGGTTAAAATCACCCATTAAATGAACTCCACTCTCGGCACATAATTAATATGAGCTGAAAAATCATAATAACATAAGTTTAAGGTGTTTATACCTTGATTTAGGTACTTAAAGCCCTAATATCCACTCGGCAGCTTGGAGGAAAAATCACCACAGCATTTAGACATGTTTAATACACCAAAATAAGATATGGTTACACTCCAAGCATGAGCTAACCATAAGGAACAATTAAATGTAAGATTTAAGGCAAAAATCACCTTAAAAATGAAAGGTAGTCTCCAAAGGATTTCGGCCTGAATCAAGAACACCACATGGTGTTAAATTCACCATAAAACATGGGGAATAGCTAGAAAACAGCAAGGTGCTATGGTAATAGATTTTACCTTGGCAAATGCCTTAAAGAATGCTTTTTCTTTTGATTTTTGGCCACCCTTGCTCCAAATGGTTAACACACTGAATCATCATGAAAATATGAAGATTATGAGTGAATAAACTCATAGAAAACAGAAGAAGAAAACCGGATGAAGAGTAAGAATCCTTAAGGTATGTTTTTACCTTATAATGTAAATTTTGACCACCTTGGTCCCAAAGCTTGCTTCAGCCGAGAATGGATGTTGTTCAAGGTTTAATTACTGAGAATAATCCATGGAAAGTGATAGATTATAAGCTCCATGTGTTGGTGATGAAGAGATGAAGTAAAAGAGCTAAAATATGCCTTAAACCATTACCTTAGGTGGAAAAGAGATTGATTTGCCTTGAATGCTCAAGAACACAGCTTGAGAGGTTTAGGAATTGCTAAGGGCTCGGCTGAAATGGGACAAGAGGAAAGAGAAAGAAAGAATTTGTGTTTTAATGAATGAAAAGTAGAAAATGGAATAGTAAATGGTGATTCACCAAACTGGCTAGATATTTTGATTAAAGTTTAATGTGCTGTCCTCCATGCCTTAAGCTGCCGCCTGATTTAGGATATAGATGAGTCATGTATTGACCATTGTCTTGACTTAGTCAATTTTGCTTAAAAATGCATTATTTGGAATACTATTCACAAATGAATGCCATATTTCTGATTATTTTTTTGAAATCTTGGATTTAGACCTTCTAATGTGGTACATTATAGTACATTAGTATAACAAGGTCTAATCCAATGCCTAACACCACTCAAAACCCACTCAGAAAGTCAATTTTCTCAAAAACGTGCTTTAAGGAGTTTTAACGCACATTTTGTGTTAGAAAATGTTTTAGAGCTTGGTTTCCTTTGAGAATAGTTTTATAGTGTTCATTACTTAATTATAATACTTAGGAATCCACTTTGGATCCTAATTGAGGTCATACAATCTCTATGGTTTCTTAAAGCACATTCTTGGCTTTACCGATCTTAAGGCATGTTTTGCCTTGTTGAGATCTTTAGATTGTTCCCCAATGGTATTAAGATGTTTATTAATCTTCTTAGATCATTAATAGATCATTTAATTATGTTTTTAAGGTTAGGGGTATTTCATAATCACATACACGTATCCACACACCTAACACACAAGTTATATATCAACCAAATCCGAGCCCGAGGAATTCCTTAGGACAACCCGGATCAAACCCCTTTACATACCATACACCTTAGACCAAGGATGCGCAGTGTAGACCACTAAGCATCTCGAGCGCGCACGTCTGAAAGGCGATCTAAACATACGAAGAACGCTAAGTGTCAATCCACATGACAAAATGATTCGATATTTCCGAATAACGTCAGTAACCCCGGTATCACATCCCCAGATTTCAACTGTTATTAATTAAGGTTTTGTTATCCTTAAAAACTCCTTACTTGTAGTATGTATTAATATTCGGTTAAACAAAGACGTCGGTTTTTATACGAACGTCGTAGTTAACGTTTTCAAACGTAGGAATTATATTTTCAAACCCGTAGTATTTATAAGTGTTACGCTTAATACAAATTTGTTTGTTCTCGTATTTTTAATTCAACTGTTACATCGCATGCATAGGTATGTATTATAACCTATTGTTGCATGTATGGTTATATTTTATAATCTATGGTTGCATGCATTCCATGCAACGTTACTTTGTATTGTATAATAGATTATTATTCTTTGTTATACCTTATGTTATACAACCTCCCATTTATGTAACAAGTTGTATTCATTAAAAACCTTAAGACTTTAAAGTATATATTTATACTAATAAGTCAACATTCATTATTTATTATTATATGGTTTGTAAACCATAATATATATGCATGTTATTTACATGTTATGTACTTGTTATTTCCCATCCAAGGTTTATTTAACCATTCCAAAATCATATATTAACCATAGTATTTTATGTCATTGTATACTATAGTTTATATCCTTATTTTATATATATATGTATGCATGCACTAGCATGCTAGTTTTTTATGAGTTATACTTTTGACCACATATTACTGTTTAATGTTACACTTGTATCATAATATTATATAGTATGATATTTTATATGTCATTAACTTATAACATATAGTTTTAGTATTTATATATATATGTGCCGAAAATAGCATATACATATAATACACTTATACTTCTTTATTTATATAATTCTCATTAATTACAATATAGCCACATAACTTATACCATGTTATAAATACCTTATTTTATAACATCAAAACTTTGTAATAAGATATAACCTAAGGTTTTAATATCTTTTTTTTTTATAATTGCCGAAAAGGAATGTATTTTATACCTCATTTCTTTTCAAATCCTAAACTTTCTAATTATTACAATTTCACCACTTATTTTATAACATACCATATTCATCATATATTATAACATTTAAATCATATAATATGTATAAAATATGGTCTTGAAATTTCCGAAAATACTAACAGCCCCTTAGGTTCTGTTTTTTTTTGTTTTAAACCTTGACTTTACATTATTTATACTCTTACCACAATCTTATAATATTTTTACATAACATATGTTATATCATCCAAACCTTATAATATTTATAACATATAGTTTCTATATGTTATTTTCTCCATTATTACCGAACAGACCATGGTCTGTTTGGTATTTATTTTTCTAGCAACATAATTTTCCTTATTTACACAATAGCCACATATATTATAACAAGTTATACATATAGGTTATATTATATAGTTTCAATATTTATTATTGATATAACCTATAGTTTTTGTTACTTATTTCAAACAGCCCCCATGCTGTTTCTTAATTCCTTTTCTGCCCACAATTCTTCCCCTTATTTACATTTTGACCCCATTTATATAATATACTTTCTATATGTAACATAACCATATATTATACACTTTTATTGATATATCCACTTATATAACTCCAAAATTTCTCAAATTTTATACTTAGGATATAAATCATCATATTAACCAATCTATACCTCTACTTTTCAGTATTTACATTCTATACCCCATAAGTTTTATAAATTCAACATTTCACTTATAATGTTAATATAAGTTCATAAATTAATTATTTATGACATTAAATTTGGTCAAACCTCCTAATATGGTCTATATTGACCCATTGACTTTCAGTTTGACCAGAAGTTCATATAATTACAGTTTGACCCCCATATTTTCCATAAATTACATTTTTGTCTCAAAACTTACTTAAATTTTATAAAATTCATAAAATAAGGTTTTAATGCTTAGTTTTTGGTTATTATTTATAATTAGCCCCTAAAATCATTTTATTTACCATAAAACCACAAAATAGTTCGTTAATACTAATTACCATCTTAAATTTATTTTAAACTTAATAAACATAAATTAAATGGCCTAAAAACACATGGCCTTGTTACAATAATTAACATAGAATTAAATTACATATAACTTGTAACGCCCCTATTTATCATAAATGCAGCGGAAATAAAATACTAAGGCGATTACAGATCATCGGGTTCCCAAACACCCGACACCAAACCTCACCAATTACAACTTATGATATTACAAATGCTACGGTCTGAACTCGAGAAAACATAACATAAAAGTATTAATAACAAAATACAATAGCTCTCCAAAATTCCTAATTCCCATCCCATACACTCTCTCTCTTCGTGGCCACCTGTATAACAATTCGTACCTGCAAGATGAAACCAAGCAGCCCACCCCGGGAGGGGTGAGTCAGTTCCCTGGAATGGAACTGGTACAACTCTCCAAAACAAAGTTTAAACACATAACTCTTAAAAATAAACAATAAGATGAAGCCAAACACTTAGAACAAAAGCAGAAGAACAAGGCACATCCAAACCACCAAGTCAAAGGTAACGAGTCAAGGATAAGGATAAATGACAAGTAAGTAAAGTGAGCCAACATATAAGAAACCACACCAGAAGTTAGTGAACATCCATTGCTTAAGTTAGATTCAGTTCCAATTAGGATTAGAAAGACCCAAGTAGTCACCAGGACTGGGAATGAAAGAAGATATCAAGAACCATAACTCAAGAGTGGAATAAACCCAATTGGTAGAGATGGCCCCCACCGCCAGTCAGTTGTCACAAGGACGAGGTAAACAGACCTCCGCTGTCAGTTGTCCATATGGACGAGGTATAGCAGACCTCCGCTGCCACCGACCCGTTCTCAGTCATCGGTGAAAAGTGAGTGCACCACTTAATAGAAAGAATCCATACCCAATTGTAACACCCCTACTATTAATTCAGTCATTACCGTCCAATTTCCTCGTACTTCCTGAGTCACGCAGCGGATACATACTTACATACCTCGGGTGATACAATGCCGTTAGTCACCCACGTGACTAACAAGGCTACTACTTCTACATACAGCATCGGTCTGATGGACCGGAATATCCGAGTACTACTTAATACAATACATACTCTCATTACGTACTGATTACTACAATACTCCATTCGATACATTACTCCATTCAATACAAAACTTCACAACTCCGTACAAGATAATACACTACGCATACCGAGTTTACTAGGTTCCAAAATCAATACAATACTTCTCCAAATTCATACACACTTACTAGGATTCAATCTGCTACCCATTCCTCACAAACTAGATACTTCTAATTACAAGGCGCGCCACCGGTCTCTTACCTTGACCGTATTCGCTCCGGGTACCTGCACACTAAAAATGTTCCCCCGAGGGGGTCATCTTTCGCTGAATATGATAACCGCATACCCCGCGTACTAGCGAGGGTACGCCGACCATTTGGTCGAATACATGCAATTCATTTTGCAATACATACATTCATACATACATACGTACATGCTTTCATTCACGATACTACAATACTACACAAGGATACATACGTGCGCACAGTACAATACATGCTTGGAAGACAATACAAGTCAACCAATACTTACTTACCATCTTTCAGGATACACATACACAATACATACTCATTACATACCCAATACACAATACGGAGATACAATTCTCCAATACATACAAAGGTCCAGTTAGCTTCATTACACACCCGGGTTAATCGGGTGTTCGATACTACTTTACTTCTGGTCAATGACTTACAATAGTCAAGACCAATACACGTACAATACTTACTTCTTACATACTCTACTTCCAGTTAAGTCGGTATGACCTCCGGGCAGGGATTACTACATCCCACCACCGGGCTTTAGGGTGGCCCACTAATCCAGGATGCTACCCATTCAAGGGAATTGGTCCAAGGAAAAGATTGCAGCCAGGATTCGGATCCAACCTCTTGTGTTTCCTTATCCTCACGCGTGGCCGAAACCATATCGGACTTCTACTCATTCCATTTACTCATTACTCAAGTTAGGAGTTAGAATGTTAGGAATTAGTAGAAGTCAATACTTCATTTCCATACATACATACAATACTCAAGTACACAATACTTACACATACTTCTCAATTCCATTCATTCATTTCATGAATTATACAAACTAATTGTTCAAGGAAATACAACAAGAACAAATAGTTCAAACACAGTTAAGTGCATTATAACTCCGATTCGTGCATTTATCTTATTGGTGATCACAAAGCACACAAATCGGGGTAACCAGGTTAGGATACAGAGCATGAAGAAATCATACCGTTCACCGTTGTATCCGCACTACCGGCTCCTTCGAGGATCAACTATTGGATTCCTATACATACATGAAGTAGTACGATCAATGATCTATTATTGATCTACTTACTCCTTCATTGATACTTTCAATGTATTCTTACTACTTCATTACTTTCTTACTTGGTTATAAAACCATTCTTTCCTTTACTACTTCATAACTTACTTCCTTACACATTTACTTACTTTCTTACCATTATTACTTCATTAATGGTGTATTACTACTTTTATATGCATACTGGTGTATAGGCATATACCTATACATACATATGCTTACTATAGTCATATTATAAAAACATTTTTTTTTGTAAGTTTTTGGGCCGTCCGACCCACCGTCCGACCCAACCCTGGGTCGGACCATTCTAGTAGGTTTTCGTCCTCTGAAATTACTCCCGTCCGACCCAGCACTATTCCGTCCGACCCATACCCTCTGGGTCGGACCATTCCAGAAAGTTTCAGTTTTGTCATCCAAGCCATGTCCGACCCACGTCCGACCCAACCTCTGGGTCGGACGAAGTCAGAAACTTCGATGAAGAAAATTTTTGCCTGTCCGACCCATGTCCGACTCACGGCCCTGGGTCGGACCATTCCAGAAAGATTTACCGTCGCTTCTCAAGGCCCGTCCGACCCACGTCCGACTCACGGCTCTGGGTCGGACGGTTCCAGAAAGTTTATTTTCGTTGTTCAGGCCTTGTCCGACCCAGCGTCCGATCCAGCTGTGGGTCGGACAGTAGCAGAACTTTGCTACAGGCCTTGTTTTCTTTTCCCAATTTCACCCATTGCTTCCCTATTCTTCCTACATGCATCCTAACATGTTTTAGTACTATTTAGACACTCTAAATCATGCTAATACATTCCTTAATACATCACACAATCCTATGCTTTTTTATACACTCAATTTCCCCAAGTTTCAACTCAACACTCCCATTGTTTCTTCCCTTATACCTTATGCTACAGATTTTTCAATCTAACCTTTATCCTTCAATACTTTTACTACCAATACCACTACTAACATCCTCATTACATTATCTTCCACTCAATCCTTCCCATTATCTAGCTCCTTTCAAGATCTGTTACAAGGTGGTTTACTTCCCACTTTAGGCTCTCCAAGCACACCTAGTTTCTCCTAGTTCCTCCTATGCACTATACTACTTCTTGCTACAGATTTTACACTTCCACATACCCATACCATAAGTACCAATCCATAGTTACTAAATATCTCCACTAACTTCAATACACACCTTGGTTTTCCCATTCACCAAGTCATCCATAATTGTACATATTCCTACCAAAATTTTGCCATAGCTCATCTACTTTTCTTACTTAGCCACACATACACCTTCTTACCAATTTCATGCCTATTCTAGCCACACCCATACAAGGGTTCTACCAGCACACATACAAAATCCCAATACACCAATTTTTCCTCAATCCAAAATACAATACTCATATACACTTATTTGGCTCTAAGGCCTACAATCCACATACTTGCTCTTAAATACTCAAACTTCCCAATTCTCAATACACTACCACATTGCTACTACTTATTACTCAATTCCATTACTCATTTCACTACTAAAAACTGTTACAATACAATACACAAACTAGCACAAGGTGAGAGTGTTTTACCTTGTTTTGTTAGTTCCTCTTTCCTTCCTTTCCTTTTCTTTCTTTCTTGTCCTCGGCTCCAATGGGGTTCACACACAAATGCTACAGCCCATAGCAACATACACAACTACTTAGAACCTATCTTCATCAATTTAGGGTTTATGCTCGTTTGAGATTTAGAATGAAGCATTACCTTCCAATGAATGGATGGAGTGGTGGACAGCAACCAAGGCAAGATTCCAACACCCAAAAATGGAGCCAAAATCGGCTAGAGCAAAAGACACCAACAAGGTTTAGTTGCATTTTCTTTGCCCTTAAGGCCTAGAAAAAGATGAGTTCTCAAGAATGTTTTTACCTCAAAATGATCAGGAGGTGAAGGTGCTTCTAATGGTGGACTTGAACCTTCAAATGGAGAATACCCACCGAAATGAAAGTTGAGCTTTTGGATTTTTGAAAGGATGAAAACGTTCTCCTTTGCAAGGGGGTTGCAATGGTATAATTTTTGTTGGATTTGGAGAAGGTTTGAGTACTCAAAGAGAGGAGAGAAGGAGGAAGTTGTGGTTTCTTCCTTTCTCCATGGCTGTCGCAGGTGCAAAGAGGGAGTTCAGAAAATAGAGAAAGAGAGGAAGGAGAGGAGGGAGAGAGGAGAAGAAAGTGAGGAGAGAGACTTTTTTTTTTCTTTTATTACTTTGCTTGTCTTTAGCACATAAGAGAAAATAAAGAGAGGGGGAGGCTAATAAAAATAGGCCCACATGTGCACACACACTCACATTTTTATTTTTATTTGCAAAGTGGACACACTTAGTTTGTTTATTTGCATTCTCACCCCACAACTTACCGGTTGTTACAGTTTTTACTAACCGGTACCCGTTTTCCGGAATTTTCTCGTTTAATTAATTTTGTTGGTTCTAAAGCTTCACTAATATTCACTAATGATTATTTAGTTGACCAAAACTGTTACGAGTCTATTTGACCCGCTTAAAGTCGCATTTTCCCGGTTTCCTCGAAAAACGCGCTTTAAGGTTCGTTTACGCTTTTAATACATTATTTGGATCCGTTTTCTTCGGGAGTTGTTCCCATATATTATTAGGTCTTATTAAACCTTTAGAATCCATATAATACGCTAACCGAGGTCTCATGCCTCCCATGGTTATTTAACGCTTATTTAGCGTTCTCCGTTTTTAAAGCGTTTATTTATTTCTTTTGGATTTATTCTTCCTTACCAATATTACTCTAGCATTATTAGGCTCCTAAATAAGGATTAGAATTATCTTAACCACTATGTTTAAGTTTGGGGTATTTCAAACTACCCCCCTTAAGAACTTTGTCCTCAAAGTTGCTCAAGGTTATAGGATTACAATACTTGCTCATTCTTACTTGTCTATGCCAGAGGTCGTACATTCTTCCTCCTTACAATTTCTGAATTCATTACTTCTGGTTTCCACATTCCATACAATACAAGTATACCATACTTACTTCCGTCCGCATCATGTCCCACCATCTGGTTCCACATTACAAGATTTTTACATACATACAATGCAAGGCTATTCCCAAAGCAATGCAATACACATTCCAATCCCGTAGGCGCTCAGGTCATCTAGACACGGGACTCCTCTATGTCCCGCCACCCTTGGAATAATACCACATACTACCTTACTATCTTCTTCGGTACTCACTTCTAACACATCCTCATTCCCATACTAAAAGAAATTCTTCCACCACTACCAATTAAAAAAAAAATTCTGAAACATACAACTCCATATTCCAATTTATACTCATTACTTCTATCCTATGTGTGATTCTTGTGACCACTTGAGGGGAGCTTCAAGAATCATTCGACCCTGATGTGATCAGCATCAGTGTTGAACTATCTTTCCACCCCAATTTGTGTTCGGTTTCCCTTGATCTGATCAGGATCAAGTTCGACTTCCACGTCAGTTTCAAACAAACAATTAATTAGTTGTTTTCATTTCCTATCTTTTTACTCTTTCTAGTCGTGATACGAATTCATACAACTCCAAAGGATGGAATTCAGTCCATCAATCATTCTCAATCTACTTCCCCAATACTTTCCTCGGAACTCGATGCCTAAATGCTCATTTCGTCAATCTTCATTACTTCCATCCATTACTCTCCCTCATTTCAGTTATTCTAACTAGGGAATACAATACTTATGAAGTTCAGTTGTCCTCAATTTAATTCCAATAACATACTTACGAATACACCACTCATGGGCTACATTCCTCTGCTACTCACAATCAATCCTACTATATATTTTTTTTCAAGGTTACAATACTTGTGGAGCTCCGTCCACTACTCATTTTCAATTGTATCAAAACAATCGCCTAGGGAGTTCAATTTTCTCTAGGTTCTACATCGGTTTTATACCGACTCTTGCATTGTAGTGCATGTCTAACTTCAAATAGACACCCACTACAGGGATTATTATTTCCCCAAGAGTTACTCTACTCCACTTTACTAATACTTTTACACTGGGGTTACAAGATGGGTATATTCATCCTATGGTATTCGCATCTCTCGTGCCTAATTACCACAGTTACAATGAGAATGAATATGTATGTTTATTTAACATAAGTACCAATCAACTAATACTTTTACACTGGGGTTACAAGATGGGTATATTCATCCTATGGTATTCGCATCTCTCGTGCCTAATTACCACAGTTACAATATGAATGAATATGTATGTTTATTTAACATAAGTACCAATCATTAAATCCAATTCTCATTTGTGCTATGCGCATTATAGTTTTATGTGTTATTTATAAAACTTGCATTAAGCGGTTTTCGCTCTACCCCCCTTAAAAGGGATTACGCCCACGTAATCTACCATATGTTACTATTAAACATTGGTTTACTCGATTTGGGCAATCTGAAGCGTTTAGCTTCATTACAATATACTATACAATATGCTCTGATCAAAGGGTCTTAACCATTCCAATGGTTTAGTCTTTGCACCGAGGATTCGTACATGAGTTTATTTAACTCCTAATTCAATTCTAGCCTATTAGGCTTCAAGGCATTAATAGCCATTCTTTCGTACTTACTAGGTGTATTACATTTCTTAGTTAGGGCCCACTAGCTTCTGCTGCGCGACCCTGATAACTTGGGTTACTCACCCTTCATGTTATCCTTAATGTGCTATACATCACCTTTCTATCCCTCTATTGTGGGAATAAGGTTTACTAACAGTGTGGTATTCTTTTACCGCTGTTTGAACTCAATGAGTTTTAGATTATAACCAGCTTTCTGGTAATCTATTATACATATTATTCGTACTCCCACGATTATTCACTAAGTCCCTCCGACTTGTTGTCGGGCGAGGTTAAGTCACTACCTAGTTGCAGTGCTTCCTCTGTTGTCACTAGCTTCTGAATAATACCAGTTTTCTGGTTCAGTACAAGTGTTCTTTGCTTGTATGACCTTGCATTCTCAATGCGTCGGTCCGAGTGACTTTCTTCAGTCTTCTTTCACCTTTTATTCCAATGGAATTCACATCTTGTGATTGTTAGTGTGCTTACACTTTTCGTGCTTCTTTGGCCTTAGGCCGCACGGTTTGTTGCTAAGCTTGCTTGGCTGGCTTACGCCATGTTGTTGGTGAAAGAAAGGTTTACTACGGCTTACATTTCCATATTCCTAGCTATCGCATTAGATCATTACTGCGCGAGTGCCATACCAAAACACTCAGTCATACAGAGTGCAGAGGCGTAAACGCTTGGCAGTAAATCACTTATGTGATAGGGATGAATATTTCTGCTTGTCATCTCGTACTTATACTTCGTGTCATTGTCCAACTACTTCCTCATAGCGGTCGCTTGTTGCGCACCGTATTCTTACTCACTATACAACATCGTTTTTACGGTCTCCGTTATTGTGGTAGCTTACCTTACTCCTTGCCATTGTCGTTGGCATCATTTCCTTATGGTGTACCAACACTAGGAGGTTCCTAGTCATATGTATGACGGTTGTCGTAGTATACCGCGATGCTGTTATCTTCCCATTGTGGGGATGTTTTATTTCAATTTAGGTTTCATGTGTAGGTTAGCTCACCTCACATTACTTCCTCATTCATGATATCGTTTGCCAATAACTTGGTTGACCAAAGATGAAGTGGTTTATCGAGTTACAAGTTCTCTTGAGCGCCGGTCATTCATGGTGTGCAATATGCACACTCATTGATTGTTTTGACAATTACTGTCTCCATAGTGCTGAGCATTGATCATAGGCTCTAGCTGGCGGTTTGCTTTTGCATGTACCTTACCGGGACATCCCCAAAACTTCAAGGGTTTTCTGGTCCCGTTCTCCAATTAAAGAGTATTCTATCACCGGTAGGTGAAAGTTCCGTTGAGGGGTGTGTTTCCACTCATAGGTCTCGTGATAGGGTTTACCGTGTAAGTATTTATACCATGGTTCATCACATGATTGGGTGCATAAGGAGTATACTTACTCCTTCGAGTTTCGATTCTCTAAAGGGATGTGCTTCCACAGTTCACAGCCTCTTGTAGGCGTAGTGGTTTGGAAATCTCATTTCCTTATTTGTGTCTCTTGGCAGTATCTATACGCACAAGTTTTTGTTATGGTAGTGGAAGCCCCTTCTAAGGGTTCACATCTTCACCACCCTGGGTGGTCTTCGATTAACGAGGGGTACTTTTCCTCTAGTTTCTGTAGTGTCCAGACGTGGACTAGGCCAATGTTGGCATTTATCCCGATTTCTATGCCCCTGTGTTATCATTGCTACAGGAGGCATGAAAGTAGTTAAAGCTTGTCAACTGCATACTAGACTGATGCTCTAGTGACAGTGACGCTGAGTTGACCATTACTCCAAGCCGCTCAAGAGGTTGGGTTTAAATTGGTGGTCCAGTTGTTGATTTCTTGTCATATGGGATAATATTTCTTGTAAGTCTTATTATCCACTGGTGCGGTTTTGCAACCATTTCAGTTTACACAACGTATTTGGTTCGTGGCCATTAAGCCTTATTACTGCCAGCTATGCTCTTCGCAAGCTGCTTACACATGTTTCTACTCCATGTATACTCCGTAGGTTGGAGGTATTACTAGGCTCCATGGTAAGTCGTGACATCACGCTTCCGTTCATAGGAGACCCTTTAGGCAAGCTGATGCTAATTTAGGGTATTTCCTGTTAAGTGAAATCACTTCGGTGTTCTAACCGAATATTTGTTCTAGCTTCCTTGCTCTTATCGAGACACTTGTTCAACTGCTGTTATCTCAGACACCCTTCAAGGATTGCTCCTGGGTGTTGTTAGGTTACGCCGTTATCCGGCTAATATTAATAATATGTTGTGTCTACCATACCACCTTGTGGTATTATATTTAAGCTACTCCCTTTTGGGTTATAACGTCTCCCGTCATTGGGTAGACCGTTTATACTTGATCCTAGTGCTTGAGACTAATGTCCTCTTTGATGATGATTTATATTTAGTGGTAATCTCGTGATTGCCCTTGGGAACTTTGTCCCGTTGTTTAGTATTGTGGTGTTCACACTAGGCGATTGCCTTATTGTGTGTAGGCTGGGTATACTTTCCAGCTTTCATGTATCTGTTTGATGTCTTTGAGACATATTCAATGTCCACACTTACTAGTCTGTGCTCTTTGCACTTCCTAGTTCTTATTCCTTATCTTCAGATGGGTTCTCTGAGTTCCTTTATACTTGATCGTCTGAGTTGTCCAGCTGCTCTGGTTTGAACTTACTTATGGTCCGTAGAACGGAGTTGACTACTTCCCGTGTGTCGTACGCTACATGTATACATACGTGGGGTACCGTGTTGATACGTTACCACTTACCCGACTACTTGTCAGGCCCACAAGCTCCTTCGGAGTGCAGTCGTCCCACATCCCGTAATTGGGTACACTCGTAGCGTTCGTCACACGCCTAGGTGAAGTATTCTGTTGCCAACTCCTCTTGTATCATTCTATGATACTCACCGTAATTCTGTTGGTTTGGTTTTAAAATCCAAGGTTTTAAAAAAGGGGTCTGTGGTTTTGAAAGAAAAATTGGTTTTAAAATCATGGTACGGTGTCAAAAGAAGTTCCTCATGGCATAGCCATGCTCGAAATCTTGACCAAGTCTAGCTTCATGCTGACTGGTGTGAGGTTAAAGTAATGGTCAGGCCGTTGGGCCCTTCCAAGGTTCCATACTCCTAGTTGTTAGGGTGTGTGATTCTGTAGTTGCTTCTTGTAGCCACGGTACATTATTATGTACATGTGGTGCGTTAGAGTTCCTTTACATATTTCTGCCCTTACTGCACTTGCCGTGGCAAGTGCGCGGTACTGGTGGTTTTTGGGTAATTCTATACCGATCCCATTCATAATTGGTAATCTCGCTTACTCTTCCTTTGATCTTATTGATCATTTACTTGGGTTAATCACTCTTCTGAGTAACTCCCCAGTGAGTCTGACATAGCTGTCATTGATCAGGGTACTTCTCCAATCCTTGGAGCTTCCCCTTTGACTTGGTTGTGTTGTTCCTTGTTGCTTATTCCCACACTTTGGCTGTGGCTACTGAGCCTGATTTGGTTTAGGCACTACAGTTGTAGTTATGTCAGGTTATATCTTGTGAATATTCCTGTAGCTGTCTGAGCTATGTTGGCCAGGGTTGTAACCTTTTTGGCGTTGTAGTTTTGGAGTCAGTCACTCCATACTATGTCCTTAGCCAGCTAGCTCACCATTGGTGGTGTTGCTTGGCTATTACTGTCGTCCCGTAGACTTGTGTCTCGGGTTTCATTACTGTTCCTGTTTCCATTTCGTTGCACGGTTAGTGCTTCTTTTCCTGTTACTGGTTGTTTAGCTAGGTTCTGCGACTGCTAAGCATGTCGCCCCATGCTGTTGCAAGTTATAGCCTTCTTGTGGTTGGAGTGTTTATACTACCGCTATTGAGTGCGGGTATTGTGGTTCAACCGGGATCCATCTCCGTGACTTCCATTTCTTGGAATCTACTACTTATCAAGTTCTTGTTTACTGTGTGATTTCTTTACAACTACCAGATCGGGGTTTTCCCGAGTATGAGAGGACTTTCCTTCTCTCTGGCGTACTTCCCCAAGTTATACAATAGGGTTAGCGGAGGGCGGGTCTGGCATGGTAGGTATTCGGTACTCACCGGTAGTTCCTAACTAGCATATCTCTAATGCTAACACTCAGCCCTTAGCCCTAAGCTTCTAGTTCCTAACTCGGTATTTCCTAAACTCGGTATTTCCAGTCATCAGAGCGATACTTCGCTCTGATACCACATTTTGTAACACCCCTACTATTAATTCAGTCATTACCGTCCAATTTCCTCGTACTTCCTGAGTCACGCAGCGGATACATACTTACATACCTCGGGTGATACAATGCCGTTAGTCACCCACGTGACTAACAAGGCTACTACTTCTACACACAGCATCGGTCTGATGGACCGGAATATCCGAGTACTACTTAATACAATACATACTCTCATTACGTACTGATTACTACAATACTCCATTCGATACATTACTCCATTCAATACAAAACTTCACAACTCCGTACAAGATAATACACTACGCATACCGAGTTTACTAGGTTCCAAAATCAATACAATACTTCTCCAAATTCATACACACTTACTAGGATTCAATCTGCTACCCATTCCTCACAAACTAGATACTTCTAATTACAAGGCGCGCCACCGGTCTCTTACCTTGACCGTATTCGCTCCGGGTACCTGCACACTAAAAATGTTCCCCCGAGGGGGTCAGCTTTCGCTGAATATGATAACCGCATACCCCGCGTACTAGCGAGGGTACGCCGACCATTTGGTCGAATACATGCAATTCATTTTACAATACATACATTCATACATACATACGTACATGCTTTCATTCACGATACTACAATACTACACAAGGATACATACGTGCGCACAGTATAATACATGCTTGGAAGACAATACAAGTCAACCAATACTTACTTACCATCTTTCAGGATACACATACACAATACATACTCATTACATACCCAATACACAATACGGAGATACAATTCTCCAATACATACAAAGGTCCAGTTAGCTTCATTACACACCCGGGTTAATCGGGTGTTCGATACTACTTTACTTCCGGTCAATGACTTACAATAGTCAAGACCAATACACGTACAATACTTACTTCTTACATACTCTACTTCCAATTAAGTTGGTATGACCTCCGGGCAGGGATTACTACATCCCACCACCGGGCTTTAGGGTGGCCCACTAATCCAGGATGCTACCCATTCAAGGGAATTGGTCCAAGGAAAAGATTGCAGCCAGGATTCGGATCCAACCTCTTGTGTTTCCTTATCCTCACGCGTGGCCGAAACCATATCGGACTTCTACTCATTCCATTTACTCATTACTCAAGTTAGGAGTTAGAATGTTAGGAATTAGTAGAAGTCAATACTTCATTTCCATACATACATACAATACTCAAGTACACAATACTTACACATACTTCTCAATTCCATTCATTCATTTCGTGAATTATACAAACTAATTGTTCAAGGAAATACAACAAGAACAAATAGTTCAAACACAGTTAAGTGCATTATAACTCCGATTCGTGCATTTATCTTATTGGTGATCACATAAGCACACAAATCGGGGTAACCAGGTTAGGATACAGAGCATGAAGAAATCATACCGTTCACCGTTGTATCCGCACTACCGGCTCCTTCGAGGATCAACTATTGGATTCCTATACATACATGAAGTAGTACGATCAATGATCTATTATTGATCTACTTACTCCTTCATTGATACTTTCAATGTATTCTTACTACTTCATTACTTTCTTACTTGGTTATAAAACCATTCTTTCCTTTACTACTTCATAACTTACTTCCTTACACATTTACTTACTTTCTTACCATTATTACTTCATTAATGGTGTATTACTACTTTTATATGCATACCGGTGTATAGGCATATACCTATACATACATATGCTTACTATAGTCATATTATAAAAACATTTTTTTTTGTAAGTGTTTGGGCCGTCCGACCCAACCCTGGGTCGGACCATTCCAGTAGGTTTTCGTCCTCTGAAATTACTCCCGTCCGACCCAGCACTATTCCGTCCGACCCATACCCTCTGGGTCGGACCATTCCAGAAAGTTTCAGTTTTGTCATCCAAGCCATGTCCGACCCACGTCCGACCCAACCTCTGGGTCGGACGAAGTCAGAAACTTCGATGAAGAAAATTTTTGCCTGTCCGACCCATGTCCGACTCACGGCCCTGGGTCGGACCATTCCAGAAAGATTTACCATCGTTTCTCAAGGCCCGTTCGACCCACGTCCGACTCACGGCTCTGGGTCGGACGGTTCCAGAAAGTTTATTTTCGTTGTTCAGGCCTTGTCCGACCCAGCGTCCGATCCAGCTGTGGGTCGGACAGTAGCAGAACTTTGCTACAGGCCTTGTTTTCTTTTCCCAATTTCACCCATTGCTTCCCTATTCTTCCTACATGCATCCTAACATGTTTTAGTACTATTTAGACACTATAAATCATGCTAATACATTCCTTAATACATCACACAATCCTATGCTTTTTTATACACTCAATTTCCCCAAGTTTCAACTCAACACTCCCATTATTTCTTCCCTTATACCTTATGCTACAGATTTTTCAATCTAACCTTTATCCTTCAATACTTTTACTACCAATACCACTACTAACATCCTCATTACATTATCTTCCACTCAATCCTTCCCATTATCTAGCTCCTTTCAAGATCTGTTACAAGGTGGTTTACTTCCCACTTTAGGCTCTCCAAGCACACCTAGTTTCTCCTAGTTCCTCCTATGCACTATACTACTTCTTGCTACAGATTTTACACTTCCACATACCCATACCATAAGTACCAATCCATAGTTACTAAATATCTCCACTAACTTCAATACACACCTTGGTTTTCCCATTCACCAAGTCATCCATAATTGTACATATTCCTACCAAAATTTTGCCATAGCTCATCTACTTTTCTTACTTAGCCACACATACACCTTCTTACCAATTTCATGCCTATTCTAGCCACACCCATACAAGGGTTCTACCAGCACACATACAAAATCCCAATACACCAATTTTTCCTCAATCCAAAATACAATACTCATATACACTTATTTGGCTCTAAGGCCTACAATCCACATACTTGCTCTTAAATACTCAAACTTCCCAATTCTCAATACACTACCACATTGCTACTACTTATTACTCAATTCCATTACTCATTTCACTACTAAAAACTGTTACAGTACAATACACAAACTAGCACAAGGTGAGAGTGTTTTACCTTGTTTTGTTAGTTCCTCTTTCCTTCCTTTCCTTCTTTCTTTCTTTCTTGTCCTCGGCTCCAATGGGGTTCACACACAAATGCTACAGCCCATAGCAACATACACAACTACTTAGAACCTATCTTCATCAATTTAGGGTTTATGCTCGTTTGAGATTTAGAATGAAGCATTACCTTCCAATGAATGGATGGAGTGGTGGACAGCAACCAAGGCAAGATTCCAACACCCAAAAATGGAGCCAAAATCGGCTAGAGCAAAAGACACCAACAAGGATTAGTTGCATTTTCGTTTTGCCCTTAAGGCCTAGAAAAAGATGAGTTCTCAAGAATGTTTTTACCTCAAAATGATCAGGAGGTGAAGGTGCTTCTAATGGTGGACTTGAACCTTCAAATGGAGAATACCCACCGAAATGAAAGTTGAGCTTTTGGATTTTTGAAAGGATGAAAATGTTCTCCTTTGCAAGGGGGTTGCAATGGTATAATTTTTGTTGGATTTGGAGAAGGTTTGAGTACTCAAAGAGAGGAGAGAAGGAGGAAGTTGTGGTTTCTTCCTTTCTCCATGGCTGTCGCAGGTGCAAAGAGGGAGTTCAGAAAATAGAGAAAGAGAGGAAGGAGGGTACGTGAGAGGAGGAGGAGAAAGTGAGGAGAGAGACTATTTTTTTTTCTTTTATTTACTTTGCTTGTCTTTTAGCACATAAGAGAAAATAAAGAGAGGGGGAGGCTAATAAAAATCGGCCCACATGTGCACACACACTCACATTTTTATTTTTGTTTGCAAAGTGGACACACTTAGTTTGTTTAGTTACATTCTCACCCCACAACTTACCGGTTGTTACAGTTTTTACTAGCCGGTACCCGTTTTCCGGAATTTTCTCGTTTAATTAATTTTGTTGGTTCTAAAGCTTCACTAATATTCACTAATGATTATTTAGTTGACCAAAACTGTTACGAGTCTATTTGACCCGCTTAAAGTCGCGTTTTCCTGGTTTCCTCGAAAAACACACTTTAAGGTTCGTTTACGCTTTTAATACATCATTTGGATCCGTTTTCTTCGGGAGTTGTTCCCATATATTATTTAGGTCTTATTAAACCTTTAGAATCCATATAATACGCTAACCGAGGTCTCATGCCTCCCATGGTTATTTAACGCTTATTTAGTGTTCTCCGTTTTTAAAGCGTTTATTTATTTCTTTTGGATTTATTCTTCCTTACCAATATTACTCTAGCATTATTAGGCTCCTAAATAAGGATTAGAATTATCTTAACCACTATGTTTAAGTTTGGGGTATTTCACCAATATATACCAAGATTGACATTTTCCCATATTTCCACCAGATTATTAACTGCATGAGTGCAATATCAAAACACTCAGTCCTATAGAGTGCAGAGGCGTAAACCCTCAGCAGTCAATATCTAATGAGGTAACCAGATAAGAGGAACCAATGATCATGTGAGTTGTACATCCAAGGCTCAGTTAGTCACCTCAAGCTGAGTTAGTCACACAAACAGTTTCCTTTCGAAATTCATTTAAAGACAGTCGGTGTTTTCCAAAACATTCCATAAAGCCCATTAGCAAAAGTATCTGAGTACGAGAAATCGTACCTGGTATATGTAGAAGCAGTAACCAAACTTGAAAATGCGAACTACTTCCACTAATCACCTATAATTAAGGTATTCCAAGCATTGATTAGTTAAGGCACTATAATGCTACACATCCTCCATTCTTATTAGTCTATAGTTTTGTTTTACAGTTACTCTCTCCTAAGGATCTGGCTAGATCTCGTAATTAAATCTTTAATGTATACTTAACTCATTCCTTTTACCTACTCCTGATTATAGGTTTAATTTAATTAAACCCTTTGGTCACGCTTGGCTAACTTACTTTGACACCTATTTAAGGTTTAGGATATGTATTTCCCCCTAATAGCCCACCTAGATGTCACATTAACATTTAATATTTTTAATTGTCACGTATGAATTAGGTTTATCCCAATTTTTCCCTCTTAATATGTTTCCCATAAGCTATGTTACTTCTTTTATTTACTTCTAATGTATTTATATATACACTTATATTTTCCTTAGGATTTATCCAAAACATTCTTTAAGAAATCCTTATTGTATTTAATTATATTTAATATCTTTTAGACATATCCACAACCGACATATGGTTTATAAAATAAAGTATTTTCCCTAGTTTTAATCAAGCATATTAACCTCCATAATAACAACATGTAGTTTAGTTTAATACCTTGATTTAATATAAGTTCCTATTTTATTTCTCTCATATAAGTATATATATGTAAACAACTTTTACTTCACTTAAAAGATAATACCCAAAATATTTATAAACATACTGGTATAAAATGTTAATTTAGGTTTAATTATTTTCCCCAACCTAAGAAGCTTATTAACAAACCATACTTTAATTTTTGTTACATTGAAAACCATATATTCTAAGTTATTCTTATGAAAATTCCACAAACATAATTTTTAAACCCATCTACCCTTGTCCAAAAATTCCCAAATTTAATATATAACAACTATAACATTTTAGACATATTATAAAATTTTTATTTCATAAAAATATCTTTTTAAATTACCCAAATAATTCCATAATACTCGTAACTTGCAAAAATTATAACTTATGTTTAAAAACTCAAAACCCATATTAATTTACATAAAAATAAGCTATACTTTATAAGGAATATATGGTTAAAATTTCAAGTCAAAATACATTAGGGAAGGTCATTAAATAAATTCAACAAGTCAGAGTTTTATTCTGGGATGTATATCATCTACGTTATAATCTCGGTCGTCCGTTTCTCCTAACTACAATCGGACGGCCCAGTTTTGTCGAGTTCATCAGGAAACCCCTATCTTCTCAAACTAACGAGTGTGATAATTACTTACTCCCTCCATTATATACTATTTGTAATTTTATTATCATGTTATCCAAACTATATTATTAGACTAAAGCTTATATATATACATCTCATATTACTAGTTTATTGTTCGTTTCATCCTATTTCCTTAAGCTTAGTTGTGCACATATATTTATATATTTTTAGATCCTAAAATTATCAACCTTCTCCACTACTTAATAATTAAATTTCTCTCTTTATCCATATATTCACTTTTCATTTTACAATCTAATTCACCCTTGAACTTAGGGGTTTATCGATCCATTATTATCTTAGTGAAGTTGACTAAATAATCTATCACTCAAATTAATTGATCAATTTAACCACCTAATCTCGTTCTCCCACTAATCACAATATTCTCCCATATATTGATTTTCCAGCAACTTAGCTACATAGATATTTTAAATCCCGAATTATCAATCCTTTTAAAACACTTAATATTTCTTTATGTACTACTCCTCTAAACAAATCTTCCATTTTGACTTATTACTTGTTAATCTAACCAACCACTTATTATTATTTTTAAATCCCTAATTTTTGACTTAATTTATTACTTAATAACTCCTTATTTTTCTTAACGGTATGCATATATATATGTATATATATTTTACATCCTGAACTATTAACCTTCTCAACTATTTTAGTAATTCCTTAATTTCTCTGTGTAAATATTTTTTTTTTGTGTGTTTTTATTTGTTTTATCCTTCTCATAACTAAAACCCATATACACGTATTAACATATATGTTCAAATACTTCCCGTCATATTAACATTCATACCGACAAAGTTTCCCTTATTTTTAACCACTTAAAATGATATTAGTATTATATTACTCAATTCCTCCTACTTTAACTTAATTATATAAATATGAACGTTAAATCCTAAATTCACTAAACATTATCCGCTCCCCGTTATAAACTTATTAATTTATAATTCATAAATTAACCTAACCACTCATCCATTCTCTATTTACTCCTATAACTATTTTTCTTTTACTCGATCCCTTTTATTTCCTTAATCTCAAGTATTTAAACATGTATTTTACATTCCCATCAATAACCGTTTAACCACTAAATATCTAATTATTAGGTACTCCTTTAATCTCCCCCACCAACCATAATATCTTCCTACAATATTGATTTTCCAACAAAATTAACTACACAAATACATATTAAATATTTAAATCCCAAGTTACAAATCGCTTAAACGCTTAATAATTCTGTGTTTATTATTCCTTTTATCAAATCAGTACAATAACTCAATTTGTGACCAATATTTTTTTCAAAATTTCCAAAATCTCCAAACTTACATATCCAGAAACTAAATCCCTCGTTTTAAGTTTCCATTATAATTTATTTAGACATTTTAAAATGCACGTAAAGTTTATTCCCATTATTTCTTTTATCCAGAAAAAATCCAAGACTTCTATTGTTATATCAAAGTAGAATAAATTAGTTGGAGCTTATTACCGGTTTGAGAAGAAAGTTTTCAAGTCCGTGAAATCTGGTGTGCAACGCGCAGCAGGTCCAGTGATTTATTGCCCACATGGCATATAGAAACAACGAGGAATGAAGAGTGGTGCAGTAGCCCTGTGATTTATGATGCGTAATTGATGGCTAATTGCAGCAGTAATTCATCACTTTGCTAAGGTTGCGGACGAGCTCTTGAAGAGGCGGGAAGAGACTGAGTGGTTTATTGAAGGAGACTTTGATTCTTATGTGAAGAGACTACAACAGCTGTTAGCGTGGGGTGGAGAACCTAAACTGAAGGAGAAATAAATTCCGTTCATCGTGCTCTTTTCATGGTTATGGTCGTTAAGATAGTTTAGAGACTTGCTCGAATAAGCTTCAAAAGGTAAACATGGGGGTAAAAGGTCTATAGCTGCGGGAGAAGAAAGGACTGATAAGAAAATAAGATCACTTTCTGTTGAAGAGGAGTACCGGTTGCAGCATGGGTGCATCGACAAAGATTGCGGATGAAGAAGTGAATAGAAGAAGAGGCGCTGGATATGAAGAGAAATAGGTCGCTGGTTGAAGAAAATAAAGAGTCTGGCTATGTTCCTTTGCCGGTTTGATTGCACGTGAGTGGAGGAAATATGAAGAGAGCTGGTTGCTAAATTACCGTGAAGAGATTTGAAGAAAATAAAAGGTTCATTTCCAGTTACCTGGGTGAAGAAAATAGAGGGTTGACATGGATTATACATATATTTATAACTTGAGGAGAAAATGAATGAGAGAATTTCAACCGTGAGTGAAAGGGAAATTTCTAGAATATATATTTTGCCAATTAAGTTATTGTATGAGGGGAATATGAAGAAGAGAGGCCAGCATGTAAGTTTCTTGATTATTGTGAGAAGAAAAAGAAGAGTTTATTTTGTTTGTCTATCCATTGTTTGCTGAATAAGTGCTCTTGGAATTGAGTTTGCAAAATAAATATTATAAACGAAGAGAATAAAAATAGAAATGAAGAAGGGACATGAAGAGAGAATTACATGTATTAACCGTGAGTGATGAGTAAATAAAGAGAAAAGGAACGTTGAGAATATATATGACTGTGAATGAGGGAATATGAGAGGAGAGAGGTTTGCCAATTAAATTATAACCATGAGTGAAGAGAAAATAGAGAGAGGCTATAATTTATGTTTTATTTATTTTAGTTATGTTTTTTTTGTAACCTGAGTAAAGGTAATATGAAAAGGATTAGAGGAGATTCATAATTAAATTAGCTCGTTAAATAACCTCTCAATCTTCCTCATAATAATCTATGTGTCGTTTCATGTAATAATATATATTACAGGTTACACCGATTTTTATTGTAGAATTTACTCCTTTATTTGATCCTCTTAATTTAGAATTTCACGTTAGGTTTGATAAATCTTTTTAGACTATATATTTATTTTTATAAATATAACTGAGGTTCATTGAAACCTTAATTCATGTAAGTGTTTACTTAATTCATTATTGCAACATGTTAGCCTTATATAATGTTAGCCTTATATAATTAGACCTTAATTATATTTATAATTATTATGGATATTTCAACTATGATATTATTTTGACTTTTATGATCCAAATCAATGTTCCAAATATTTATAAAAAAATTTCAAGATTTATTGACTTATAAATCTTACTATTAAATTCATAATACTATATAATAATATATACTAATTAAATATTTAATTGTATTCTTTAGAGTTAAATAGGAGTAATCCCCTAAAATAATTTCCATAATTCCATATAATATTAATACTCATAACTCCATACAATAATTTAATATTCATAATTACTTATACTAATTTAACATTCATAATTCCATATAATAATTTAATACTTAATAGTATTATTAAAGGTTTAATAAAAGAAATCCCCTAAATTAATTTAAATTAATTTAGGGGTATTTCATAACTGTCCCAAATGACATATATTGTTACGGCTTTTACTTACCCTTGCCCATATTTTTTAAAAAAATTATGTTTTTGACCCATATTTAATTTCCTTGACCTTATAGGTCATTAATACACCAAACTAACCAACCAAAAAATGTTATTAAATGTTTTAATACATAATTAAATAATATACCCCTATCTAAACCCACAGCTTGTATATATATGTAACAAAATATCATAAAAACCATATTATAATATAAGGTATGTATTTCTCACCCAGCTTTTGATTTCCAAGCCACCAAGCACTCCAAACTCTCCCTTAGGCTTGCGGCCTAATTAATACACAACACTTGAATTAATATTTTTTGAAGTGCTAACACTTTACTCTTAACATATACAACTTCGGAGGTAATAACACTCACTTTGTATATTTATTTTTGGACTGGTTTTCTCCATGGTTTGAGCATGGAGTTTCCAAGAGATTTCCTGCATCATTTATACAAGGAAAAAGCATATATTAGTTGTAGGTATTACATAAGTAATTAAGTGATGATTTAAAGCCTAACAAGGCATGGTTTCTACCTGATTTTGAAGCTGGTTGTCAAGGTCATTCACGCATGATTTTACCCAGCAAAACAAGTGTTAAATACCATCTTTACCAGCATGTATATTACCGGTGGAACAAGGGGTATTAATGGGGAAAAAACTTACTGAAACAGGCTGTTTACGCCTGATTTTTCCCAAGGCAATAAGGTATTAAACTACCATTTATACAAGTACATAATACATATTACTGACAAAACAAGGAGGAATAAGCATGGGTTTTCCTTACCGAAATGGATGGAAATGAAGCTCCTTGTATGGATGTTGCTACTGCATGTATCATGGATGTTTTTCCTCTGATTTTCACATGAAAAGAACAAGGTATGAGCTGGGAAAAAAACTGGAAAGAAAACGGTAATATGGTAGGAAGTTCTAGGCTAGTTTAGTGCTTGTTTATTACCTTAAAAAGTTAGCTAGGTATGCTTCTTCTGTTTTCAGCCGATATATCCCACTACTTCAAGCACCCACCTATCTTTGTTTGCTGGATAAAAATGGAGATGGTTGAGCTCATTGAAGAGAGGAAGAAAAGGAGCTCATTTATGCCATGAGAGCTTACCTAAAACTTGAGATAGCAGCCATGGAAGTTGGGTGTTTCTCCTCGGTTCTGGAACAGCAAGGAGAGGTTTTGTTTGCCACGGTTTAAAGAAGAAGAAAGGTGAATAAAGAAAGGAGAAGGGAGAAACCGGTTATAATAGGTAAAGGTATTAGAATTTGTCAACACATGGGATGACACATGTTTAGATATTTTGGAGATTTTCAGTCGATGGAAGGAAGCTCCATGTGCTTGCGGAAGTAGATAAGCAAGGATGGAAGAGATAGCTTAGTTAATATTATATAAAAAAGTACTTATATTACTTTAATAAAGTTAGAATGGTGACTCATCTTTAATTGTATTTGGGGACGGTAACATGATGGGAAATGAGGCTTATATTGGCAGAATATATTAGCCATGGTCAAGGGATACATATTGACCATAGACATGTTTAAGAGATTAAATGTTATTTTTGCACTATTTAGTTACTATTCACAAACCAATGCACATATTTTTGATTTTTTTGGAAAACTTAGAATTAGGCATTTTAATGTGGTACATTATGTCACATTAGTATATTTAAGGGTATTCAAGACCCTAATCAAACAAAACTCATTTTGGAGACAATCTCACAAAAATATGCTTTAAGAAAGCTTAGTGCACATTTTGTGTTCAAGTGAGTTCCTGAGCTTGGTTTCCCTTGGAAATGGTTTTAATGTGTTCATTTATGAGTTATAAGGCTCCGGTCAAAATTTTAGGTCAAATAGAGTTCGTTTGGGCATATAACCACCCTAAAAGATCAAAGGGTGCAATTCTTGCTTTCTTTTAAACATGGTTGTGTTTAATTTATTTTTAAGGCATGTTTAGGCCTTAATTTAATTTATTATATGTTTAGTCAATGTTTTATTAGTTAGGGGTATTTCAAACTACCCCCTTTAAAAAGACTTCATCCCGAAGTTGCTTTATTCAAATAGGTGTATTAATAACTACCCATATAACCCATAATGTATATTTATGTGATATATCATTTACACACATCGTATTGTGCTTATACAACACATATCCATCATTTGTGGAGTTAGTTCAAACATATGGATGTAGGCGATCCATCAGCACCATTATTTCCTATCAGTTCTACAAACCCTGACAACCTCCCCGAGGTGTCCACACCATACCATCATTCCATATTCCATATCTAATGATTCATTTTTGCATCTAAATGATACTACATGTAATCCATCCACAAGGTAGTATAACTATGTACATCATAAATATCATAAAAAAGGTACTACACACATGGGTGTACACACATCATTCAAACTTGTATCCCGTAGGATACACACATATAAGTGCATATTACACAAAAACAAACCAACAACGTATGCCCCGCATACCAAAAAACATACAACAAAACATCGTATGCCCCGCATACCACCAATTCAATGTATGCCTCGCATACGAACAAACAAACAAACAAACATCGTATGCCTCGCATACCACCAAACTACTGTATGCCCCGCATACGAAACAACAAAATCTCAGTGCACACATGTGCACAACCAAGAGGCTCTACCCCCCTTAAAAAAGGTTACGCCCTCGTACCCCACAAGTATACAACAGCCACTCAACACGGAGCGCTGGATACTTGGCTCTCATAGAGTTCTCCAACTCCCGTGTGGCATCTTCCACCTTTGGAGTGGATTGTTCTCATTATAGAGAGACGGGTATGACTCTAGCCCCGAAATACCCCAAACCTTGATATATTGTTTAAATACTAAACTATGATATTTAAAGGCTAAAAAGTGCCTTAGAAACATCAGTGTACAGTTTGAACCATAGTAAAACACAATAAAGCACTAAGACACAGCTTGAGCAAAAACATGCTCTAAGCTCGGAGTGAACTTGGTTAGGACCCAAAGAACCTACCAAGACTAAATAATAGTCAATTATGATTTAATAGGCTAATTAAGTCCTTAGGAAACCTTGGTAACAATTAAACCACAACAAAAACAAATAAATACCTTAAAGTTAATATGGGCAAAAATGTGCTCTAAGCTTGGGATAATTTGTATAAGACCTAAATGGTCATACCTATACCTTAATTATATGTTAATGAACATATAAAACCAATTACTAAGAAAACCAAGCTTGAAAACAAGTTAAACACAAACAAATGTGCTTTAAGGAGCCTTAAAGCACATTTTAAAAATTGTCTTGTATGAGTTTTGAATGGCTAAATGTCCATAATTACTCTTTAATTAACATTTGTACTACTTAGTATCACTTTGGAGGTCTAAATCAATGGAAATAAAAATTCACAAGTATGTGCCTTGTTTTTGTGAATAGTAACTAAAATATGCTAGTTTATGACATAAGTCAATATAAGTTGTCTTGTTGGTCAACAAAGACCATGACTCAGCCTAATAATTAAGGGAGTCGATTTTCATGGGTGACTCACCACACCTAACAAATAAATAAGATAAGTAAATGATAAAGCAAAGGTTACTATTTGCTTTTATCTTAAATATCTCCAAAGCAAGTCTTTCTTCTCATTCTCTTCTTTCCCTCTTCATTTCCCACGGTCTCCAACTCTTCTTCTTCCTTCTCCATCGGTTTTGCTACGCAAACCATACCATCTCCATCTTTGAATGCTTGTAACTTCTAGCTCCATTTACCAAATCAAAATAAAGACCACTATTCTTCTAGTTGGAGCAGCTCTACACTTCTATCTTTTCAATCTTCAAGAACTCCATTTGGTGCCATGAAGATTCACCATTTTTGGAGCTTGAGCTCACCTTTTCATGCCTTGTCATTCTCCTTGGCTTCAAGGTAAGGAAAGTCAAAGAAAATCAATGTTTCCTCTTGTTTTTGTGTGTAACCGAGAATCACCCTTTGATGGTGTGTTCTTTTGATCTTTCATAGCTCCATTTCAATCTTCAAAGGACAAGATAGTCCTATCTTGTTACTTATTCAAGCTCTCTTCTTATACCAAGGTAAAACAACTATCCTAATGTGTTAAGACAATATATATAACTTAGGGTTTACAATGAGTTTAAGCATGAAGCTTGAATACTCATTACCTTGCTTGTACATTGATAGAAGTTTGACAAGCAATCAAAGCCTTGCCGGTTTTCTATCAAAGAAGGAGCAAGGGGTCACAATGAAAACTTGTGAAGGAAAAAAGAGGTAACAACTATCTAAATGTAGTTTAAATGCCTTAGGAAAAATGAGCTTGATTTGCTTAATAAAATACCTAAGGACCAATGGCAATGAGCTAGTAAAATGCTCTCAAGGAGTTTATAAGGGCATATGTATTTTGGATGTATTTGGCAGGTCAAAGGCAATATATACATGTGGAAATTCAGTGTTTAAGTTTAATGCAATTTAAGGGCCTAAGATCCATGTTTTAGGGCCTAAGTGCCAAGCAATTTGATTATGCACTATATTGTGATGTAGTGTAAGTTTGGTGAAGTTTTGTGTGTGAGAAGGTTCTTGATGGATTTAGGTGTTCTTGAATGTTTAATGGTGAAAAACAATGTGTTTTGGTATGACAATAACGCTAGGAGAACCCATGGCAAAATTTGGATAATGTACAAAGTTTTAAGTGCTTAAATGAGTTTTAGTGAACTAGAAGTGTTAGGAATGAATAAATGTTTTACTAGGGAAGACAATGTATTAAGGTGTTTAGAGTGCTACAGGATTTAGACATTATCTTGGAAGTTCTAGAAATCCAATGGGTGTTTGTGGGGTGTACTAAAGTCTTGGAGAAGTTTGTTTAAGGGTTAGGAATGTTGATGTACAAGGAGGGAATGATGTTTAGGTAAGGATTGAGAAAGGAATTTTAAGAAGGTGTGAACAAGGAAATTTAGTTAGTAAGTAAATGCTTGGGAGATGATGTTTAAGGTGTAGAGGAGACATCTTGGTATGGTGGTCGTTATAGGTGAAATACCACTTAGAAATCCTAAGGAGAAAACATTCCAAGTGCTAGAAATTTTGTAAGAAATTTGTGGAATGATAAAGATGGTTTTGGTGTGTGATTTAAGGAGTTTAGCACATGGCTAAAGGTGTGTTTGAGGTGCCCAAATGAGGTTAGAACATACTAGGATACATGAGGTGAATTTTGGAGTCAAATGGGAATTTAGAAACAAAGGTCTGGGCCGACCGACTTAGGGACCGGACCTGTAAGGTCGGTCGAGCTCAGTTTACACTACCGAAAGAGTTTCTGGTATGGACCGACCTTGGGGACCGGACTTGCAAGGTTGGTTGGCTTGTATTTGGGTACGAATTGAGTCCCTGGAATCGACCGAACTTGGGACCGAACTTGCCAAGATCGGTCGGGCCTGAGTTTTCAAAGGGAAAACTCTCACTCTCGGGAATAGACCGACCTTGTGGACGAACTTGCAAGGTCGGTCAGAGTGGAATTTTTGACGGTAATATGTTCTGGAATGGACCGACCTTGTGTAGGTCGGTCGGTAAGGTCGGTCGGACCAAACTTGTTAAAAAAAACAACAAACAAGAGTGACTTAAGTAGTAAACCCTAGTGGTGTAACAAGATAATCAAGTGTGAATTAAGTAAGGAAACATGACATATAATCATGTTAAAACACTTGGTATTCAAAAGTTAAATAAATTAATTAACCAACATCACTAATCATGTTTAGGAACCACGTTTGGCGGGACTCGTATGCAGCAAGGGCCAATGTATGGTTTTCTTGCAACCTGTGTCCTACCGGATTACACTGGCTTGTATGCCAATGTGTTTTTCTGTATGTTTGCCACGTTGTAAGATAAAATGTAATGAGTTTATAGTAATTCATTTATGTGGCGTGTTCAATTCCGATACCGTTTAACCTCGAAAGTGTTACCTTAGCTAACCAAATCTAGGATCACATAAGAGAACGGTATCAGGATTTAACGACCCAACCATGGGAACGTTCTAACCACGGCTATGCGTGAGTTAATTGTGTGATGTTTGTGTGTGAATGTATAGACCTCCCTTGTGTGTTTAATCCAGTTGTAATACGTATGGTGTATGGATGTGATAGGTTCCACAGTGGAGCCCTTAACTATGTTTATATATAATTATGGGGGGTGAGGAATCCGGTTGTTCCGGTCGCGCGTTGTTTGGGAGTGGGTATCCTTCTTAGCTTTACCTCCTCTCTGTTATGGTTGTTTCCTCCACGGGTTACGATCTCCCATTAGCTTACTCCAAAGCTTAGCTATTCTGACTTATGATCGGTTTAGGGGGAACATGTGTTTGTGTGGTGTGTTTGGGTCACTATATCCGAACCATCTTAACTTAAGTTACTCGTCCGACTATTAGGACGGTAATGAGTGTTGTATAACGAGTTTATCATGAGGGTGACATCATTCTCTAGGCTCACAAGTGAATTAACTATGTTTGGGTCGGTTCCTAAGAGAACCATTTCCGTTATGTTATGTGTTATTGTTGTACTGCAATTCCCATTGCGATGTTATGTTATGTGCACGTTGAAACGTGAAAAGTGTTGTTATGTGGTGTATGTGGATCATGGATATGAATCCCAGTTATAAAAGACGTTTATGGATAACCCGATTATTAGGTAAGTGTCGTCTATTAAGGAAGTAGCTCCACTAGAGGAGAACCCTCTAGGGTTAATGAACACAATGAGTGACTTATCAAGTAAGGATGTGTTATCTGTTTGTTGAGCCCATTATGGTGGAATGTTATGTGTTGAGTGTTTATAGTTTACATGCATGATTCAAATATAATCAACCGCATGCTAAGACGACAATTAGTTGTGCGTGGCCCGGTAGCATGCGGGCTGCGGGATTACCATACCAGCAAAGGTGCTGAGCCCCTGGGGCCACCCTTTCTTCTCTTTCCTATTTCAGGTACAAGGAGCTGGAAGCCGTTCGAGTGTAGGACGGGGTAGTTTTTTATACACGAATAGCCATTTCAATTGTATATGTATTGTAGGTGTAGTAAGACCGAAATTATTATTGGCATTAGTTGGTAAAAACTCGGTACAGTTGGAATGTATATGTATAATGGTTGTTGTTAATGGAAAGGGATAGTAGTGTGTAGCTGCTCGGGAATCTAGTCCATCAGACCGATACAATGTATATGTATTAGCCTTGTTAGCCACGTGGGTGGCTAACGACGTGTAACACCATTGAATTAAGTAATGTGTTGAGTTAAGTTTTCCGCTGCAGTTTGATGTTAAGTGTACGGTTATAGTTGGGATGTTACAAGCCCTTCCGGGCTCCACAATACATAAAGGGTGAGGCATTGAACTATATGTGATATCTCCCGAATTCGTTCTAATGGGCCCACTCGCTCCGTACTGAGATGCGGACCCATGAACATAGGCTCAGTTTGCCTCTTTTTCCATTACCGTATATCCTGTCGTTTGGATTACTAGCATACATGCGCGTATCTTCTCTGACTAACTGAAATACCCCAAACCTTGATATGTGGTTTAAATATCAAATTATGTTATATAAAGGCTAAAAAGTGCCTTAGAAACATCAGTGAACAATTTAAACATAGTAAAGTGCAATAAAGCACTAAGACACAGTTTGAGCAAAAACATGCGCTAAGCTATGAGTGAACTTGGTTAGGACCCAAAGAGCCTACCAAGACTGGATAACATTTAATTATGATTTAATAAGGCTAAATAAGTCCTTAGGAAACTTTGGTGGACAGTTAAACCAAATAAAACACAAGGTAATACCTTAAAGTCAATAGAGCAAAAATGTGCTCTAAGCTTGGGATGAATGTGTAATAAGACCTAATGGTCATACCTATACCTTATAAATATGTTAATGAACATATTAAATCAATTACCAAAGAAAACCAAGCTTGAAAAACAAGTTAAAACGCAAAATGTGCTTTAAGAAGTCTTAAAGCACGTTTTTGAAAATTGTCTTGTAAATGAGTTTTGAATGGCTAATGTCCATCATTACTCTTTAATTAACATGTGTACTATATAGTATCACATTTGAGTGGCCATATTAGTGGGAAATCAAAAATTTCACTTCTATGTGCCTTAGTTTGTGAATAGTAATTTTTATAAGCTAGTTTAACATATAATGTTAGTAATTAAATTGGTCAACAAAAGACCATTATACCCTCCTAGGAATATGGGGCCGGTTTTCATGGTGTGAGTCACCAACATGTAAAAGAATCAAATAAGTAAACTTAAGCTTAAAGTAAAGTACTATTTGCTTAACTTACAAATATCTTCAAAAGTAACTTCTATCTTCATTCTCCCTTCCTTCCTTCATTTCCCACGGTTCCAAACACCACCACCAACCTCTCTTCTCATTCTCTCTCGGTAATAACCTACCTCCATGAGAACTCAAGCTTTGAACTCTTGTCAAATCTTGCTCTCTTGACCAAATCAAAACAAACACCACCATTCTCTTAGTTAAGCCAAGCTCTACAATCTTGTCTCTTCAAAACTTCAAAACCTCCATTTCGGTGCCAAGAGAAACCACCATGGGAGGAGCTTGAGCTCATCTTTTCACATATTCTTGTTCTCCTTTGCTCAAGGTAAGGAAACTCAAAGAAAATCCATGTTTCCTCCATGTTTTGTTGTGTCCGAAAATTCACCATTAATGGAGCTCTTATATTGCCTTGTTCTAGCTTCATTTGAATCTTCCAAGGACTAGGAGGAGTCCTCTCTTGATACTTGTTCAAGTTCTCTTCCAATTCCAAGAAGTTGACAACAACCAAACACCCCACCGGTTTACAAGGAACCAAGAAAAATTTGTGAGGAAAAAGAGGTAAACAAACTATCTCAATGTAGTTTAAATGCCTTAGGAACATGAGCTTGATTTGCTTGATAAAATACCTAAGGAGCCAATGGTGAGTGACCTAGCAAAGTGTTCTCAAGGAGACTAGTAAAAGAACATATGTTTTGGTGTATGTATTTGCAGGTCAAAGGCATTATTTATGTGGGAAATTCAGTGTTTAAGGTTATGCAATTTAAGGGCCTAAGAGCCATGTTATTTAAGGGCCTAAGTGCCAAGCAATTGAGTTATGCACTATATTGTGATGTAGTGCTTAGGGTATAAAAATGTTTGATGGATTTTAGTGTGTTTGATGGATTTAGGTGTTTTGAGTGAAATAAGGTAAAAACCTAAGTGGTTGGATGTGAGTATATGCTAGAGAAGCTATGGCCAAATTTGGGAAATGTGTAAGAAGTTCTAAGTGTTTTAAGGAAAGTTTTGGTGAACTAGGAAGTGTTAAAGGTGATGAATGTTTACTTGAGAAGAAAACATGTGTTAGGTGATTTAGAGTGATGCAAGGATTTAGGTGTTGTCTTGGAAGTTCTAGGATTCAATGGGTGTTTGTGAATGTATTAAAGTCTTGGAGGAGTTGTTAAGGTTTAGGTAATGTTGGTGTTCAAGGAATAAGTGATGTTTAGGTATGATGTGAAAAAGGAGATTTAGTTAGTAAGAAAAGAAGTTGAGAGATGATGATAAGGTGTAGAGGAAACCTTGGTATTTTGGTCATTATAGGTGAAAGCCACCTAGAAATCATGGAAAGTGTTAGGAATTTTACAAGGAAATAAGTAAAGGTTTAAGGAATTAGAAAAATGAGTTTCATGGATGTTGTATGTGGATGTAAGGTTACCAAATGTTGTTAGAAACATTAAGAGGCCTTAGGAGAAGTTTGGTGAAGATTGGCAAAGTTTGGTAAGTTTAGAGGCGACCGACCCAGGGGCCGACCCAGTTTGTGGGTCGGTCGAGCCTCTGTAAAATGTTAGGAAAATGTTCGGTGACGGTCCGACCCAAAAGGGTGGGTCGGACATGGGTCGGTCGGAGTTTAAATGGGGAAAATGTTCGCACGTGGACCGACCCAGAATGGTGGGTCGGACGTGGGTCGGACGGGCATGTCTGTAAGGAAGTAAAAGGGGTCCTGTAATGGACCGACCCAGCTGTGGGTCGGTCGGTGGGTCGGTCGGACCAAAAACATGGTTTAAGGTTATGAAATGATATGTGATGATGGGGATTGGTAGGTAATGATGTTATAAGGATGTTAAGGACATGTTAGGGGAGTTTTTGACACCTAAGTGGGTAAAAGTTGTATTAAAATGTGAGAGTAAAACAAGTTAAAATGTTAAGTTATGTAACAAGTTAACGGGGAAAGTAAGCATTAGACTTAAATAACAGCAAACCCCGATGTTAATAAAAACACATGTGATGTTAACAGTTGTTCGAGAATTGCTCGAGGAACATAAATGGACAGGATAAGTGGACTCCGGTGACAGGTATGGTTTTCTTGCAACCTGTGTCCTAACGGATTACACCGGCTTGTATGCCAATGTGTTTTTCTGTATGTTTGCCACGTTATGATATAAACCATGAAACGAGTTTACAGTCATTATTGTTATTGTATGTTTACGTGCCGATACCGGTAACCTCTAATGCGCTTGAAGGGCTAGTTAACCACTATTAGGTAAACGTAAGAGAACGGTATCCGGTAATAACGTTTCCGACCTAAGGAACGTTCTAACCACGGCTATGCGTGAGTTGGATATGTAATGTTTGTGCGTGGTGTTTGTATGTGAAGGTATGACTCTCTTTTCCCTTGTGTATGTCTGACTAGACTTAACTCAATGTTTGTGATTGTTTAATAAAGTTCAAAGATGAACTTCTAATAAGTGCTAACGGGGGGAATGAGGAGTCCGGTCTGTTCCGGCCACGCGTGTGAGTATGGGGGTCGTTGTCATATCAGGTTCGATCCTCTCTGTATGTTATGGTTGTTTTCCAATTTGGTTCCCAACCTTCCCTTTAGCTTAACCAAGGCTATTACTGACTCACGTCGGGCCACAGGGGCATACTATTGTTATGTTTGTTTCGGTGTGCTTGGATCACTATATCCGAGACACCTTGTGTTAAGTTAACCGTTCATTTAACGACGGTAACGAGTTATGTAACGAGCTTATCATGAGACTGGCAACAATCTCTAG
This sequence comes from Limonium bicolor, assembly GCA_023374045.1. NCBI lineage: Eukaryota > Viridiplantae > Streptophyta > Magnoliopsida > Caryophyllales > Plumbaginaceae > Limonium > Limonium bicolor. Next base: position 56,653,049 of record CM041776.1, read on the forward strand.
GCTCACCAGTATGTTGGTGATGTTTGGGTCGGTTCCTAAGAGAATCATTCCCGTTGTGTTATGTGTTTGTTGTGATGCAATATTTATTGCGGTGTTATGTTGTGCACATGGAAACGTGCAAAGTGTTGTTAAGTGTTGTTACGTAGTGTATGTTAATGTTGTAAAATGTGAAGTGTGTGGATCATGGAAATGATTCCAAGTTTGTGATAAGAGGCATTTGAGGATAACCCGATTTAAGGGTATGTGTCGTCTATTAAGGAAGTAGCTCCGTTGGAGGAGAAACACTCTAGGGATGATGAATACCATGGGTGATTTATTAAGTAGGATGTAGTATCCGATTGTTGAGCCCATTGAGGCGAAATGTTTAATGTTGTGTGTTTGTTGTTACATGTATGATTTAAATATAATCAACTGCATGTTAAGACGACAAGTAGTTGTGCGTGGCCCGATAGCATGTGGGCTGCGGGATTACCATACCAGCAAAGGTGCTGAGCCCCTTGGGGCCACCCCTTTCTCTTCTTTTCCTATTTCAGGTACGAAGTGCTGGAAGCCGTTCGAGAGTAGGACGGGTAGTCATTGTACGTGGGTAAACAATTAAGTGTATGTATACAGTAGGTGTAGTAAGACCGATGTTGTTGTCGGCACCAGTTTACAAATACTCGGTATAGTTGTTAAGGTGTATGTTGTTGTTATTGTTAATGGAAAGGGATACTGATGTATAGTTGCTCGGGAATTTAGCCCATCAGACCGGTACATTGTGTATGTATTAGCCTTGTTAGCCACGTGGGTGGCTAACGGCGTGTAACACCAACAAGTTAAGTAATGTGATGAGGATGTTCTTCCGCTGCAGTTTGTTGTAAGTATGTTAATGTTGGATGGGGTGTTACAAAAAGTGGTATCAGAGCGAAGTATCGCTCTGATGACTGAATTACCGAGCTTAGGAAGTACCGAGTTAGGATTTTAGTACTTTGGGTTAAGGGTTGAGTGATAGCGTGAGAGATACGCTAGTTAGGAACTACCAGTGGCTACTGGAAACCTACAATATCCATCCCACCCTCCAATCCCTGTATATAACTTGGGGAAACAACGCCAGGGAGATGGAAGTCCTCTCTTACTCGGGAATACCCGATCTGGCTGTTATTAAATACCCTTAGGGTACGGTGAACCTGTCATACGGTAGATCCCGAAAACTGGGAATCCCGGAGACGGTCTCCATCTGAATAATGTTAACCGCATTTCATAGCAATGAATGAAGGATCTTGTGTATTGGAGAATAGAATTTCCGGTAACCTGGGTCGACATGCAAGCAGTCGAGAATAACCACTTGCAACGCACCTACCGTGCAACAGCAAGAAATGGATTAATAACACCCGAGACAAGTGTCTACGGAACCACAGTTGATAAATAAAACACCAACGGTATACCAACCGACAAGGAACTACAACGTAGTGCCCAACAAGAGACAAGTCTCAGTAACCACGACAAGTGCGTGGAACGGGCTATAAAGAGAATACGACACAAAAAAAAGGGGGTCCCCAGAAAGGGGAAATACCCTAGTTAATGATTATTATGTGAATACAGTGAGAATTCACCTAGACAAGTTGTTATCAAGACAGTAAGATCAGTGAGGGCCAACAAGGCCACTGATGACAGTGCGGGTAAAAACAATACCACAACCGGTATGTGTTAAACTGATAGCCAGTTAGCATGGCGCACTTGCCATAGCAAGTGCTGCTATAACAGGGCTGTTCGGGAAATTTATAATCACTACAAAGTACTTAGTAAAGTACCATAAAGTTAAACGAGACCACTATGACCATGGAAGGGCTTAATAGCCTAACCTCTGTGATTGTAAGTACACCAGTCAGCAAGAAGCTAGACTTGGTTAAGGTAAGAAGATGTTGTGAAACCATGAAAATTTTTCTTTCAACCCAGATTTTCACAAACCCTTTTCTTTTCAAACCAGATTTTCTTTCAAACCAACACTTCTTTCCAACCTTCTTTAAAACCAAATCAGTAAAACCAAGAGCAGTTGATAAGATACAGCAATGGATAAACTTTCCCTCGATTAAGTTCGGGAAGCAGGGAATGAATATTGTCACGGGACAATATAAGGGAGTTGACAACTGAATACTTCACCTAGGCGTGTGACGGACACTACAAGTGTACCAACTGTGTTGTGGGACGACCGCACTCCGATAGGAGCATGTGGGCCTGACAGACCTACTTATGGGTTAGTTGGGTAAGTAGCAATGTATCAAAAAGATACCCCATATATGTATACGAGTAGAGTCCGAAACACGGGAGTAGTCGACTCCGTCTACGGTCAGCAGTATAAATCAAACGAGAGCTAAGGATTACAAGGAATAGTCGAAGTTAAGGAATTCAGTTAAGTTAGCAAGACTAAAAGGATTAATGAACTCCTTTCAAGGAAATGTTTAAGAGTTAGGAAGTGCGATGTGCACTGACTGTTATGCAAAGACACCATATGTCTTAAGGATCCTTAGGGATAAACATTATAGCTGGAATGGTGACCCAGCCTGTACATGGCAAGCAGATGCCTAATGTGGACACATTAATGTGCAATGAACGGATGAAATTCCCAGAATAAGTACCTACACTACCAGTAAATGTTAATCTTCACAGAAGAAGATAATAACCAGTAAAGAACGCGAAAGGCGTAACTAACGGAATGTAAATGATAACTTAGCAACACCCAGGAACAATCCTTGAGGGGTGTTTGCATCAACAATTGTTGAATGAAATGCATGACAGAAGCACAAGGGTTGAAACTAACACGCAGTTTAGATATAGTTGTCAGGAGACGGACTGACAATCCTAAGGGGCATCCCATGAAAGGAAACGTGATGCAACGACCATGTGATACTGTACAGAGAAGTACATGTGTGTGGACAGCCTACAATGAGCCCAGCTCGAGGCAAATAAGGCTTATAATCCAAAAGCAGGATATCATATGAATTCGATTGATGGTAGAAGTTTAGGTTGTATAAGTGAATAGAGTGGTAAACGAACCACTGCATTAAGAGTGGGGATACCTCTCGATATCCTGAAACCGCAGGAGCAGTAGTTATGTGAATCAAGTTCAAGAAATATGTTAAGGATGGACGACGTTATTACTGAAAAAAAAAAGAGCAGTAGCTTGATAGCATGTGTGTATAAAGTGAAGCACCTGGCTGAATAACGCCGGCTTGTGACTTGAATGATCGATGCTCAAGGAGCATTCAGTGGTCATCCAAATGAGGGATGAACCATAATATGAATAATGTAAATTTATGTGTGGAAGTTGAGGTGACAGCAGATACGACATAAGCGGATGATATACAATAAGTAAGAGCACGGTGCGCACCAAGCGACCGTTGTATAAATGTTGTTAAACGAAAACGTAAAAGATAAGATCAGTTATGAGTTAAACTCAGTGGAGATGCAAGATGAGTGATGTTAAACAGACTGGGCAATAAGCCAAGTGGTTGGTATTGTGTGATGAGGAACTCAGTGTGAATTCCATGGCGAATCACATAAGGGATTTACTGTCAAGAGTTTACGCCTCTGCACTCTGTATGACTGAGTGTTTTGGTATTGCACTTGCGCAGTAATGATCGAGTGGGATAGCTAGGAATTGGAAATATGTTAATTGTGAATAATGTTGTAATGGCCGATGCATAGGAAATGCAAGGCCGCACCAATAAAAGAATACTTGTACAAAACCAAATGTGGAGACATGATTAACAGTAAGTGACTACAGTAGCACTAACTGCCAAATAGCGGTATGGAATATACCACGAAGGTTGTAAATAGTTGAGAGAGCACTACACACTAGGTAGTAGCTCAAACTCAACCGACAGTAAGTCGGAAGCGAACAAGTCAATCATTGTGAAATACATAGTGGTATACAATAAATTGTTATGAAAATTGTGAAACTCACCGAATCCGCTCAGGGTAAAAGATACCGTGCGTCGGTTGAGAAACCATTGTTACCAAGATGAAGGTGACAATTGGGGATGTACAATAACAAAAGGGAGTAATTAAGCTCTACAGTTATTAAAGTTTCGCAGCAGAAACTAGTGAACCAGTGATTCAAATGTACAACGTAAATAATGAACATGAGTGAATGGCTAATTATTAACGCCTAAAAGCCTCACAGGCCAGGACCGAAACCGGTTATGAGTTATAACTCCAATGCGAATTCTTGGTTTACGGACTAAACCGCCAATATGGTTGAGATCCTCTAATCAGAATCCGTTGTGTAATAGACCGCGTGGAAGTTAAAACACTTCACGACGGCAGAGCATTTAAGCAATGTTTAGTGATTGATTACGTGGGCGTAATCCCTTTTAAGGGGGGTAGAGCGCAAAACCACTTGGTGTATATTACCGTACAAGTGTACGTAGTGTATGTGACTCATATTGTGCATAGCACAAAATTATTGTTTGTTTTGATGATTGGTGTGTGTGTTACGTAAACATACACATTCATTCATGGTTTAATTGTGGTAATTGCGCACAGAGGATGCGAATACCATTGTGATAAGTGTGTGTGTTGTTAACAATTGTGTGTGATTGTACAAGTGGGGAGTAGAGAAACCCCGGGGGAATAAGAGCCCCGACAGTGTATAAATGTAAAATCAGGTGTGTTGTATTTTGATAAAATATATGTATATATATATATGTATACTTGTTAGGGATGCATGAAAGGGCATGATACCGACATAGAACCTAGTGAAAATAAGATTCCCTAGGCAATGTGATTAAAGTGAATGGAGGTAACTGATAGACGGAGTCTATCCTTTGGAGATGTTGTGATCATGACTAGAATGATTCGAAAGATAGAAAATTGGAAATGAGTGATTTAATTGATGCTTGAAAATGAAGTGGGAGGTGGAACTTGATTTGCATGTGATCAAGGGAAGCCGAACACAAATTGGAGTGGAAGGATAGTTCAACACTGATGCTGATCACATCAGGGTTGGATGACTCTTGAAACTCCCTATAAGTGGTCACAAATAACCACGCTAAGAAAGAAGCAAAGAGCTTAAGTTGGACTTGGAGTTGTGTGTGTTTTCAAAAGGATTTTAAATTGGTATTTATAAAACGTTGATGGATACTTTACATAATTAAAGTTCTCTTACTTAACCTCACAAGGAAATTTTTAAACTTATGTGATTATTTTAATCTCCTAAAGGCACGGGGACGGAAGGTGTCCATCGCGACCGGGTTCTGCGGGATCATAATGAATATCAAGGATATTTTTGATTGCTATACATGCTCTGACATGTTGTGTGGTATGTGTAATGAATGTTGTTTTGACTTGGATTTCCTAAAGTGTATACTATCAAGGCCTATGAGTCTAAATGTGTGGTGTTAAATAGACCTACGTGTCTAAAGACTGTTATGTTATGGGGACCTGTGTGTCCAAATGTTGTGATGTTACCCGAGACCGTAAGTCCAAGGGGTTGTTATGTATGTGTAAGTGTTGTTAAGATACCCGGACCATAGAGTCCGAGGTTATCATTTGGATATGTTATGTTATGTGTGGATGTGAATGTGTTGCCCGGACCATCAAGTCCGAGGTTGTGATGTAAAGTGTGTTTGGTTAAGGAAGTTTATTTCCAAGTGATTACTGTGTTCTAATCTAATGATGTGTGAAAGTGTGAACTTCGAGGACGAAGTTCTTTTAAGGGGGGTAGATTGAAATACCCCAAACCTTGATATGTGGTTTAAATATCAAATTATGTTATATAAAGGCTAAAAAGTGCCTTAGAAACATCAGTGAACAATTTAAACATAGTAAAGTGCAATAAAGCACTAAGACACAGTTTGAGCAAAAACATGCGCTAAGCTATGAGTGAACTTGGTTAGGACCCAAAGAGCCTACCAAGACTGGATAACATTTAATTATGATTTAATAAGGCTAAATAAGTCCTTAGGAAACTTTGGTAGACAGTGAAACCAAATAAAACACAAGGTAATACCTTAAAGTCAATAAGAGCAAAAATGTGCTCTAAGCTTGGGATGAATGTGTATAAGACCTAATGGTCATACCTATACCTTATAAATATGTTAATGAACATATTAAATCAATTACCAAAGAAAACCAAGCTTGAAAACAAGTTAAAACGCAAAATGTGCTTTAAGAAGTCTTAAAGCACGTTTTTGAAAAATTGTCTTGTAAATGAGTTTTGAATGGCTAAATGTCCATCATTACTCTTTAATTAACATGTGTACTATATAGTATCACATTTGGTGGCCATATTAGTGGGAAATCAAAAATTTCACTTCTATGTGCCTTAGTTTGTGAATAGTAATTTTTATAAGCTAGTTTGTAACATATAATGTTATAAGTAATTAAATTGGTCAACAAAGACCATTATACCCTCCTAGGCATAGGGGGCCGGTTTTTCATGGTGTGAGTCACCAACATGTAAAAGAAATCAAATAAGTAAACTTAAGCTTAAAGTAAAGTACTATTTGCTTTAACTTACAAATATCTTCAAAAGTAACTTCTATCTTCATTTCCCTTCCTTTCCTTCATTTCCCACGGTTCCAAACACCACCACCAACCTTCTTCTTCATTCTCTCTCGGTAATACCACTACCTCCATGAGAACTCAAGCTTTGAACTTGTCAAATCTTGCTCTCTTGACCAAATCAAAAACAAACACCACCATTCTCTTAGTTAAGCCAAGCTCTACAATCTTGTCTCTTCAAAACTTCAAAACCTCCATTTCGGTGCCAAGAGAAACCACCATGGGAGGAGCTTGAGCTCATCTTTTCACATATTCTTGTTCTCCTTTGCTTCAAGGTAAGGAAACTCAAAGAAAATCCATGTTTCCTCCATGTTTTGTTGTTGTCCGAAAATTCACCATTAATGGAGCTCTTATATTGCCTTGTTCTAGCTTCATTTGAATCTTCCAAGGACTAGGAGGAGTCCTCTCTTGATACTTGTTCAAGTTCTCTTCCAATTCCAAGAAGTTGACAAACAACCAAACACCCCACCGGTTTACAAGGAACCAAGAAAGAATTTGTGAGGAAAAGGAGGTAAACAAACTATCTCAATGTAGTTTAAATGCCTTAGGAACATGAGCTTGATTTGCTTGATAAAATACCTAAGGAGCCAATGGTGAGTGACCTAGCAAAGTGTTCTCAAGGAGACTAGTAAAAGAACATATGTTTTGGTGTATGTATTTGCAGGTCAAAGGCATTATTTATGTGGGAAATTCAGTGTTTAAGGTTATGCAATTTAAGGGCCTAAGAGCCATGTTATTTAAGGGCCTAAGTGCCAAGCAATTGAGTTATGCACTATATTGTGATGCAGTGCTTAATGTGTGAAGTTTGGGTATAAAAATGTGTTTGATGGATTTTAGGTGTTTTGAGTGAAATAAGGTAAAAACCTAAGTGGTTGGATGTGAGTATATGCTAGAGAAGCTATGGCCAAATTTGGGAAATGTGTAAGAAGTTCTAAGTGTTTTAAGGAAGTTTTGGTGAACTAGGAAGTGTTAAAGGTGATTGAATGTTTACTTGAGAAGAAAACATGTGTTATGGTGATTTAGAGTGATGCAAGGATTTAGGTGTTGTCTTGGAAGTTCTAGGAGTTCTATGGGTGTTTTGTGAATGTATTAAAGTCTTGGAGGAGTTGTTAAAGGTTTAGGTAATGTTGGTGTTCAAGGAATAAGTGATGTTTAGGTATGATGTGAAAAAGGAGATTTAGTTAGTAAGAAAAGAAGTTTGAGAGATGATGATAAGGTGTAGAGGATACACCTTGGTATTTTGGTCATTATAGGTGAAAGGCCACCTAGAAATCATAAGGAGAAAACATTGTAAGTGTTAGGAATTTTTACAAGGAAATAAGTAAATGTTTTAAGGAATTAGAAAATGAGTTTCATGGATGTTGTATGTGGATGTAAGGTTACCAAATGTTGCTAGGAAGCATTAAGAGGCCTTAGGAGAAGTTTGGTGAGGAATTGGCAAGTTTAGGTAAGTTTAGTAGGCGACCGACCCAGGGGCCGACCCAGTTTGTGGGTCGGTCGAGCCTCTGTAAAATGTTAGGAAAATGTTCGGTGACGGTCCGACCCAAAAGGGTGGGTCGGACATGGGTCGGTCGAGCCTCTGTAAAATGTTGGGAAAATGTTCGCACGTGGACCGACCCAGAATGGTGGGTCGGACGTGGGTCGGACGGGCATGTCTGTAAGGAAGTAAAAGGGGTCCTGTAATGGACCGACCCAGCTGTGGGTCGGTCGGTGGGTCGGTCGGACCAAAAACATGGTTTAAGGTTATGAAATGATATGTGATGATGGGGTTTGGTAGGTAATGATGTTATAAGGATGGTAAGGACATGTTAGGTGAGTTTTAGTGACACCTAAGTGGGTTAAAAGTTGTATTAAAATGTGAGAGTAAAACAAGTTAAAAATGTTAAGTTACGTAACTAAGTTAACGGGGAAAAAGTAAGCATTGACATTAAATAATCAAGCAAACCCCGATGTTAATAAAAACACATGTGATGTTAACAGTGGTTCGAGAATTACTCGAGGAACATAAATGGACAGGATAAGTGGACTCCGGTGACAGGTATGGTTTTCTTGCAACCTGTGTCCTAACGGATTACACCGGCTTGTATGCCAATGTGTTTTTCTGTATGTTTGCCACGTTATGATATAAACCATGAAACGAGTTTACAGTCATTATTGTTATTGTATGTTTACGTGCCGATACCGGTAACCTCTAATGCGCTTGAAGGGCTAGTTAACCACTATTAGGTAAACGTAAGAGAACGGTATCCGGTAATAACGTTTCCGACCTAAGGAACGTTCTAACCACGGCTATGCGTGAGTTGGATATGTAATGTTTGTGCGTGGTGTTTGTATGTGAATGTATGACTCTCTTTTCCCTTGTGTATGTCTGACAAGACTTAACTCAATGTTTGTGATTGTTTAATAAAGTTCAAAGATGAACTTCTAATAAGTGCTAACGGGGGGAATGAGGAGTCCGGTCTGTTCCGGCCACGCGTGTGAGTATGGGGGTCGTTGTCATATCAGGTTCGATCCTCTCTGTATGTTAAGGTTGTTTTCCAATTTGGTTCCCAACCTTCCCTTTAGCTTAACCAAGGCTATTACTGACTCACGTCGGGCCACAGGGGCATACTATTGTTATGTTTGTTTCGGTGTGCTTGGATCACTATATCCGAGACACCTTGTGTTAAGTTAACCATCCATTTAACGAGACGGTAACGAGTTATGTAACGAGCTTATCATGAGACTGGCAACAATCTCTAGGCTCACCAGTATGTTGGTGATGTTTGGGTCGGTTCCTAAGAGAACCATTCCCGTTGTATTATGTGTTTGTTGTGATGCAATACTTATTGCGGTGTTATGTTGTGCACATGGAAACGTGCAAAGTGTTGTTAAGTGTTGTTACGTAGTGTATGTTAATGTTGTAAATGTGAAGTGTGTGGATCATGGAAATGATTCCAAGTTTGTGATAAGAGGCATTTAAGGATAACCCGATCTAAGGGTATGTGTCGTCTATTAAGGAAGTAGCTCCGTTGGAGGAGAAACACTCTAGGGATGATGAATACCATGGGTGATTTATTAAGTAGGATGTACTATCCGATTGTTGAGCCCATTGAGGCGAAATGTTTAATGTTGTGTTTGTTGTTACATGTATGATTTAAAATATAATCAACTGCATGTTAAGACGACAAGTAGTTGTGCGTGGCCCGATAGCATGTGGGCTGCGGGATTACCATACCAGCAAAGGTGCTGAGCCCCTTGGGGCCACCCCTTTCTCTTCTTTTCCTATTTCAGGTACGAAGTGCTGGAAGCCGTTCGAGAGTAGGACGGGTAGTCATTGTACGTGGGTAAACAATTAAGTGTATGTATACAGTAGGTGTAGTAAGACCGATGTTGTTATCGGCACCAGTTTACAAATACTCGGTATAGTTGTTAAGGTGTATGTTGTTGTTATTGTTAATGGAAAGGGATACTGATGTATAGTTGCTCGGGAATTTAGCCCATCAGACCGGTACATTGTGTATGTATTAGCCTTGTTAGCCACGTGGGTGGCTAACGGCGTGTAACACCAACAAGTTAAGTAATGTGATGAGGATGTTCTTCCGCTGCAGTTTGTTGTAAGTATGTTAATGTTGGATGGGGTGTTACACTAACTTTCAGTTTAATATGTAAGATGATATTGGCCATTGTTAGTACTTAGTGCATTTTGCACTTGTCTTAGTAATGCTGAGACGTACTAGCCTTCATGTCCACGGAGATGATGATTGTCATCCGTGTCTCCTGGTGGTTTTATTCCAGAGTAACACATTGTTGTAGTTCTTTGATACTTACTTCGTGTTGATATCTATTATACCTTCCCGTGTGTCGGGTTAGCATCAACGTTCGTATGGTTCTCCATGCTTTCTACTAGGGGAATCCATATGTTGTGCTCGTATTAGAGTTCTATCACTTCATCTTCCATTTCACATTTTATCTGCGAGTTTTCTTGTCTTAGTTCGCCCACGTATTTATTATTGATGGTTGTTCCTGTTGGTCACTTCCGCACGCACCATATCCCAGTCGATTCGACGGTTTGTTAGTTCTTATAGCGTTTATGTTCATGCTAAAAGCATCTGCTAGTATATTAGCTTTGTCTTCCATCCTTGCGTAGTCACGCATTTATGTTCACATCATTAGGTAGATTCCTCCGGATTGCAAGAATTTGCTTGATCCTTATGAGGGTTCTACACATTATCCGTATAATGGGTCTTTCCTGTTTCTGTCATCAGCGTTCATGTCTTCGAAAGGTTTCCTTGTCTTCTATGTGTACTATCTGCTATTTTCTGTTGAAAGTTCTTGGTTTCTCTAGCCCATTGGTTTAACTGCGGCTCTTCTCATCCATCTTCGAGGTACTCTGCATCACTGTCCTTAGCACGGAGTTGAATACTTCTTGTGTTCCTAACACTACTTGTCTACATACATGGGGTACTGTACTGATACATTACTACTTACCCGACTAACTTATAAATAAGTCTGTCAGGCTCACAAGCTCCTATCGGAGTGTGGTCGTCCCATGTCTCGTTTAGTAAACTGGTAGTGTCTGTCACATGGCTATTGTGAAGTATTCTGTTGTCAAGCTCCCTTTTGATGGATGTCCTTGTTGTACTTTTATATTAATTTGTTTGCATCGTCGGTCGTCTTGTCGTAAGTGCTATTGCCCTAGTGACATAGGTGGTAAAGTGGTTGGAGACAATATTTTTGCTCCCTGAACTCATGTCCTCAGTAATATATTTCTTCTGGCACTCCTTTTTAAAGGTAGTACTTGGTTGTTAATCAGTTAGACATTAAATATTGATTCGCCTTTGCGGCTGCAATCGGTTTAAGTAAAATTCGTGCTGGTTTAGCAACGTTAGGTTTCTTATCTCGATCTCATCGAGTACAACATATATTCTTTTTCTCCCTGTTTAGTTATTATCACATCTCACCTGTAGTTCATATTTGTTTCCTTCATATATTGTAGATTGTACAATAGCTTGAGCAACTCGGCTCTTCACTTCCCAATTATCCTCACTGACGGCGATGCATCTACAAGGGTATGACATTTCACACAAGGTTATGCTTGTCCATAAGGACTAAACATTTATCACTATTAGTGGTTAGCATTAAATGCTAGTATACCTCTCTGGTATTCGGCTAATAAGCCATGTCTGAAAATTTCTCGAACAATTAACCGATGCGGTTTACAGTTACAGTGGTATTGTTATTTCTTCCGTTGTAGTGGTCGGACTAACAGGTCTTCCCAAGGTTTCATAGGTTTCTAATCTTAAAGGTTTGTATGAATAACTGGTATGAAAATTTTGGTATTTAATAAGAGGTTAAAATTTAGTGGTAGCTGCAGCACCTGCTGTGGCAAGTGCACAAAGCAGATGGAAATTTCAGTGGATTGTTTGTCATAGCGCTTGCAGTAGCAAGTGCGCTATGCAGGTTGAAATGTTGGTTCAACAATTACCGGTCTTGTTGACTCTTTCGTCATTGAGTATGGTTTACATAATAGTGTAAGCATCAAAATTCCATTTATATATATACGATCGGTCAAGGTTTTAAGGTTACAGGTATCGAATACACACAACTAATCCCAAAAAGTCATACACGAAAAGGCGAGCGGTCACTGACGCACTCCCACATACTTACATCATATTTCTTCCTACAATCTCGACTAAGTACATAACAAAATAAGTAAAAGTGTTCCACTAGCGGTATCTCGGTGTTCAGGGTACTCATGCCATATCGACTCCCTTCCCTTTCTGGGCTCCAGCATCAGTAGATGTCTGGCCATCCTGACCGCCTCGTGGTACTTCAGATCCTCCAGCTGAGGTCTTCTAGGTATTCTTTGGTGGCCTGTAGTTACGGCCCTTGGGATTCATCCAGCACTCGAACTCCCGGTGGCCCTCTTTCTTGCAGTACCGGCACTCAACTTTACGGCCACTGCAGTCGACCTTAGGATGATCCTTCCCGCAACGCGTACAGTAGAAATGGCGCTGGGGCTGTCCGGTTCCTGATTATGACATTTAGTTTAGGTTAAAATTTTGACGGTATAAAGGTTAAGGTTACAATTTAATTTCAAGAGGAAGGTGTTCTCACCCTTAGGAGGTGCAGATCTCAGAGGCTGAGCATCTATAGCTGGGCCAGTCAACCGAGCGACGGGCTCTTTCCCCTTCGCTCCCTGGTTACCCTGCTGCCCTTTCTTCTGAAAGAATTTCCTGTTTAAGGTTTGGGTCAGCATTCATTAAAGGTGTTTAATATGGTAAATAATCTAGAATGGGATAAGTCCTTACTTTCCCTTCTTCTTGGCATCGCCTGGAGACGGTCCTCCACCCTCAAACTCTCACTCAGGATTCTTTCTCTTCTTCGTTCTGAGAGTCTCTTCTTGAGTCTGGAGCATTAGCTCCGTCCTCGAGGCAGCGTCGTAACACTCCTGGAATCTCATAGGTAAGTCCTTACAAGGTTAATCAGTAATTTAGTAAGTAAAGAATTTAATGGCATTCATGGTTATACCTGGATGGTAGTATAGAGGGTAGCACCCATTGCCATCTGGATGCGAAACAACAATCCCCCCCGGAACTTCTCGACCTTCACGGTCTCTGAGTAATCAACTCCGGGGATGAAGTCCAGTAGACCAATGAATTGAGCGTAGTACTCATCCACAGTCAGACCTCCCTAGGAGAGTGTCTCGAACTCTCGGCGCTTCTTCTGCTTAAGATGTGTCGGGTAGTACTTCCCCCTCAGCAACTCTACAAAGGCAGCCCACGAAAAGTCGGGCGTAGCCAGGTGATGGTCCTTAACCAACCTCCACCAGGTGCTGGCTGCATCCTTCAGATGGAAAGCAGCAATGGCGACTCTCTTGTCGGTGGGTACTTCCAAAGCTTCAAAGGCCTTCTCATGTTCAACTATAAAAAGCTCCAAGGCTACAGGGTCTGGCTCCCCTGAATAAGTGGGTGGTCGGGTCTCGGAAACTAACTTCAGCCAATTCGTTTCCCAGGCTGTGGCGGGTGGGCTGGTGCTCTTCCAATTTGAGTGCCAAGCTGTGCGAGAACGGCAGCAATCGTCTCTGCAACTCCTGGATTCGCGGGGTCACCACCTCTACCTCTACCGGCACCACGGCCTCTAGTCCCTCCAGACATCTGTAGTATAGAATGTCGAACGTTTACTCGGTAATTTACCGTACACAACCGGTAGATATTGAATTGCCTTTAAGGCTAACATATCACGCAATTTGCGTTATCAAACAAAATTTCATTTTAAGACGAGTCGTCTCGTACCTCACAAACGTTTCCCGTGTTTCCCAAGTCCTATGCTCACTGTCTCAACCTAATACTTCGTCATCAGAGTGGTACTCCGCTCTGATACTACTTTTGTAACACCCATCTCGATAAACACGTAATAGTCCCTCACGTAGCAATAAATAAAACGTCTTACAGCGGAAGAAAATAATCAACATTAATACTCACTCGGGTGTCACCTGCCATTACTCGCCCATGCGAGTAACAAAGCAGAAACTAAAACCAACAACCAAAATAAAAAACACTACAAAACCGCTGTGATAACGAGATATCTCCTATACATCATACTAAGTCCATAATCATAACCGTCGACAAGTGAGCGTCTACCCAATCTCGAATATATACAACCGTACCGTCATACATCCATAGTCTAACATCGTTATACAAATAAATTCCATGTGCGGTAATTAAAGTAATCCCTATCTACCCGGTTCCCGCACTTCGGCTTCAACGACGATCAGCAACCAGCACAATGTGTATAGTCTCAGCAATAAACGCTGAGTATGCCGGGCCTGGACCCTATTGGTCACTTGTCATTTTTAACCATCTTGTTATTAGATTGGTTTCATGCTTTACCGTTTTACAGATATAATCAATGTTGTAACAAACATGCATAAATACATAACCATCAATCCAATCCAAACAGTCATTACATATCACAAACAACAGTTGTATAATTGAATATATCGAGTAATTACAGTACTGTGCATAATCGCCGTAGCGAACATTTTCCACATTAATTTACTTGGCCTTCAAGGCCCCATCCATCCAAACCATGTTTATTTATTTATTTACCAGTTGGGCGTCATGTTGGGACAACCCGTATAACCTTACCAATGGACAGTAGTCCTCCCGTACACACATAGGTGCTCATGTTGCCAGAGGTCCAGAGGCCCCTGGTCGTTCACTTTGCCTCGTAAGGCGTCCATATAAAGGTCGTAGCCATGTACCAACAGCAGGTACCATCTGACCCACGATCCAATTAGGGCTCGTTGGGAAATTTCCTATAGCGGAACCCGATCGGGTACCCCTCAGTGATCACAAATGCGCAACCAGGTAGTTCGTAAACTACCGGGATTCCTCTCCTCATCTCATACCAACTCTTTCATTAGATTAAGATAAACTCTTTGTTTTTATGGAGAATACATTTTATTATTTAGCTGCCCAATGGGTCTCACGCACACCTAGAAGTAATCTAGGTTATATTCATGTTTGAGATCCATGCTCTAGAAACCGACAATGTCGTGTCTTTTACCTAAGTGGTTTACTTAGGTTACCATATACTTAATATTAATACTAGGGTATTATATTAAGTAACCGTCATGTCATCACATTAAACGCATATGTATGTTTATATAAGTCGATCTATAGTCGACGTAGTGTTAGTCCAGTAGGACGCTCGTGCATAAATAAATAATGCAGTAACACACATAATCACATACACGTATCCACACACCTAACACACAAGTTATATATCAACCAAATCCGAGCCCGAGGAATTCCTCGGGACAACCCGGATCAAACCCCTTTACATACCGTACACCTTAGACCAAGGATGCGCAGTGTAGACCACTAGGCTTCTCGACGCGCACGTCTGAAAGGCGATCTAAACATACGAAGAACCCTAAGTGTCAATCCACATGACAAAATGATTCGGTATTTCCGAATAACGTCACTAACCCTGGTATTACATCCCCGAATTTCAACTGTTATTAATTAAGGTTTCGTTATCCTTAAAAACTCCTTACTCGTAGTATGTATTAATATTCGGATAAACAAAGACGTCGGTGTTTATACGAACGTCGTAGTTAATGTTTTCATATGTAGGAATTATATTTTCAAACCCATAGTATTTATAAGTGTTACGCTTAATACAAATGCGTTCGTTCTCATATTTTTAATTCAACTGTTACATCGCATGCATAGGTATGTATTATAACCTATTGTTGCATGTATGGTTATATTTTATAATCTATGGTTGCATGCATTCCATGCAACGTTACTTTGTATTGTATAATAGATTATTATTCTTTGTTATACCTTATGTTATACAACTTCCCATTTATGTAACAAGTTGTATTCATTTAAAACCTTATGACTTTATAGTATATATTTATACTAATAAGTCAACATTCATTATTTATTATTATATGGTTTGTAAACCATAATATATGTGCATGTTATTTACGCCGGTATATGTATGTATATATATATATTGATTTCTTAATGAAATATGAAACTTTATATTATGTACATGTTATTTCCCATCCAAGGTTTATTTAACCATTCCAAAATCATATATTAACCATATTATTTTATGTCATTGTATACTATAGTTTATATCCTTATTTTTGATATATATATATATGTGTGTGTGTGTGTATGCATGCGCTAGCATGCTAGTTTTTGATGAGTTATACTTTTGACCACATATTCTTATTTAGTGTTACACTTGTATCATAATATTATATAGTATGATATTTTATATGTCATTAACTTATAACATATAGTTTTAGTATTTATATATATATATGTGCCAAAAATAGCACATACATATAATACACTTATACTTCTTTATTTATATAATTCTCATTAATTACAATATAGCCACATAACATATACCATATTACAAATACCTTATTTTATAACATCAAAACTTTGTAATAAGATATAACCTAAGGTTTTAATATCTCTTTTTTTTTATAATTGCCGAAAAGGCATGTATTTTATACCTCATTTCTTTTCAAATCCCAAACTTTCTAATTATTACAATTTCACCACTTATTTTATAACATACCATATTCATTATATATTATAACATTTAAATCATATAATATGTATATAATATGGTCTTGAAATTTCCGAAAATACTAACAGCCCCTTAGGTTCTGTTTTTTTTTAACCCTTGACTTTACATTATTTATACTCTTACCACAATCTTATAATATTTTTAAACATATGTTATATCATCCAAACCTTATAATATTTATAACATATAGTTTCTATATGTTATTTTCTCCATTATTACCGAACAGACCATGGTCTGTTGGTATTTATTTTTCCAGTAACATAATTTTCCTTATTTACACAATAGCCACATATATTATAACAAGTTATACATATAGGTTATATTATATAGTTTCAATATTTATTATTGATATAACCTATAGTTTTTGTTACTTATTTCAAACAGCACCCATGTTGTTTCTTAATTCCTTTTCCGCCCACAATTCTTCCCCTTATTTACATTTTGACCCCATTTATATAATATACTTTCTATATGTAACATAACCATATATTATACACTTTTATTGATATATCCACTTATATAACTCCAAAAATTCCCAAATTTTATACTTAGGATATAAATCATCATATTAACCAATCTATACCTCTACTTTTCGGTATTTACATTTTATATCCCATAAGTTTTATAAATTCAACATTTCACTTATAATGTTAATTTAAGTTCATAAATTAATTATTTATGACATTAAATTTGGTCAAACCTCCTAATATGGTCTATGTTGACCCATTGACTTTCAGTTTGACCAGAAGTTTGTATAATTACAGTTTGACCCCCATATTTTCCATAAATTACATTTTTGTCTTAAAACTTAATTAAATTTTAGAAAATTCATAAAATAAGGTTTTAATGCTTAGTTTTCAGTTATTATTTATAATTAGCCCCTAAAATCGTTTTATTTACCATAAAACCCCAAAATAGTTCGGTAATAATAATTACCATCTTAAATTTATTTTAAACTTAATAAACATAAATTAAATGGCCTAAAAACACATGGCCTTATTACAATAGTTAACATAGAATTAAATTACATATAAATGTCCCAAATGACATATATTGTTATGGCTTTTACTTACCCTTGCCCATAGTTTTTTTTAAAAATTATGTTTTTGACCCATATTTAATTTCCTTGACCTTATAGGTCATTAATACACCAAACTAACCAACCAAAAAATGTTATTAAATGTTTTAATACATAATTAAATTATATACCCCTATCTAAACCCACGACTTGTATATATATGTAACAAAATATCATAAAAACCATATTATAATATAAGGTAAGTATTTCTCACCTAGCTTTTGATTTCCAAGCCACCAAGCACTCCAAACTCTCCCTTAGGCTTGCGGCCTAATTAATACACAACACTTGAATTAATATGTTTTGAAGTGCTAACACTTTACGCTTAACATATACAACTTAGGAGGTAATAACACTCACTTTGTATATTTATATTTGGACTGGTTTTCTCCACGATTTGAGCATGGATTTTCCAAGAGATTTCCAGCATCATTTATACAAGGAAAAAGCATATATTAGTTGTAGGTATTATATAAGTAATTAAGTGATGATTTAAAGCCTAACAAGGTATGGTTTCTACCTAATTTTGAAGCTGGTTGTCAAGGTCATTCACGCCTGATTTTACCCAGCAAAACAAGTGTTAAATACCATCTTTACCAGCATGTATATTACCGGTGGAACAAGGGGTATTAATGGGGGAAAATTTTTACCGAAACATGGTACAACAAGGTGGTTTGTATGGGCTGTTTACGCCTGATTTTTCCCAAGGCAACAAGGTATTAAACTACCATTTATACCAGTACATATTACCGGCAAAACAAGGAGGAATAAGCATGGGTCTTCCTTACCGAAATGGATGGAAATGAAGCTCCTTGTATGGATGTTGCTACTGCATGTATCATGGATGTTTTCCTCTGATTTTCACATGAAAAGAACAAGGTATGAGCTAGGAAAAAAACTGGAAAGAAAACGGTAATATAGTAGGAATTTCTAGGCTAGTTTAGTGCTTATTTATTACCTTAAAAAGTTAGCTAGGTATGCTTCCCCTTCTTCTTCTGTTTTCAGCCGATGTATCCCACTACTTCAAGCACCCACCTAGCTTTGTTTGCTGGATAAAAATGGAGATGGGTGAGCTCATTAAAGAGAGGAAGAAGAGAGAAAGAAAAGGAGCTCATTTATGCCATGAGAGCTTACCTAAAACTTGAGATAGCAGCCGTGGAAGTTGGGTGTTTCTCCCCGGTTCTGGAACAGCAAGGAGAGGTTTTGTTTGCTACGGTTTAAAGAAGAAGAAAGGTGAATAAAGAAAGGAGAAGGGAGAAACCGGTTATAATAGGTAAAGGTCTTAGAATTTGTCAACACATGGGATGACACATGTTTAGATACTTTGGAGGATTTCAATCGGTGGAAGGAAGCCCCATGTGTTGGCAGAAGTAGATAAGCATGGATGGAAGAGATAGCTTAGTTAATATTATATAAAAAAAGTACTTCTATTACTTTAATATAGTTAGAATGGTGACTCATATTTAATTGTATTTGGGGAAGGTAACATGATGGGAAAAAAGGCTTATATTGGCGGAATATATTAGCCAAGGTCAAGGGATACATATTTACCATAGACCTGTTTAAGAGATTAAATGTTATTTTTGCACTATTTGGTTACTATTCAAAAACCAATGCATATATTTTTGATTTTTTTGGAAAACTTAGAATTAGGCATTTTAATGTGGTACATTATGTCACATTAGTATATTTATGGGTATTCGAGACCCTAAAATCAAACAAAACTCATTTTGGAGACAATCTCACAAAAATGTGCTTTAAGAAAGCTTAGTGCACATTTTATGTTCTAGTGAGTTCCTGAGCTTGGTTTCCCTTGGAAATGGTTTTAATGTGTTCATTTATGAGTTATAAGGCTCTGGTTAAAATTTTAGGTCAAACAGAGTTCGTTTGGGCATACAACCACCATAAAAGGTCAAAGGGTGCAATTCTTGCTTTCTTTTAAACATGGTTGTGTTTAATTTATTTTTAAGGCATGTTTAGGCCTTAATTTAATTTATTATATGTTTAATCAATGTTTTATTAGTTAGGGGTATTTCAGTTTTAGTTTGTCATATACATATTAATAGCGGGTAGTCTGTTAGTTATACTTCATAATATAATTATGTAATTTTAGTGACAGAAACAAATTCTCCGTCGCCTGACGGAACACTTTTTTTTCATATATTATATATATATATATGGGCGGAGATACCGTCACAGAAGATGGAGTATATCTCTTTATTCATTCTTCCTTCTTTATCAGTGATCAATTTTTTTTTCATTTTCAGTGCTTCTCATTCTACTTTTCAGTGCCACAATTATATTATTCTTTATTTATAACTCTCTTTTCTTTTATGATTTTCAATAATATAGTTGCTTATAATTGTTATAGAATAAGTCACCAAATATATAAAAAATAATATGACTATATGCACATATATGAATATTAAATAATATTATCGTAATCTAATAGTAATAATTAACTTTTTATACATGTTTATAAAAAATTAAATATATATCAATTCAAAAATAAATGACCGTCTACGAACGTATTCACCAAATAGCTAAGGATGTATTTATGAATTGATATGTCTATGAAAGTATCCATCATTGTCTACAAACGTATCCATCATTGTCTACAAATGTGTTCATCACTGTCTACAAACGTGTCCTTCTTTGTCTACAAACGTGTCCTTCGTTGTTTATAAACGTGTCCATCACTGTCTACAAACGTGTCCTTCGTTGTCTATAAACGTGTCCATCATTGTCTACAAACGTGTCCTTCATTGTCTACAAACGTGTCCATCAATGTCTACAAACGTGTCCTTCGTTGTCTATAAACCTGTCCATCACTATCTACAATCATATCAATCACTTTCTACAAACGTATCAATCATTGTTACAAACATATCCATTGCTTTCTACAAACATATTCAACACTGTCTACAAACGTATCCATCATTGTCTATAAACATATCAGGGGTTTAGGGTCCCCACAAACCCTAAAAACTTTCCAAGAATTAAATGTTATAAAGGTATAACAATGAATCACAAAAGATATCCTAATCCCCGATGAACATCTATCTGCACAGAGCCGATGCATCATGGATATGTTTTAGTAAACTTAAAATTTTATGTTTATAGAATGAGTATATATTACATATTTTTAAAGTGAATCTTATTCATTAACAAAATGAATCTTCTTTAATAATAAAATGAACCTTATTCATTAACAAAATGAGTCTTCGTAAAGATTTACCTCTTAAAATTATAATTCACTTTTCTTAAATATAAGATTCATTTTTCTTGAATATTTGATTAACTTTTCTTTAACGAAAAATTCACTTTTAAAGTGTAGAACTAATGCAAAAAAGATTACCCGACCTTCCCAAACACCCTAAAAACCACCCTAGGAAAGTTAAAAAACACCGAAGACATTTTTAGGATTTGTAGTGGTAAAGACCCTAAACCCTAAACCACAAACCCTAAAAACTTGTCGAGCCAGTAACCAGTGGCGGATCCAGAAACTTTGTCCCGGGGGGGCAAAAATTTTTTTTGACACTGTCACTTTTTAAAACATTATGTCATTTTGTACTTTTTCAAAAATTTATAAGGGCATTTGACAAATTTTCAAAAGTTTCGGGGGGGCCGGTGCCCCCCGGCCCCCCCCAAACACCCTAAAAAAATGCTAAAAACGCTGAAGGCATATTTAAGGTTTGTAGTGCAGGGTTTAGGGTCGACCCTAACCCTAAACCACAAGCCCTAAAAATCAGTCGAGTCAATGACGACAATATAAAGTGTAGAATTAATGCCAAAAATATTACCCCTACCCCCCCCCCCCCCCCCAAACACTAAAAACCACCCTAGGAATGCTAAAAACGTCGAAGGCATTTTTAGGGTTTGTAGTGCAGGGTTTAGGGTCTAATGACCCTAAACCCTAAACCACAACCCTAAAAATCAGTCGAGTAAGTGACGACAATATAAAGTGTAGAGCTAATACAAAAAAGATTACCCTACCCCATAAACACCCTGAAAATCACCCTAGGAATGCTAAAAACATCGAAGGCATTTTAAGGGTTTGTAGTGCAGGGTTTAATCGTCCTTAAACCCTAAACCACAAACCCTAAAGACCTGTTGAGTCAGTAACGACAATATAAAGTGTAGAACTATTGCCAAAAAGATTACCTACCCCCAAACACCCTAAAAACCACCCTAGGAATGTTAAAAACGTCAAATATTTTTAGGGTTTGTTGTTTACAATTTATGGTCTAAAAACCTGTCCCGAACACCCTAAAAACCACCCTAGGAATGCTAAAAACGTCAAATATTTTTAGGGTTTGTTGTTTACAATTTATGGTCTAAAAACCTGTCAAGTCAGTAGTGATAAATATAAAGTGTAGAACTAATAATTGTATCTATTATATTAAATTTTTATTACTATTTTTGGTGATATTATTATTTACTATATTGTTTACATTTTAAACTATATAAATGCCACATATACCTCTACATATTGATTTTAGCTTTGTGATTTATCGTATGTGACATTTATCTACAACCTAATTTTATTAAATAATTATGGTTTATTAGTACTTACATTTAGAAATATTTTAATGGTTTACGATTGGTAGATTATTTTACTTAGTTTTTATGGGTTATTTTTTAGTTTCTGTTGATTTGTTATTTGTTCTATTATAATTTTATTAAAATTGCTAAAAGTTTTATTCTACTAAACTGGATCGAGTTTTCGATGCGAGGAAGGATAGAAATTAACTAAAAGAGAAAAAAGGAAAAGGATAGGTAGCTAGGTAGGTAGAAGAAGCTAGTTATTTGCACTCTTATATTCCCTCCTTTGCCATCCGCATCCAATGGTCAGTATCTTTTCCGTTGTGGACGGAAAGATTCAGTCCATCACCAAATCCCTCTGCTTTATTTGTTCCTTCGGGGACATCTGATAAAATCTAATATATATACTTAATTTAAAATAAATTTAACATTCATTAATACTTACATAAAAGTATTCATAAACAAATTTAGACATCTATTTGCAAATTTTGGCTTCAATAAAAATTATCTGACTGTGTGGGGTAATAAAAAAAATATAAAAAGAAATATACTTGTTACGTTAATCTTTAGAGTCTCAACTCACCAAAAACTTATATAGAGTTGTTGAAGAAATATCTACATATATGTAATATTTAAGTTATATTTTACATTGTAATATTTAAGTTATATTAGTGGTTTATTTCTTTAACAAATTACTCCTATCAATTTTCCTAAAAAGAATACTCCTATTAATAGGAAAAATTCAAAAAAAAATTGTGTAATGGAATACCTTAATGTATATCTCATTAAGTCTTTATGGTATTTCTCATTAAGTCTTGATTTTGCTCTCAACAACTTAGAGTTTGTTGAAGAAAAATATACTTAATATTTTTTTCTATTTAAAAGAAAATACTGACACATCCACACACACTTTATTGGAAAAGAAATAATTTTGTTGGATAAAAATTTGAACCACTTAAACTCTTGTATTTATTAAGCATTTACACATAATGAAGGGGGTGATTATGAGAAAATAAGACAATTTGGCATTAAAATTTACTAGACCAAATTAATAATTTAAATTTTATTAAAATTAAATTACTAATTTAGAGCGACAATTACCTTCTGACATGCTTGAACTCTGGGTCTATCGCTGATCATTCGGGTGGACGGGTCGGGTGGGGTCTGTCGGGTCTATTTCTAGTGTCCACACCTGGTTTTTCTATTCTTGAGTCGGGTTGGTTCACGCCCGGTTTATCTGGCTCTACCGATAGCCAACCCGGTTTTTTTAATATATGATTAATAAATTTAAATAATTAATATAATTTAAATAAAATAAATACATTTTATTAATATATATATAATATTATAATATTTTAAAAGATAATATTATATAAATTAGGTTGGGCTTACCCGTGGGCTCAAAAATGTGTTGAAGCTTGTTTTTTTGGGCCTTTTGTTGTCCAGGTCCGCCCTAACAGTTGATCAGGCCCAAGCTCATTAGGCTTTTTAGCAGGACGGGTCAACGGACCATACAATTCTTGATCAACTCTATCTGGGTCACAATAATGTTTGTTAGGTTAACGTTGTTTGGGCTCTGTGAAGGTCGATGATGAAAAGATAGTGACAATAGAAATAATTAATAAGAGTGTGTCTCCGAACTTAATGAGCCATTTCATTTTTATGCCACACCAAACAGCACACATGGATTAATCTTTTTTTCGTGCCAAAACTATTAGCTTTGAGCCTAACCCAAAGCGGGGACATTGGAACTAAGTTGTCAGTTTTCACATTCAATGTTAGTCGTAGTTTGGGTTTAGGAGTAGGCGAGATTATTAGATCGCTACAATATCCTTTTCAATGTGTGGATGAAAAGTGGTTACAATTTCACATTATTGTTAATTAAATGGATATTTCATAGTATATAATTGAGTTTTACAAAAGTGTTACAGTATTGCACTGTATGCAATGAACAATTTTTTTTGTTAATAATTATATTTTCAAACTCATAAATCCTTAATTATATGACTTAAACTTTAAACCGTATAAGTACTCTCAATCTCATATCCTTAAATTTTAACCATCAAAATCCAAACCCTAGACCTAAAGCTCAACCCTTAATTATATACCTTAAACTTTAAATATTAAAGACAAACCTTTGAATCTGAAACCTTTGTAACAATATCTAAATAGCTATGAAGGATAGAAACAATGTATGTAGGATCGGATGGCTGACTCAAACCAACTCAAGGTGTTAGTCTGTCAGATGGTTTAACTCAATAGAACTAAGTATACGGAAGCACTAGAGATGTGGAACACTCATTCGAACTCAAACAAATACACAATATAAGTTATTTTATTTCTTTGTAAAATAAAACAACTTACACTGCCCACTAAGTAGAAAGGATCTACTCAGTGGAACTCACTCACTCACCCAATACAATTTATGATCAGCTCTTTGATGAGTGCAGTAAAGCCTAGGAACACCCTAGATTGAGTCTATCGATAAAACACGAACTATGTTAACTTAAAATGACAGAAAAACTCTTGTTCCTGGTGACTTTTCCCTAACATAGGAAGTATTGGGACGGAAAAGCACAAATGCAACTGAGAACTCTATCTCTTTATATAGCAAAGCCTCTGGAGCCGTTGAGGGAGTCTGTTTCTGGAATTTATGCTTTCTGAACGTTGTAGTTACTTGTAGTTGCTTAAAAATCGGTCCTAACTTTTTTGTGAACGTTGCTAAGCCTTAGCCCTTAATTTTCGGACAATTACCAATCCAATGGATGACTTGGCAACGTTCAATGATGATTCTCACGTCTGATGTACATGACTGACTTTGTCAATTCCAAAATTTTAGGACCTCAATGTCCATATTGCTATATTTTCGGATTTAACATGTTGCTCACTTGACTGAGCTTACTGAAGCCAATATTTATGGCCAAAGGGAGTAAACATTGCTTCTTAATTTCGTAACTAATTGACGGACTCTCTCGAACTATTAGAAAGTCAAGGCTTTGAATTTTACTCACATTTGCATGAATTTTGGTCCAAGGCTGGTGATTGATGACCGTTGTGGTTTAGTGAACGTTGCTCCTTAAATTTCTTAACTGATGGATGAACCCAAATGGATGGACTTACTCAATCTATCAGTAAAGACAAAGACTCGTTCGACCGAAGGACTCACTCGATCTTTCAGCAGGGACGAACACTTCTCTTGTTGATTGACTTGTTCGATTGTAGGACTATCTCAGTAACACCTTCATACTCCAACAATTTCCCCCTTGTTGCTAATGATAGCGAAAATTTCAACGTGAATCTCGAATGAGTCAATCCTGCAAAAAGAGACAAGAGCAAAAAGATTTTTGGGAAACCGACCTTGTACAAGTTCCCCCTTAATCCATGCATTTGTAGAAGGATTGCTTGTTTCCCCTGAATTTCAAACTTCTTTTGGGTGTGCACCCCCAATAGAGTCATCTTCAGGTAGACCATTAACACTCATTCATCAACAATGTTTGGCTTGGTCATCTATAACACCTCATGACGGGCTGGGGACTGATAGAGTGGATCTAGAAGTGGAACTTTGGCTCTGCGCAAAACAATTGAACTCTTGCCTGAAGGTTGGAGTCCACCTCAAAAACCAAAGAGCATTCTGCCATCTCGTAGGTTATCTTTAAATGGAGTGTGTCAGCCAAACCTCCCTCTTATACCAATTGTAGGATCGGATGGCTGACTCAAACCAACTCAAGGTGTTAGTCTGTGAGATGGTTTGACTCAATCGAACTATGTGTGCGGAAGCACTAGAGATGTGGAAACACTCATTCGAACTCAAACAGATATACAATATAAGTTAATTTATTTCTTTGTAAAACAAAACAACTTACACTACCCACTAATTACAAAGGATCTACTCAGTGGAACTCACTCACTCACCCAATACAATTTCTGATCAGCTCTTTGATGAGTGTAGTAAGCCTAGGAACACCCTAGATTGAGTCTATCAATAATGCATGAACTATATTAACTTAAAATGACAAAAAACTCTTGTTCCTGGTGAATTTTCCCTAACATAGGAAGTATTGGGACGGAAAAGCACAAATGCAACTGAGAACTCTATCTCTTTATATAGCAAAGCCTCTGGAGCCGTTGAGGGAATCTGTTTCCGGAATGTCTGTTTTCTGAACGTTGTAGTTACTTGTAGTTGCTTAAAAATCGGTCCTAGCTTCTTTGTGAACGTTGCTAAGCCTTAGCTCTTAATTTTCAGACATTTACCAATCCATTGGATGACTTGGCAACATTCAATGATGATTCTCATGTCTGATGTACATGACTGACTCTATCAGTTCCAAAATTTTAGGACCTCAATGTCCATATTGCTATATTTTCGGATTTAACACGTTGCTCACTTGACTGAGCTTACTGAAGCCAATATTTACGGCCAAAGGGAGTAAACTTTGCTCCTTAATTTTCGTAACTGATTGACGGAATCTCTCGAACTATTAGAAAGTCAAGGCTTTGAATTTTACTCACAATTGCATGAATTTCGTTCCAAGGCTGATGATTGATGACCGTTGTGGTTTAGTGAACGTTTCTCCTTAAATTTCTTAACTGATGGATGAACCCACACGGATGGACTTACTCGATCTATCAATAAAGACGGAGACTCGTTCGACCGAAGGACTCACTCAATCTTTCAGTAGGGACGGACACTTCTCTTATTGATTGACTTGTTCGATGTAGGACTATCTCAGCAACTCCTTCATACTCCAACAATGTAAAAGATTGATATTCTGGCAATATGTATATGTATATAAGTCTTAGTGGCATACTGTGAAGTTTTGAAAATATCTATGGTATCTTGTGCAATATGCTTTATTAAGCTGAATGTGATTACAACAATTAAAGTATTACAAAGCTCAAGGTAGTTGAAAGCGAAAGTGCACAAAACGAGCAATAGAACCCAAGAAGCAATGAGAGTCACTTGGAATAGAAACATAGAAACTAAAATCCGCCAAACTAATTGACAAAAAATATCTTTCATTGTACTTGGAACAAGGTTATTGAGGAACTTTTGAGATGCTTTTATATGATTCGAAAAATTTGGACAACCTAATTTATTTATTTTCATATATCCCAAATCTTATACATTTTTAGTCTTGTCACATCATCTCTCTGGTATGAAATATAAATTTGGTTCGAAATGAACATTCCAAATTCACATCATATATGTTATATAGGGATGACAATTCGGGTCGATGGGTCGGGTTGAGGTTAACCCATATCCAACTCGTTTAAAATCTATTGACCCAAACCCAACCAAAGAATAATCAAGTTACAAATTTTCAACCCTAACCCGACAAGTATAAAAACATTCAACCCAAGCCCATCCCATTTAGCCAAAATTTGTTAATCATTTTTTTTTTAACAGTCTCACATTTTTTATTCCAAAAATTATCATTTTTATCATATCAGTGCTCATTAAATTTGTAACACCCCTACCGCTAATACCGTCATTACCATACAATACTTACCTTCGCAGCGGATATTACTTACTCTACGGCGGGTGTACAATGCCGTTAGTCACCCATGTGACTAACAAGGCGAGTTACAATCCTACATACTATCGGTCTGATGAATTTGAACATACCGAGTACTCTACACAATACATTACTTTCCCTTGCGTACTCAGCCATAATTCAAACACAACTCCAGTACAATACCATACCGAGTCTACTACAATCCTTAACTTACCGATACAGTTTGGACTTCCCAAATTCACAATACAGTACAAATACAATCCCCTTTTTACAACTACCCATGCTTACGTAGCAGTCCCCGTCCTACTCTCTCGAACGGTGGTCAGCTTCGAATACCTGCACACTAAAAACGTTCCCCCTAGGGGGTCAGCTTACGCTGCATATGAAATTCGCATATACCGCGTGCTAAACGCGGTACGCCGACTACTTTTGGTCGGATATACATGGAGTTCATTTTACATGCATACATACATACTCATACTACAACAATACAATCAACAATACCTACTTACACATACAAGGTTCAATACTTACTAAGGAAGGCAATTCGATAGTCAGCCGTTCGTGCTAGTTATTTATTCATTACTCTTTCGTTGCGTTACTCACTACTCTGTTCGTACTGTGTTCGATATTCGCTACTCTACTCATACTCACTCCTTACTCTTGCATACTCGTCACTCCATGTTCAATACCTTACTCGCACACGATCCTTACTCCGTACTCGTTACTATACATGTGCATACTCACTACTCAATACTCCATGCTTACTCATACGTACACAATACTCAATACTTACTCATACATACTCAATACTCGGTACTCATTACATACTCATACTCACTTCTTACTCAGTACTCATTACTTTACCCATACATACGCAATACTCAATACTCATTACTTTGGCCTCTGGGCGGAGTCATACACAAGACTCGCCACCGGACCTACAATACGAGGGCTATACGCTTAGCTCCTCAAATACTCAAATGCCCGTTTTTACAGGACTACTCAAATTCCCAACACCCTTCTCTCAGAGTATATTACAATCTCATGGATTAGCCTAGAAGTATCTCTCTTGATAACCTCCACCAGCTTAGGGAATTACCACCGTCTAGTATCCTCAGATTTAAGGGTTTCCCCAACGTATCGAATACTCTCATGTTCGGGACATACTTACAACAGTCGCGTCCTCTCATAATGGGTCGACTAATTGCTAAGGGGTTTGGAGATCCCTCATCATTCTTTACTGCTCTCATGGTTCATGTCTTGCCCCAAGATTAATTCCTCTAATATAGGTTACTTATATACTTCCACTACTTATTATTTGTGGATTATTCATTTCGGCTCTCCTACCGTTATCAGAAGCTTATTACTCCCGTACACTCTCTCACATTCTAGTGAGTTCATAGGTTTGCGTTATCGTTTATTGATCCGTTAGTTTAGTGCGTTGCTACTGTTCCATTAGTTTACAGCATGACTCTTACTACGAGTCGCTACACAACAAGACTCATCTATGAGTCGGTCTACGCACTAAGTGAAGCCACACAATCAGTCAAGAAGGGTTAGCTCATACAACATACAACAAGACATACAATGAAAGGCAATAAACCGTTTTCATGCTTTAGTCTTGATTAGCCGGCATACAGCACACAAATCAACGTAACTCGGTTAGCATACGGGGCATGAGAAAATCATACCTTTCACCGGAGTTAGCTTTACCATGTGTTCCCTCATTCCTTGGTTCACACTTGTTCCACTGATAATGTTCCAACATTATTATCAATACCATACTCTTGCGTTACACAAGTAATTACTACTCCCGTACTTACCCCGTTATCCCGGTATACTTAATGTTCTCATACTCTCAACCTACTTAATTACTTCTCATACTTGTTTTCCTACTCGCATACTTACTTTCTTACCATTGGTGTCACATTAATGGTATATTACTAAAGTCCTTTGTATATGTACATATCCATATATATACATACATATGATTACTATGTTATTTTATTTATTTATTTTTTTATAAATTAGGGCCGACCGACCCACCGACCGACCCAAGCCCTTGGGTTGGTCCATTCCAGTAAGTTTCCGTCCTTGAAATTGTCCCGACCGACCCAAAACTGTTCCGACCAACCCATACGCCTCTGGGTCGGTCCATTACCGAAAGATTCAGTCCCGTTGTCTAAGCTCCGACCGACCCACCGACCGACCCAACCTATGGGTCGGTCGAAGTCAGAAACTTCGACAACCGAGAACTCAAGTCCGACCGACCCACGACCGACTCACGGCTCCTGGGTCGGTCCGTTCCAGTGCTTTTATTTTTCGTTGCTTGAGCCCCGACCGACCCACCGACCGATCCAGCCTCTGGGTCGGTCGGTAGCAGAACATTGCTATAGACCCTGTTTTTCATTTCCTTTCTTACCCATTTCTTCCTACATACGTCCTAACATGATTTTGTGCCATTTAGGCTTCCTAAAATACCTTAATTCATCTACCAAATCCATTACTAAATCCATCAATCACTTACACAATCTTCCTCACTTCTTTTCAAACACATGTAACAGTATTCTGTTAAACTTATGCTACAGATTTTAAAACTCAATTCTCCCATCCAATACTTCCTCAACCAATGCCATTCCTAGCACCCTAAATACCTTTCCAAGCAAACACAATACCTATACCCAAGTCCAACATTCATTTTACTAAGCCTTGTACTCTAATTCTTCCTAATTCCTCCAATGAAATCCAATACCTCTTGCTACAGATTTTATGCTCTTTTATTCACATACTACTACCACCATTCCATGGTCATTAACCATCTCCACTATCCCCAATACATGCCTTGGTTCTCCCATTCACCAAGTCATTCTTAATACACAATTCCTACTAAAATTTCCATAGTTCACCTACTTTCCTTACTTATCCACACATATCCTTTCTCATCAAATTCATCCCTATTCTAGCCAAACCACAAGGGTTCTACCAGCACACATACAAAATCTTAGTACACCAATACTTCTTCAATTACAATTCTAATACATCCTTACTTCCTCAATCCACCATACTAATACACATGTACCATATATTTGGCTCTAAGGCCTACAATCCAAATTTTTGCTCACAAACACTCAAACATCCACAACTACAATACTAGTACAATAGTTTAGGTTCTTTTATTTGTTTACCCATTCCCGTTACACTAATGCATTAAATTGAGCATTAAGAAGGTGCTCTTACCTTGTGCTTTTGATTCCTTCATTTCTTTTCCATTTCTCCTCTTCCTCTCTTTCTTGTCCAAATCGGCTTTGTGGGTAATGGAGTTGCCAAACTCCATTCCCATCACCCAAGCACACAAAGACAAGTATAATTAATACACTAACCCTTTGATTTATACTAACTCATTGAGATGTTCAAAACAAGATTTCTAGGGTTTACCTTTGGAGTGTTTTAGGAGGGGTTTTAGCCCTTGGTTCAAGAAGAAGAATCCACCACCATTGCTAGGTGAAATTGATGCTCAAAAGAGAGAGAAAAATAAGGCATTACAAAGGGCCAAAAATCGGCTACCAAAGGAAGGTGGAGAAAACTTGAATCTTTTATGGAGATTTTTACCTTGTTGGAAAGAGGAGACTCCAAGCTCCATAATGGTGTGCTTTTCTCTTCAAATGGGGAAAACCCATGGAGATGAAGTTGCTCATTTTCAGATTTTGAAAAGATAGAAATGTAGAGCTTGAAGAGAGGAGTTCAAATATGTATTTTGTTTTACATTTCGAGCTCAAATGGAGCTAGAGCATGAGGAAGAAAGGGAGGCTTCCATTGTTGCTATGTGGAGCAGCTCAAATCGCAGCAAGAAGGGAGGAAGAGTAGAGGGAGTACGATGGGGAAGCAAGAAATGGGAGAGAGAGAAGAGAAAGGTGAGGTGAGAGAGTAATGTTTTTACTTTTGAACTTTTCTTTTTCTACTTTTGACTTTTCAACCCATTAAAGTAATAGTTAGTTTTGTGTGTGTGTAAGAGTGTCCCACACTCTTAAAAACCGGCCCCCACAATTAATTAGGCTGGGGCGTTTTTCGTCTTTTACAGAAACGCTCGTTATTTTACCCGGTTTTGATACTATTCACTAACCGAACCCGTTTTCCGAAATTTTCCCGTTTCTTTATTTTTATTGGTTATTAAGCTCCCGTTAATGCTTAATAATAGTTATTTAATGATTTATCATTTTTACGGTCGTTTGACCACTTAAAATCACATTTTCGAGCTTTCTCGAAAAACGTGCGCTAAAGCTCTATTAGCGTTTTAATACATTATTCGGATCCATTTTCTTCGGGAATCATTCCCATATACTAATTAGGCATTAATAAGCCTTAGGAATCCTTATAATACTCTAACCGAGGTCTCATACCTCCTATGGTTATTTAACGCTTATTTTAGCGTTTTCCGCTTTCCAAGCGTTTTCTCATTTCTTTTGGATTTATTTTCTTTACCAAAATTACTTAGGCACTATTAGGCTCTTAAACACCATATTAAAATGATCTAATCACCATATTTAAGTTCAGAGTATTTCAATCTACCCCCCTTAAAGAACTTTGCCCTCAAAGTTGGTGAGTCTAATATTGTTACTTGTATAAATACTCTATGCTAAGGTTATGACCTCTACATATAACTTGTCAAACTCCAAACATCTGACATGATGCATACTACGCATCCAAACAGCGTGTCACTGCATGTATAGTAATCAAAAATATCCGTTTTACTCCTCTCCAAGGGGGGTCCATCCGCAGACAATTAGGTACCATCCTCTCCCAAGTCGAGTGATCCCTCAGGTACCGGTCACGTTTGAACACTTACGCTCTCTGGTTCACGACCGTCATGACTTGAGCACTTACACTTTCTGGCTCTACGGTCCTTTGGTTCTGATCAAATTCATTTGCACATATAGAGATCCTCAGGCACTTACTCATACTTACTTACTCATACCTACGCATACTTACTCATACTTACTCGGGATTACGCTGCCCCAGTGCCCTCGGAAAAATACAAAACTCACACTGTCACCTTACGATCGGTGTAGTGGTTTCAAAACTAATCAACACTCTCACCGACTCAAAACTAGCTTCTCCTCCTATGGTTTCAACCGGATATCCGTGCCTAGGCATGGAGGGTACACTAGCGCCCGTGGAAGCGGTTTCAAATCAATCCTCATTCTCAAGTTTGAAGAAACATTGTACCAAATTAGTTTTGGAAATTCATTTTGAAAACTTGCATACACCTACCAAATACCATTTATGATTATTATACCTATTACTAGTGTTATTTCTGTGACCACTTAAGGGGACCTTCCAGAGTCCTTCAACCCCAATGTGATCAGAATTGGTGTTGAATTATCCTTCCACCCCAATTTGAGTTCGGTTTCCCTTGATCGCTAGCAAATCAAGTTCCACCTCCCACATCCATTCAAACAGACAGCTCGTCAAACATTATTTCGTTTTCTATCTTTTTAATTTTGCTACTCATAATCACACACATACATTTTCCAATTTATATACTTCACTTACTCAATTACTAGTGATCTCATCAATCATTACTACATCTTCTCCAACTACTATACTTAGGAAATTCATGGGTAATATCCCATTAATTTACTATACTCCAATTTATACTCATAAAATACATTGGTTCCATACCGATTCATACTCATTACATACATCGGTTCCATACTGATTTATACTCCTCAAGTCTCCCATACGTACTCATTCCTCATACTATTGCCAATGGGGTTCTCATTCCCCTGGAGCTTCTCTACTCCTTTTTCCTATACTTATTTCTCAAATACCTGCAATTACACGATGAGTGAATACAAATGTTTATGTAACATAAGTATCAACCATCAAAACGAATTCTCTTGCGCTATGCGCATTGTAGTTTACGCACCTATCACATAAAACTTACATTTCGCGGTTTTCGCTCTACCCCCCTTAAAAGGGATTATACCCACATAATCTACCATGTGTCAATATTGGACATTGGTCGAAGGCATTCAGCCGTCATGGAGTGGTTCAGCTTCCATGCGGTCTATTATACAATGTTCCTTGAACAATGGGTCTTAACCGTACTGTCGGTTAGTCCCTACAACAAGAATTTTCATCGGAGTTTATCTCACTCTTAACCAGGTTCGGTTCTAGCCTTAGAGGCTTCAAGGTATTGATGATTAACCTTTTATTCACTAGGGGTATTTCACTTGGAATTCTGGGCCCACTAGCTTCTGCTGCGCGACCCTGATAACTTGGGTTATTCGCCCTTCTTGTTATCCTTAACGTGTTACACATCACCTTTTTGTCCCTCTTGTTGTGGGAGTAAGGTTTATTAATCATGTGTGGTGTTCTTTTACTGTGCTCGAACTCGATGAGTTTTAGATTTGTAACCAGCTCTCTGGCAATCTATATACATACTGTTGTGTTTGGTAGTGATCATTCACTTGGCTCCTCTGACTTATTGTCGGGTGAGGTTAAGTCACTACTTAGTTGTAGTGCTTCCTCTATTGTTAGTAGCTTCTGAATTATACCAGTTTCTCTGGTTCATTACAAGTGTTCTTTACTTGTATAACCTTGTATTTTCAATGCGTCGGTCCTTGTGACTTTCTTAGGTCTCCTTTCACTTCCATTCCAATGGAATTCACATCTTGTGATTGTTGGTGTGTTTCACACTCTTCGTGCTTCTTTGGCCTTAGGCCGCATGGTTTGTTTCTAAGCTTTTGATTAACTGGCTTATACCATGTTCACTGGTGAAAGGAAGAATTTACCACGATTTACTTTTTCTCATATTCCTAGCTATCCCACTCGATCATTAACTGCACAAGTGCAATACCAAAACTCTCAGTCCTACAGAGTGCAGAGGCGTAAACTCTTGGCAGTAAATCTCTTATGTGATCACAATAGGAATGAACATTACTTCCTTTATGAGGTGTTCCATCGTTTGGTATGGACTCCTGGCTTGTTGCCCGGTCTGTGCACCATCTCGTGTTAACAACTCCATAGCATTGGATGATTATTCACATGCGTTGGTCGCTTGCTGCACACCCTGTTCTTACGGATTCTACAATATTGGTTTGCATGGCATCCACTGTTGCTAGCTTCAGCTCATGCATTTTCACCATTTATACCATGGTTCGGTGTTTATACTTCTGAGCCGATTACTTCTTGTTTGTCAACAATTATTGTTGAAGCTTATTTTACATCGCTTGGCAATAATTGTATGCTCAAGCTTCACTACATTAGTAGTTCTGAAAGGAATATATTTTCGGACATTTACTGATGGTATCCCCTTCTTGGGGTCCATGTGTTCACCGCTTTTGCGGTCTCACAATAACGAGGGGTAACCTTTCTCGTTAGTTATTTAACTATCTCACTGGTGCCGTTCTTGGCAACTCTTCATACCGTTCACATCGGTTTTTGCAACCTTTGGGTTATGTCATGTAGTAGGTTTATGGCATAGTAGCCATGTTGCCTAGGGCTCTGCTCATCTTAGGCGGTTCACAAGCTTTGCTCTTCTTTATACCTTCAATTGGTTTGGAGGCAAGTAACTTGATGTTGATTGTTGTCATTGTTAATTTAGGGTATCCCCTAGTGAGTGGGATCCCTTCGGTGTTCTAACCGAGTGTCCAATCTAGCTCTTGTACTTTTATCACGCTTCCGACACCCTTCAAGGACTGCTCCTGGGTGTTGTTAAGTGGTGCCATTATATCTGGCTGACTTTTATGAGTATATCCAGTTGTGATCCTACCTTGCGGTTCTAGATCCGAGTTATTCGTTGAGGGTTATAACGTCTCCCGTCCTTAGGGTAGACCATTGGTGTTTTTCCTTACGTCATAACGGGTTTGATATTCCCTTCGGTGATGAATGGTATTTCTTGCTACCTTATGCGATCACCCTGTGGGTTTGTGGTAGTTGTCCGGGGAATTCAACCCCGTTCCTTGTACATTGATGTGTTAATGTTAGGCATTTGCCTTACAATATTTAGACTAGGTCTTCTTTCCAGTTATCATACTTTACTTCAATATCTTCAAGGCATATGCGATGTCTTTATTCAGTTGTCAGTGCTTCTTGCACTTTTAACTCTTAATCACTCTCCTGGAGTGAGTTCTTGACTCCTTAGCTTGTATGCTCATCTGAGTTCCCTTTTTGCTTGTTTGAGGTATCCGACTATTCTAGTTTGAATTACTTATGGTCCGTAGAACGGAGTTGACTACTTCCCGTGTTTCGTGCACTACATGTATACATACGTGGGGTACCTTGTAGGCACGTTACCACTTACCTAACTATATGTCAGGCCCGTAAGCTCCTTTGGAGTGCGGTCGTCCCACATCCCGTATTTGGGTACACTCGTAGTGCTCGTCACACGCCTAGGTGAAGTATTCTATTGTCAACTCCTCTTGTATCATTCTATGATACTCACCATAAATCCGTTAGTTTGGTTTTAAGAATCCAAGGTTTAAAAGAAGGGTTTATGGTTTTTGAAAGAAAATTTGGGTTTCGAAATAACGGTTCGGTGTGAAAAGCAATTCTTCCTGGCGTTGCCATGTCTGAGGTCTCGACCAAGCCTAGCTCCTCGCTGACTGGTATGTTCTTAATGCAATGGTCGGGCCGTTAGGCCTTTCCAAGGTTTTGTTATTTAAAAGCCTTAGGATTGGTGATCCTATATTTGTTCCATTCGTCATAGCGGTACTTTAGCAAGTAATTGCGGGTTGTTAAAGGTCTTCCAACCGTCTTGTAGTTGCTGCACTTGCCCTGGGCAAGTGCTCGGGTAGGTTGTTTTTCGGTTAGCGTATACCAGTTACGGTATCGTTTCCATCCATATTTGGTGGTTTCATTAGACCTTCCTTTGATCTTTTGATCTTGGTGATCAATCTCCTAAGTAGCTTCTCAGTGTACTTGACATGATTGTCGTCAATTCAGGTGTCTCACGCCTTCACTGTGGTTATCGAGGCTTGACTTATCCTTAGGAACCACGTTATAGTCCTATAGGTGTATGTTCCATGAATACTTTCATAGTTCTCTGAACTATGTTGTTCGGTTATTACGGCCTCTTGGCGTGTAGGTTTGGTGTTAATCCAACCTCGACTAATTCCTTAGTCGGTTTGTATACCGTTGTTGGCGTTATCAAAGATTACAGTCCGTAGACTCTCTTGTCTTGGCTTGTTACTCTATCTTCCTCGCTTCATTGCGCGGTTGTGCTCCTCTTCTTACTGGCTACTCATGGTTCTCGCGACTGCGAAGCATGTCGCCCCATGGTGCCATAAATTCCATTATCCTTGTGTTTAGGATCTTCATTTCTCCGCTATTAAGTGCGGTCCTTGTCATTCAACGGGAACCGCCTTCGGGACTTCCAGTCCTTGGACTCTACTGTTTGACAGGTTCCTTTCTAATAAGGTTTGTTCTTGCAACTACCAGATCGGGTTTTACCCGAGTGTGAGAGGTCTTTCCATCTCTCTGCGTTCCTGTCCCAACTTTACAACGGGGGACGCGGAGGGCGGGTATGGTTACTGTAGGTATCCAAATCACATTGGAAGTTCCTATCTAGCGTCCTCACACGCTAACACTCAACCCTTAGCCCTAAGTCTCTAATTCCTAACTCGGTATTTTCCTAAACTCGGTATTTCATCCATCAGAGCGATACTTCGCTCTGATACCACTTTTTGTAACACCCCAACTGCTAATACCGTCATTACCATACAATACTTACCTTTGCAGCGGATATTACTTACTCTACGGCGGGTGTACAATGTCGTTAGTCACCCACGTGACTAACAAGGCGAGTTACAATCCTACATACTATCGGTCTGATGAATTTGAACATACCGAGTACTCTACACAATACATTACTTTCCCTTACGTACTCAGCCATAATTCAAACACAACTCTAGTACAATACCATACCGAGTCTACTACAATCCTTAACTTACCGATACAGTTTGGACTTCCCAAATTCACAATACAGTACAAATACAATCCCCTTTTTACAACTACCCATGCTTACGTAGCAGTCCCCGTCCTACTCTCTCGAACGGTGGTCAGCTTCAAATACCTGCACACTAAAAACGTTCCCCCTAGAGGGTCAGCTTACGCTACATATGAAATTCGCATATACCGCGTGCTAAACGCGGTACGCCGACTACTTTTGGTCGGATATACATGGAGTTCATTTTACATGCATACATACATAATCATACTACAACAATACCTACTTACACATACAAGGTTCAATACTTACTAAGGAAGACAATTCGATAGTCAACCGTTCGTGCTAGTTATTTATTCGTTACTCTTTCATTGCGTTACTCACTACTATGTTCGTACTGTGTTCGATATTCGCTACTCTACTCATACTCACTCCTTACTCTTGCATACTCGTCACTCCATGTTCAATACCTTACTCGCACACGATCCTTACTCCGTACTCGTTACTATACTTGTGCATACTCACTACTCAATACTCCATGCTTACTCATACGTACTCAATACTTACTCATACATACTCAATACTCGGCACTCATTACATACTCATACTCACTTCTTACTCAGTACTCATTACTTTACCCATACATACACAATACTCAATACTCATTACT
The DNA here is from genome assembly GCA_023374045.1 of Limonium bicolor. Taxonomy (NCBI): domain Eukaryota; kingdom Viridiplantae; phylum Streptophyta; class Magnoliopsida; order Caryophyllales; family Plumbaginaceae; genus Limonium; species Limonium bicolor. The sequence goes on from CM041776.1 coordinate 56,691,460, forward strand.
TTGGCCTCTAGGCGGAGTCATACACAAGACTCGCCACCGGACCTACAATACGAGGGCTATACGCTTAGCTCCTCAAATACTCAAATGCCCGTTTTTACTGGACTACTCAAATTCCCAACACCCTTCTCTCAGAGTATAATACAATCTCATGGATTAGCCTAGAAGTATCTCTCTTGATAACTTCCACCAGCTCAGGGAATTACCACCGTCTAGTATCCTCAGATTTAAGGGTTTCCCCAACGTATCGAATACTCTCATGTTTGGGACATACTTACAACAGTCGGGTCCTCTCATAATGGGTCGACTAATTGCTAAGGGGTTTGGATATCCCTCATCATTCTTTACTGCTCTCATGGTTCATGTCATGCACCAAGATTAATTCCTCTAATAGAGGTTACTTATATACTTCCACTACTTATTATTTGTGGATTATTCATTTCGGTTCTCCTACCGTTATCGAAAGCTTATTACTCCCGTACACTCTCTCACATTCTAGTGAGTTCATAGGTTTGCGTTATCGTTTATTGATCCGTTAGTTTAGCGCGTTGCTACTGTTCCATTAGTTTACAACATGACTCTTACTACGAGTCGCTACACAACAAGACTCATCTATGAGTCGGTCTACACACTAAGTGAAGCCACACAATCAGTCAAGAAGGGTTAGCTCATACAACATACAACAAGACATACAATGAAAGGCAATAAACCATTTTCATGCTTTAGTCTTGATTAGCCGGCATACAACACACAAATCAACGTAACTCGGTTAGCATACGGGGCATGAGAAAATCATACCTTTCACCGGAGTTAGCTTTACCATGTGTTCCCTCATTCCTTGGTTCACACTTGTTCCACTGATAATGTTCCAACATTATTATCAATACCATACTCTTACGTTACACAAGTAATTACTACTCCCGTACTTACCCCGTTATCCCGGTATACTTAATGTTCTCATACTCTCAACCTACTTAATTACTTCTCATACTTGTTTTCCTACTCGCATACTTACTTTCTTACCATTGGTGTCACATTAATGGTATATTACTAAAGTCCTTTGTATATGTACATATCCATATACATATGATTACTATGTTATTTTATTTATTTATTTTTTTATAAATTAGGGCCGACCGACCCACCGACCGACCCAAGCCCTTGGGTCGGTCCATTCCAGTAAGTTTCCGTCCTCTAAAATTGTCCCGACCGACCCAGAACTGTTCCAACCGACCCATACGCCTCTGGGTCGGTCCATTACCGAAAGATTCAGTCCCGTTGTCTAAGCTCCGACCGACCCACCGACCGACCCAACCTATGGGTCGGTCGAAGTCAGAAACTTCGACAACCGAGAACTCAAGTCCGACCGACCCACGACCGACTCACGGCTCCTGGGTCGGTCAGTTCCAGTGCTTTTATTTTTCGTTGCTTGAGCCCCGACCGACCCACCGACCGATCCAGCCTCTGGGTCGGTCGGTAGCAGAACATTGCTACAGACCCTGTTTTTCATTTCCTTTCTTACCCATTTCTTCCCCAATCTTCCTACATACGTCCTAACATGATTTAGTGCCATTTAGGCTTCCTAAAATACCTTAATTCATCTACCAAATCCATTACTAAATCCATCAATCACTTACACAATCTTCCTCACTTCTTTTCCAACACATGTAACAGTTTTCTGTTAAACTTATGCTACAGATTTTAAAACTCAATTCTCCCATCCAATACTTCCTCAACCAATGCCATTCCTAGCATCCTAAATACCTTTCCAAGCAAACACAATACCTATACCCAAGTCCAACATTCATTTTACTAAGCCTTGTACTCTAATTCTTCCTAATTCCTCCAATGAAATCCAATACCTCTTGCTACAGATTTTATGCTCTTTTATTCACATACTACTACCACCATTCCATGGTCATTAACCATCTCCACTATCCCCAATACATGCCTTGGTTCTCCCATTCACCAAGTCATTCTTAATACACAATTCCTACTAAAATTTCGCCATAGTTCACCTACTTTCCTTACTTATCCACACATATCCTTTCTCATCAAATTCATCCCTATTCTAGCCAAACCACAAGGGTTCTACCAGCACACATACAAAATCTTAGTACACCAATACTTCTTCAATTACAATTCCAATACATCCTTACTTCCTCAATCCACCATACTAATACACATGTACCATATATTTGGCTCTAAGGCCTACAATCCAAATTTTTGCTCACAAACACTCAAACATCCACAACTACAATACTAGTACAATAGTTTAGGTTCTTTTATTTGTTTACCCATTCCCGTTACACTAATGCATTAAATTGAGCATTAAGAAGGAGCTCTTACCTTGTGCTTTTGATTCCTTCATTTCTTTTCCATTTCTCCTCTTCCTCTCTTTCTTGTCCAAATCGGTTTTGTGGGTAATGGAGTTGCCAAACTCCATTCCCATCACCCAAGCACACAAAGACAAGTATAATTAATACACTAACCCTTTGATTTATACTAACTCATTGAGATGTTCAAAACAAGATTTCTAGGGTTTACCTTTGGAGTGTTTTAGGGGGGTTTTAGCCCTTGGTTCAAGAGAAGAATCCACCACCATTGCTAGGTGAAATTGATGCTTAAAAGAGAGAGAAAAATAAGGCATTAGAAAGGGCCAAAAATCGGCTACCAAAGGAAGGTGGAGAAAACTTGAATCTTTTATGGAGATTTTTACCTTGTTGGAAAGAGGAGACTCCAAGCTCCATAATGGTGTGCTTTTCTCTTCAAATGGGGAAAACCCATGGAGATGAAGTTGCTCATTTTCAGATTTTGAAAAGATAGAAATGTAGAGCTTGAAGAGAGGAGTTCAAATATGTATTTTATTTTACATTTCGAGCTCAAATGGAGCTAGAGCATGAGGAAGAAAGGGAGGCTTCCATTGTTGCTATGTGGAGCAGCTCAAATCGCAGCAAGAAGGGAGGAAGAGTAGAGGAGTACGATGGGGAAGCAAGAAATGGGAGAGAGAGAAGAGAAAGGTGAGGTGAGAGAGTAATGTTTTTACTTTTGAACTTTTCTTTTTCTACTTTTGACTTTTCAACCCATTAAAGAATTAGTTAGTTCTGTGTGTGTGTGAGAGTGTCCCACACTCTTAAAAACCGGCCCCCACAATTAATTAGGCTGGGGCGTTTTTCGTCTTTTATAGAAATGCTCGTTATTTTACCCGGTTTTGATACTATTCACTAACCGGGCCTGTTTTCCGGAATTTTCCCGTTTCTTTATTTTTATTGGTTATTAAGCTCCCGTTAATGCTTAATATAGTTATTTAATGATTTTAATTTTTACGGGTTCGTTTGACCACTTAAAATCACGTTTTCGGGCTTTCTCGAAAAACGAGCGCTAAAGCTCTATTAGCGTTTTAATACATTATTCGGATCCGTTTTCTTCGGGAATCATTCCCATATACTAATTAGGCATTAATAAGCCTTAGGAATCCTTATAATACTCTAACCGAGGTCTCGTACCTCCTATAATTATTTAACGCTTATTTTAGCGTTTTCCGCTTTCCAAGCGTTTTCTCATTTCTTTTGGATTTATTTTCTTTACCAAAATTACTTAGGCACTATTAGGCCCTTAAACACCATATTAAAATAATTTAATCACCATATTTAAGTTCGGGGTATTTCAAAATTCATTGAGAGTTACAAGGGATTGCATGGTCTTCATTCACCCTAACACGATCCATATACACTAAGAATGTTGATGCTTATGAAAAAAATATTTATCAAATGTATTGGTTGATAAAAGTGTTGATAATGTTTGTTATATTTATTAACTATTAGTTATAAAAGAGCTGAAGTGACATTCTAATATATGTGTACTATTTATTGTAACTTTTCACCAATTAAATAAAGATAATGGGTCCGGCTAAGTTTGGGCTATAACTTTAAACCCATACCCAACCCAAAAATAATGAGTAACCTAAACCCGACCCAAAAATTAAACATGTCAAAAATCTCAACCCAAACCCGTGATTAATTTAAGGGTCAGTTTTAGGTCGGGGTTTTGGGTTGGGTCATAATTATGACACCACTGTTACCACTTACATCAATGTTGTAGGTAAGTATTTCATTTTTTTTCTTTCATGTCATAGCCAATATGTCATATTATTTCCACATAATGTAGAATTAGTAATAAAAATATTGAAGTATATTCACCTCGAAAGAATCTCTCATTCTGGTTATACAAATAGTAAACATGATAAGCTAGACTTTTACAATTATTGTGGTTTGGGAACCGAAATATCATATTATAAAATACATGGTTTTATATTTATATTATAAGATCCATCAAAGATGGAATCCAACAATAATTCTTCTGAATGAGAATGACTTGAAACATTCTTTCCCGATTTCTCATGTTTGATCTAAACTTACTTGTTTCACCTAAAATCATCCTTTTGACTCGAACTATCAATATAACAATAGGGTTCGACCCTGAAAAAATATATCGAGAATACGTTTACTAATTTTCGACTACCGATAGGTCAAAAACCGCCTAATACATTCGGATTAAGAACTTGTACTTATGTCAATGTTAATAAAGTATTTAAATAAACTTTAATGAGAACCCTTCACGTTTTATTGTTTTTAAATGTAACTCAAGTTGTAAAGTAAACATATAATAGATACAAAATTATATTTAAATTCACTTTTCAAAATCATTTCAAGAAAAAAATAAATGATATAATAATATGGAATATGAAAATATTATAAAACAAGAAGCATGACATTAGGTAAAAAAAACAAAAATGAGATGGTGGAGCAAGTTTATGTAGTTATCATTAATTATCGCCCAAAACTTATAGATTTGTGGGAGAAAAATTTGATTATTCAATTCTCTTTTAATAAGAGATATATTTTTTATACTTTACATTAAAATATACTTTTAAAAAAGTGTAAACTACTCTACATATTATGATTTTAAAAAACTTCTCTTCAATAAAACATGGATAAAATTATTGATTTGTAATTTATTTTTCAAAAGTTGCATTTAACCTATTACTTCTATTAAAAGGGCGAAAGAAGAAAAAATTGTATAACTTAGTAGGTTAATTTTTTTTGTACGTCCTGATTTTACTCACTAACAACTTGTTGTTGATGGAAGAAATATCTATTTATTTTTCTTTATTTAAATGAATATTTTACCAGAAAGATATTATAATTTTGTTTAAAATTCTGAAATATTTTCTTACTATTAAACCCTAGTATTTAAAGAACATTTTCACAATATGTAGGAGTTAGTTATGATTATAAATTTAATTTGATGTTCAAATTTATTGAACTAAATTAAATATTTACATTTTACTATAATTTAAATACTAATTTATAACCCTTCCTACATTTATCCTCATGTCCCTATTTATTTTGTTTTAAGTGGAAATAGATAGTTTATACCACTTTCATGTTTTAATGCATCGGCGGAAGATTAGGTATGAGTGAGGAGAAAGAATGACAAATAACTAGATGGTTAAGTTAACTAAAATACAGTTAACAAATTAAATAAGTTTTAGAAAAGAGTTTTTTTAAATCAAAATATATATAGATATGATCTACCACATGAAAACTTTTAATTGGTTTAAAGAAAGAGGATACAATACCTTTTCAAAATAGAAGGGTTACCCAAACACACATCATATAAAGATCAGAGCAAAAATGAGTTGGGCGTAAGATCGGTCTCTCATTACCATGAAATGAGTTAGGGAAATGATATAGGGATATATAAGAACACTAAACTAAACACAAAACTTACATAACAAAGAGGCAAGAAACCACCATATAGTGAACTATACACAAAGAGACGAGTAGACCAAAACTCTATACAAAAATCCTGTAAAAAATTCATACTCGAGACAAATATAGTCAGAGACACAGGGGCTCAAGTCTAATCCAAATGGCAAGTTTCTTTGAAAATTTGATGTCAATGATGAATTTTGAGGAATCTTGACTCTAGTTTGACATTGCCTTCTTGCACCTTTAGATCATTGTGGAGGCAATAACTACTCTTAGCATAAAAGCCACAAGATTCTTTCACTTGAGATAGTGAGACATCCAACTTATGTAACCGGGGAGGATGTAGCAGTTTGTGAGGATCCCTTGTTAGTCAAAGATGGTCAACATCACCCTACACCAGGACCTACAAGTAAAGAAAAAGTGTATGTTTGTCTCTTCACCGTGCTCTCATAACCCACATCTGTTAGCAAGTTAGATCCCCATTAGAACCTAATAGTTGAAACTAGCAACCTCTCCAGATACTTCCTCGACCCGTCGTGGATGTGTCATTTGTGCAGAATAAACGATTTGATAATTTAGGGAAGAACATGATAAACTCAAACCGAAAACTCCTTTTCGATTGAGAATTTACACTCTAGAAATTTACCCAATCTCCCTCCGCCCAAACTATAGACTCCTGGACAGTTCTAGACTTATCACCAAAGTCCTCTACCCTGCCCGACTGGATGGGCACATGTCGTGAGTTGAGTGTGCTTGCAACCTTACGTGCTAAGCCACTCCTCCACCTATTTATCTGAATTATAGGCTTAACAAACATGTTAGATAAACAACACATGTTTGCTATCATCAAAACTAAAGGATCTTGACTTAACAATTTCCCCCTTTTGATGATGGCAACCGATACAAAATTCATTTTGGCATATGTACTTGAATGTTTTTGCATTGACTCTAGAAGAGAGAATCCCCCCTAAGAAGGATTCCCCCTGAGTTTGTTAAGAGTTGAAAATAGATGACAATCAATGATAAACAATAACAGTAACCTTTTACCGGGTCATAGTAAATAGTTTTCATTAAGATTAGATTTCATAATACAAGGAAGGATAGTCATCACAAGTCCACAAGTACATATCTTATCTTTTCCCCCTTTTCCATCCAGCAAAATAGGTGCAACTACATGACTCACGTTATTGAAAAGACCATAACATTTTATAGATTAGAGACTCCAAGATGATTGAGAAACTTAGGTGGTGTGACGGTTGGATGTGGCGAAGGTAGAGACATCTAGTCCATGGACTCATCTTCATAATAGCTTTTGATGTTGAGGGATTCTGCTGTTGTTGAAGTGTCTGAGACTGTGGAGTTGAATGAGCAATTTTTGGCAGACAGAGTAGGACTGACCATGCAGCCGAGGTTCGAGATGAAGATATGTTCGAGATACATATTGCCTGGAATGCTTGGTTCGCATGAATTTGTGAATCTTTGAATAAATTGTTTGCTCATTCGAGCTTGAAGAACTGTAAGTATCTTGATTTATGACTGATGAAGGTGAGCTATGTATAAGGATGAAAGGAAGAAATGAGGAAATGCGATAGAGAGCGATGGTTGAAAGCGGTGATTGGGAAGTGAAGTTATAGACCTGTGAAAGACAGCTCACCGATGTGTCATGAAGGGGTAATAAATGAATTTCAGTCTTGTTGGAAGTCTAGGCTGTAGTACTAGGTGTCAATTGAGGAACATGGATTAGTGGAAGGGTGAGGTCTTGTCTCTTATCAAATTGTAGTTCTTTAATCAAGAAAGAAGCAGCCAAATCAATAAAGTCGTTCGAAGAGTTTGTATTCAGATGAGAAAATGTAACAGTTTACATTTTGTTCTTATCAAAAGATTACTTTTGAAATAGGTAGCCAAAGACAAGGAAGCAAAAGGCAACAAAAATTTGTCTAACTCTAGGATAGCTCACGTTTTCTCTCATGCCTTTAAGAGGCGTAGAACTCTCAGGATATGTGTTTATCTATATAGTCTAAGCTCCTTGAACCATGGATTAAATGCTTGGTTCATCAGAGACAACCTGAACAGCTGTAACAGTAAGTATTACACACTGAAGAATATCTCGAGCTGGAGTATCCAGACTAGTCCCCGACCTATCCAGGACCGGTAAAAGACTACGCTTCCTCTTGAGGGCCGAAGACTTGGAAAGTGGGCGAGGTTCTGATCGTGATTCTTCACTCTTTGTAGGCTTTTGAAATACTGTGAGCTTTTCTCCTTGATTTTTATCCCCATTTTTGACAGCATCTCATAATAGATGCGGTCCTAAGCGGCCTGTGAGCACTTGTTGAAGCGGTCGGTGTCCACTTTGAAGGCCTTTAGGGCCGCGGTGACCACTCCTCCGTGCACTAACCCTTGGTTCACATGCCTGCTTTCATTGAGAGAGAGAGAGAAGAATCATTACTGGAAGATCTATATTCTCCTTCGTTCTAAGTGCATACATGATCCGCACATCTCTTGCATTGACAATGTGGGTGCGCTGATTTCTTGGAGTGGTATTATGGGTGAGGATGATGTGGAGAACTCTGTCTTAGATGGACATTTGCATTGCATTGAAAATTTTCATGGTTGTCCCTTTTTTGAAGAGGTTGACCATTTTTCCCCCCTTGATGTCCGAGGTCGTTCCATCTTGTATCCTTGGGAACGACTAATCCTTCAGGCTCCAGGTTGAATGTCTTTCATATCCAAGACTTGGTGATGTTGATGAGAGTCTCTAAACTTTTAAGATGATGTAGTCCTCATCATCTTCACTCTGGAGTGGGCCAAGATGTCGCATGTGCTCCTTGAGCAGCTTGGTGTAGTAGACGATAGGTTCTTGGAAGTAGTCGACCCATCCTTGGAACTCTAGTAGCCCCACGATCTTTCTGAGACCCATCTGTTCCATCCATTTGATGTCTGACAACTTTGGTAAGACGGGACATGACTTGTCGTTGAAGTTTGTGGCTTTGATGATGGAGGGCTGTAGTTGACTCAACCATTTCAGATGCTTAAGCGACTGCTTGGGCTGGGACTTAGAGACATTGCGCTTGGTCTAAAAGAGCTCCTCTAGCTCTTGGGTGTGAGGTGAGGGAGCCATGAAATGCTTTCCTTTGGCCTTCCTCAGTTGCTCACTCTCTTCTAGGGTCGGGATGACTGGAGAGAGCGATTATGTGTCTCTTTCTCCCTCCTGACTGGATTGGAGAGGTGTCGGGGAGCGCTCGTCGACGGGTTGAGCAGCTTGAGCTGGAGGTGTTTCCTTGTCATCTGAAATGCCCCGAATAATTAGCAGTTTAAATTAGTGAAGTTTAAATTAAATCATGTGCAACAATTACAATAAAGCCTTATGGTATTTAAAATATAGATCCAAACGGGTACTTACACCATGTATACATATCGGTACGTGATACGCAAATATAAGCTCATATGAATAAAATCATAAACGCGAGGAGATTATCCGAAAATATCGCGTTATATAGTTCGGACATATAAAAATGTATGATCAATTAAATTTGGTATATACATGTCCGGAAACATGACAACGTTACGTATTAATACGGTCACGTACTTATATATGTACGTTTATGAAAATACATATACGTAGCGTTACAATTTTACAACGTCGTATATAAAATAAATAATAACGTCCCATAGTTACATATAACCAAAACACAACAAAAATAAAAGGGGGTGTATATATATAGACATGTACGTATAAATAACTAACAACGTAAAAATGAGGTAGTCGCGTATAAAATTAATAACGCGACGTATATTATATGGTCTCACATATATATAAATAAGCATGTATAACTTATACAAAAAAAAAAAAAAAAGGAGCAAAGACGCTCCCGCTGAGGTTTGAACCCCGTAAAAAAAAGAAAGAAAAAGGAGCAAAGACGCTCCCACTGAGGTTCGAACCCCGTACCTCTCGTATGCCTAGTGAACGTCTTAACCGGATGAGCTGTGCTCAAATTCGGTAACTTATACCCACGAACAAAAACTAGTAATATGTCAACCAAGCTAAATACAAACAAGGGGAAAACATACTGTGGACATTTTTCCTTGCCTGCCACCAACGACAGTTACCTCCCTATTCCCTTCTGGTTACACGCCCCCACCTCAAAACTCACTACCAGCCCCAAAACTGAAACAGAGCACCATCTCCCACATCCCCGATTTCGTAGTAGTGGCGCCAGGCACCAGACACCACCATCTTCATTTTTTTCTTTTTCAGAGTTCTCCTCTCCTTATTCCAGTTACCGGCGCATACTCTGGAGAAAGGGCCATCAAAAGAAACGAGGCATATCGGCTCCTCTCTGTATGGCTTCGACAGCGACTGAAACAAACACTTCCCACTGTTCTCGAATTAGCAACAGCATCAACGACAAACTCCACGTTCTTATGCTGCACACCGCATGTTCTAGGGAGGAAAACAAAAAAACAACGAGACTGCATCAGTAGCAATCTCTGAGAAAGGCGCTAACTTCCTCATTCTTTTCCCAAGCTACGAGACTGAACACACCTGGCACAAACTCTCAACTGCACCCACGTGAACGCATGAACAACAGCTATACTTGACCATCTTCGAACTCCCCTTCATTGACCAAATAGAAGAGGAAACCAATACCGAAAAGTGCTGCCCCTTCTCTTCATTTCTGGAGTGGAGCAAACGAGCGTAGCACACCACCTTCCTCTGCACGGACTTTCGAACAGATCAACAACTTCTTGGCCAAACTCTCGAACAGACCAGTACACACCCTCATGTTGTTCTTGTTTTCTTTTTCTTCCTGTCACAGCAACAATAACACAACAACCTAGCTTGAGTTGTCCCAGTAGCCATCAACAACAGCATAGCTTTGCGCGAGCTCATCGCAAGTCCTCCCAGGTTGGGCTTATTCTCTGCGCATGCACAACAGCTCCTTGTGCCATGATAGAAGTGCTATTCCAACTTCTCCTTGAGCTGGAAACCTACAACAGAGGAAAGAACTAAACAGAGAAAGAGAAACGGTAACCTATTACTACTGCCTACATGCCTTGTCTCGTTCTTTGAAATACCCCAAACCTTTGTATGTTGTTTATATGTTAAACCATGGTATGTTAGGGCTAAAAAGTGCCTTAGAAGCATCAGTGTACAATTTAAACCATAGTAAAAACAATAAAGCACTAAGACACAGTTTGAGCAAAAACATGCTCTAAGCTTGGAGTGAACTTGGTTAGGACCCAATGACCCTACCAAGACTTAATAATATTAAATTATGATTTAATAAGGATATTTAAGTCCTTAGGAAACCTTGGTAGCCAATTAAACCAAACAAAACACAAATAAATACCTTAAAGTCTATATGGGCAAAAATGTGCTCTAAGCTTAGGATAAGTTTGTATAAGACCTAAAGGTCGTACCTATACCTTATTTATATGTTAATGAACATATTAAATCAATTACTAAAGAAAACCAAGCTTGAAAACAAGTTAAAATACAAAATGTGCTTTAAGGAGTCTTAAAGCACATTTTTGAAAAATTGTCTTTTAAATGGGTTTTCAATGGCTAAATGTCCATCATTACTCTTTAATTAACATGTGTACTACTTAGTATCACATTAGGAAGTCTAAATCAATGGGAAATCAAAAATTTCACAAATATGTGCCTTATTTGTGAATAGTAACTAAAATAAGCTAGTTTATAACATAAGTCAATATAAGTAAGTTAATTGGTCAACAAAGACTATTATACCCCTAAGAAGATGATGGGGGCCGGTTTTTATTATGGTGAGTCACCAACATGTAAAAAAATCAATTAAGGAAAGGAAGGAAAAGTAAGTAAAAGGAAGAAAGTTACTTTATAACATAAATATCTTGTAAAAGCAAACACCTCATTTCATTTCTTCCTTTCCCACTCACTTCCACCGTCTCCAACCTCCCTCTCTTCTCCATTCTCGGTTTGCTACAGCAAACCATGCCATCTCCATCTTTGAATGCTTGTAACTCATGACTCCATGGTCCAAATTCAATTTCAAGACCACCATCCTTCTAGTTGGAGCAAGCTCTACACTTCTATCTTTTCAAATCTTCAAAAGCCTCATTTCAGTGCCATGGAGATTCACCATTGAAGGAGCTTGAGCTCATATTTTCATGCCTTGTCATTCTCCTTGGCTTCAAGGTAAGGAAAATCAAAGAAAAACTTCATTTCCTCTTGTTTTTGTATGTGACCGAAAATCACCATTTGATGGTGTCTTCTCTTGTTCTTTCATAGCTCCATTTCAATCTTCAAAGGACTAGGAGGAGTCCTACCTTGTTTCTTAATCAAGTCCTCTTTCAAATTCCAAAGGTAAATGTCATTTTAGTGTATTAAAACACTTATGTTAAACTAGGGTTTGTATATGAGTTTAAGTATGAATTCTTAAGCTCATTGCCTTGTGTGTGTGTGTGGATAGAAGGTTGACAAGCAATCAAGGTCCTTGCCGAATTTTAAACAAGGAAACAAGAAATAAGTTGTGAGGAAAGGAGGTAAATGTGCTAACCTAATGTAGTTTGAATGCATTAGGAAAAATGAGCTTAAGTTATTCATTAAAACTACTTAAGGAGCTAATGGTAAATGAGTTAGTAAAATGCTCTCAAGGAGTTTATTAAGGGCATATGTGATGTTGAGTGTATTTGCAGGTTAAAGGCAATTATTATGTGGGAAATTCAGTGTTTAAGTTTTATGCAATTTAAGGGCCTAAGAGCCATGCTATTTAAGGGCCTAAGAGCCATGCTATTTAAGGACCTAAGTGTCAAGCAATTTAAGTTTATGCACTATATTGTGATGTAGTGTAGTTTAAGGATTTAGATGTGTGTAAGGAACATTCTTTGTGAAGATGAGTGTCTTGGATGGTTAAAGGATGAAAAACAATGTGTTTGTGTGTATTAAATGAATAAGGGTTCTTGGTTATATTAAGGTGAAAAATTATGTGTTTTGGTGTAAGGTGATACAAGGGAAACTATGTCAAAATTTGGTTAATGAACAAGGAGTTTTAGGTGTTCAAAATGATGGTTGGTGACCTAGGTTGAACTAGGAATGATTAAGGTTTAAATTGGTGAAAGAAGATGAAATAAGGTCTTCTTAGGTGTTAAAATGTCTTGGGTGTTATCTTGGAGGAATAAGGATGCAAATGAGAATTTTAAGGATACTTCAAGATCATGGTGAGTTGTGTTAAGGATTTATACAAGTTTTAGTACCAATGAGGAAGTAAGGTGTTGTAAGGAAGATGTGTGAACTTGTGGAGAAGATTCTTGGAAGGACATATAAAGTATTTATGGTGGGCTAAATATAGTGTGGGAAAATGCTATAAACCTAAGGGGGAAACATTATAAGTGTTGGGCATTTAGGCAAGACATGAGTAAGTGTTTAAGGGTATAGAAAATGAAGTTTTTGGAACATCCGAACTACCGTCCGAACTTGGACGTTTGGACATGCCCTGTTGCGTTTAAGTTTTCTAAGCTTCGACCAGTGTCCAAACTACCATCTGAATTTGGAAGTTCGGACACACCTATCTCTATTTTCTGGTTTGGCCTCGAACAGTGTCCAAACTTGGGAAGCTCGGACGCATGTTCGGACATTCGTCAGTTTGCACCCTTTTGAGCCTTGAACAGTGTCCAAACTTGGGAAGTCCATACACAAGTTCGGACAAGGTGCTGTTTTGACCAAAAACTTTGTTTAAGGTTAGAAAATGATATCTAATGATGGGGATTGATAAGTAATGATGTTATGAGATTGTTAAGGACATGTTAAGTGAGTTATAATGATAGTTGAGTGGGTGAAAAGTTGTATTAAAATGTAAAGGTAAAACAAGTTAAAATGTAAAGTTATTTAACTGATTAACGGGAGTAATTCATGAGCATTAGACTTTAAACAATCAAGTCACCCTGGTGTTAATGAAAGTAAATGTAATGTTACCAGTTGTTCAAAGATGTTACGAGGAACATGTGATGGCACGTTAGAGTGAAACCCCGGTGACAGGTGTGGTTTTCATGCAACATGTGTCCTACCGGATTACACCGGCTTGTATGCCAATGTGTTTTTCTGTGTGTTTGCCACCTTTTAAGATAAAACATGTAATGAGTTTATAGTAATTCATTTATGTGGCGTGTTCAATTCCGATACCGTTTAACCTCGAAAGTGTTAAACCTTAACTAACCAAATCTAGGATCACATAAGAGATCGGTATTCGGATTTAACGACCCGAACCATGGGACATTCTAACCACGGCTATGCGTGAGTTAATTGTGTGATGTTTGTGTGTGAATTTATGGACCTCCCTTGTGTGTTTAACCCAGTTGTAATACCTTATGGTGTGTGGGTGTAATAGGTTCCATAATGGTGCTCTAACTGTTTACTTATAAGTATATATGTACTAATGGGGGTGAGGAATCCAGTCGTTCCGGTCGCGCGTTGTTTGGGAGTGGGTATCCATCCTTGCTTTACCTTCCTCTCTATTAAGGTTGATTTCCTTCTTGGTCTTCAATCTCCCACTAGCTTACTCCAAAGCTTACCTATCTTGACTTATGATCGGCCTAGGGGGAATATGTGTTTGTGTGGTGTGTTTGGGTTACTATATCCGATCCATCTTAACTTAAGTTACTCGTCCGACTATTAGGACGGTAATGAGTGTTGTATAACGAGCTTAACATGAGGGTAATATCATTCTCTAGGCTCACAAGTGAATTGACTAAGTTTGGGTCAGTTCCTAAAGAGAACTGTTCCCGTTATGTTATGTGTTATTGTTGTACTGCAATTCTTGTTGCGATGTTATGTTATATGTAAGTTGAAGCGTGAAATGTGTTGTTATGTGGAGCACGTGGATCATGGATATGAGTCCCAGTTTATTATAAGACAATTTGGAGTATAACCCGAATAGTGGGTAAGTGTCGTCTATTAAGGAAATAGCTCCATTAGAGGAGAAACCCTCAAGTGTTAAGGAACAAATGAGTGGGCTAACGAGTTTTGTTGTGTTGATTGATCTGTTGAACCCCGTTGTTGTGGGTATGTAATGTGTTATGTGTTTACAGTTTACATGCATGATTTAAATAAAATCAACCGCATGCTAAGACGACAAATAGTTGTGCGTGGCCCGGTAACATGCGGGCTACGGGATTACCATACCAGCAAAGGTGCTGAGCCCCTGGGGGGCCACCCTTTCTCTTCTTTTTCCTATTTCAGGTACAAGGAGCTAGTGGCCATTCGAGAGTAGGACGGGGTAGTCGTTTGTACATGGGTAGTAATTTAAGTTGTATACGTACAGTAGGTGTAGTAAGACCGAAATTGTTATCGGCATTAGTTTGTAAATACTCGGTACAGTTGGAAGGTATATGTACGTTGATGTTGTTAATAGAAAGGGATAGTAATGTGTAGTTGCTCGGGAATCTAGTCCATCAGACCGATACAATGTATATGTAATAGCCTTGTTAGCCACGTGGGTGGTTAACGGTGTGTAACACCAACGAGTTAAGTAATGTGATGAAGTATGTTTTTCGCTGTAGTTTGTTGATAAGTGTGTTGTTGTTAGTTGGGGTGTTACAAAAAGTGGTATCAGAACGAAGTATCGCTCTGATGACTGAATTACCGAGCTTAGGAAGTACCGAGTTAGGATTTAGTACTTTGGGTTAAGGGATGAGTGATAGCGTGAGAGATACGCTAGTTAGGTATTACCAGTGTGTACAGGAAACCTACAATATCCTTCCCGCCCTCCACAATCCATGTTTATAACTTGGGAAACAACGCCAGAGAGATGAAAGTCCTCTCATACTCGGGAAAACCCGATCAGGCTGTTATTAAGTACTTCTGTGAGAACGGAGAACCAGTCATACGGTAGATCCCGAAGAGTGGGAATCCCGGAGATGGTTTCTACCTGAACAATGTTAACCACATTAAATAGCGAAGAATGAAGAATTTTGTGTATAAGAGAATTGAATTTCCGGCAACCTGGGTCGACATGCCGAGCAGTCGAGGACAACCAGCTTGAAACGCACCGACCGTGCAATAGGCAAGAAGTGGAGTAATGAAACCCGAGTGTCTACGGGACCACAGTTGTTAAGTAATACACTGACGGTATACCAACCGACAAAGGGACTACAACATAGTACCCAAACGAGAGACAAGTCTCAATAACCACGACAAATGCGTGGAACGGGCTACGAAGAGGATACAGTACTGAGTAAAAAGGGGTCTCCAGAATGGGGAACACCCCAGTTAATGATTATCATGTGAAGACAGTGAGAAGTCACCCAGAGGAATTATTACCAAGACTGTAAGACCTAAGTAAGGGCCAACAAGGCCACTGATGACAGTGAGGGTAAAAATGATACCACAACCGGTATGGGTTGAACCAGAAGCCAATTAGCATGGCGCACTTGCCATGGCAAGTACTGCTATAACAGGGCAGTTCCGGAAAATTTTAACAACTACAAAGTACCATGAAGTTAAGTGAGATCATCATAACCATGGAAGGGCTTAACAGCCTAACCTCTATAATTGGAAATACACCAGTCAGCAAGAAGCTAGACTTGGTTAAGGCAAGAAGACGTTGTGAAACCACGAAGATTTTTCTTTCAAACTCGGATTGATTTCAAACTCTTTTCTTTCAAAACCAAAAATTTCTTTCAAACCAATACTTCTTTCTAACCTTCTTTTAAAACCAAACCAGTAAACTAAAGGATGTGACAAGGATACAACAGTGGATGAACCTTCCCTTGATTAAGTTCAGGAAGCAGGGAATGCATATTATCACAGGACGATATAAGGGAGTTGACAACAGAATACTTCACCTAGGCGTGTGACGGACACTACGAGTGTACCAACTGAAATGTGGGACGACCGCACTCCGATAGGAGCATGTGGGCCTGGCAGACCTACTTATGGGTTAGTCGAGTAAGTAGCAATGTATCAGCATGGTACCCCACATATGTATACGAGTAGAGTCTGGAACACGGGAAGTAGTCGACTCCATACTATGGTTAGCAGTAAAAGTCAAGCAAGGGCAACTGATTACCATGAATGGTTAAAGTAAGAGGACCGAGATAAGTTAATGAGACTAAAAAGAATTAGTAAACTCATTTTAAGGAAATGTTTAAGAGTCAGGAAGTGCGAAGTGCACTGACTGTTATGTAAAGACATCATATATGTCTTAAGAATCTCGAGGGATAAACATGATAGCTGGAACGGTGACCCAGCCTATACATGACGAGGCAGATGCCTAATGTGGACATATTAATGCGCAACGAACGGGATGAAATTCCCAGAATGAGTACCTACACTACCAGGAAATGTCGATCTCCACAGAAGAAGATAGTAAGCCAGTTAAGAACGCAAAAAGGCGTGGCTAACTGAATATACCAATAAGTGCGAACCAGATGTAATGTCATAACTTAGCAACACCCAGGAGCAATCCTTGAAGGGTGTTCGCGTCAACGATTGTTGAACGAAATAGCGTGACAGAAACGTAAGGGTTGAAACTAACACCCAATTTAAACATAGGTTGTCAGGAGACAGACTGACAATCCCAAGGGGCACCCCATGAAAGGAACTGGAATGTAATGACCTTGTCATTGAGCCCAATATGATGTCCAAACCATGTAATGTTGTACAGAGAAGTAAATGTGTGTGGATAGCCTACAATGAGCAGAGCTCGAGGCAGTAGGGCTACTAAGCCACAAACAAATGTGTTATGTAAATTTGAATCAATTGTAGAAGTCTAGGTTGTACAGGTAAATAGAGCGGAGAACGAACCACTGCTTTATGAGTGGGGATACCTCTCGATACTGTGAAACTGCTAGAGCGGTAGTTGTGTGAACCGAGTTCAAGAAATATGTTAAGGATTGACCATGTTGTCATTGTGAGAGAACAGTTAGTTTGGCAGCATGTGTGTATAAAGTGAAGCACCGGGCTGAATAACGCCGGCTTGTGACCCGAGTGATCAACGCTCAAGGAGCATTCAGTAGTCATCCAAATGAACGACAAACCAAAATACTAATGATGTAAGTATATGTGTGGAAGTTAATGTGACAGTAAGAGCACGGTACGCAGTAAGCGACCGTTGTATAAGTGTTGTTAAACGATAAGTGATAGCAAATAACTAGGCAGTAAGCCAGTAGCCAATATGATGAGATAAGAATCTCAGTGAAACACAGTGTGAATTCCATTGCGAATCGCATGAGAGATTTACTGCCAAGAGTTTACGCCTCTGCACTATGTATGACTGAGTGTTTTGGTATTGCACTTGTGTAGTAATGATCGAGTGGGATAGCTAGGATTCGGTAAATGTTAATTGTGGTGGAAACAGCAAGCGACTTATAACACCATAGTGACTGATGCATGGGAAATGCGAGGTCGTACCAATGAAAGAGTACTTGTATAGCACCGAATGTGGAGGCATGATTAAGAATAAGTGACTAAAGTAGAACTAAATAATCAAATATCGGTATGGAATATACCTCAAGTGTGGGAAATAGCAGGAGCACTACACACTAGGTAGTAGCTCATCCTCAACCGACAGTAAGTCAGAAGGAATCAGGTCAGTCATTGTGAAATACGTAGCAATTTACACAGTAAGTTATTGGAGAAGTGGATGGAAAGTTTATAACTCACCGAATTCGCGCACAGTCAAAGATACCACGCATCGGTTGAGAAACCGTTATTACCAAGATAAAGGTGATAATTGGATATGTACAATACAGTAAGAATAACGAATGGGGAAAACTAAGCTCTACAGTTATCAGAGTTGCGCAGCAGAAACTAGTGAGCCAGCGATTCAAGTGTTGAAGGTGCATAGTGAACAAAAGTGAATGGCTAATTATTAATGCCTAGAAGCCTCACAGGCCAGAACTGAAACCAGTTAAGAGTTAAAGCAAACTCCAATGAGAATTCTTGGTTTAGGAACTAAACCGCCAATATGGTTAAGATCCTCTAACCAGAACATGTTGCATAACAGTCCGCGTGGAAGTTAAAACACTTCACGTGGTAGAACTTCTAAAACAATATTCAGTGGTTGATTACGTGGGCGTAATCCCTTTTAAGGGGGGTAGAGCGCAAAACACTTAGTGTGTATTACCGTACAAGTGTATGTGACCTATGGTGTGCATAGCACAAAATAATTTGTTTGATGATTGGTGTGTGTGTTTACGTAAACAACGCATTCATTCATGGTTTAATTGTGGTAATTGCGCATAGAAGATGCGAATACCATTGTGATAAGTGTGTTTATTTGTTAACAGTTGTGTTATAGTACAAGTGTGGGGAGTAGAGAACCTCCCGGGGAATAAAAACCCGACAGTGTATAAATGTGAAACTGTGTGTTGTATTTTGTTAAAATATATGTGTATATATACAATATAGTGATTCATGAAAGGGTATGAAACCGACATAGAACCTAGTGAGAATAAGATTCCCTAGTAACAGGATTAAAGTGAATGGAGATAACTGGTAGACGGAGTTCTATCCTTTAGAGATGTAATGATTATGACTAGAAAGACTAAAAGATAGAAAATTTGAAATGGGTGTATTATTTGGTGCGTGAAAATGAAGTGGGAGGTGGAACTTGATTCATTGATCAAGGGAAGCCGAACACAAATTGGGGTGGAAGGATAGTTCCACACTGATGCTGATCACATTACGGTTGGATGATTCTTGAAGCTCCCCTTAAGTGGTCCCAATTAACCACGCTAAGAAAGAAGCAAAGAGCATAAGTTGGACTTGGAGTTGTATATGTTTTCAAAATTTTTGAATTGGTATTTAAAAAACATCGATAGATACCTTACATTATGGAAGTACTTTTACTTAACCTTAGCAAAGAATTTTTGTAGTACTTGCCGGTGACATGGGAAGCATATGTGTTAAAGATTAAGTGATTGTTTTGATCTCCCAAGGAACGGGGATGGAAGGTGTCCATCGCGACCGGGTTCTGCGGGATCACAGTGTATATAAAAGATATTTTTGGTTTACATGCTATGACATGTTGTGTGGTATGTGTAATAAATATTATTTTGACCTTGAGTCCTAATGTGGTTGAGTTCCGAAAGTTGTTATGTTACCTAGACCTATGTGTCTAAATTTTGTTATGTTACCTAGACCTGTGTCAAATGTTGTTATGTTACTTAGACCTATGTGTCTAAATGTTGTTATGTTACCCAGACCTGAGAGTCTAAGGGTTGTTATGTAAGTACAATGTTTAAGATACCCGGACTGTTGAGTCCGAGGTTATCATGTAAGTATGTTATGTTATGTATGGATGTGTATATGTTACCCGGACCATTAAGTCGCGAGGGTGTGATGTAAAGTATGTTTGGTTTGGAAGTTTTATTTGCAAGTAATCCCTGTGTTCTAATCCAAATGATGCGTGGGAAGTGTGAACTTCGAGGACGAAGTTCTTTTAAGGGGGGTAGATTGAAATACCCCAAACCTTTGTATGTTGTTTACATGTTAAACCATGGTATGTTAGGGCTAAAAAGTGTCTTAGAAGCATCAGTGTACAATTTAAACCATAGTAAAACAATAAAGCACTAAGAACAGTTTGAGCAAAAACATGCTCTAAGCTTGGAGTGAACTTGGTTAGGACCCAATGAGGCCTACCAAGACTTAATAATATTCAATTATGATTTAATAAGAATAATTAAGTCCTTAGGAAACCTTGGTAGTCAATTAAACCAAACAAAACAATAACACCCTTAAAGTCTATATGGGCAAAAATGTGCTCTAAGCTTAGGATAAGTTTGTATAAGACCTAAAGGTCATACCTATACCTTATTTATATGTTTAATGAACATTAAATCAATTACTAAAGAAAACCAAGCTTGAAAACAAGTTAAAATACAAAATGTGCTTTAAGGTCTTAAAGCACATTTTTGAAAAATTGTCTTGTAAATGGGTTTTGAGTGGCTAAATGTCCTAATTACTCTTTAATTAACATGTGTACTACGTATTATCACATTAGGAAGTCTAAATCAATGGGAAATCAAAAATTTCACAACTATGTGCCTTAGTTTATGAATAGTAACTAAAATAAGCTAGTTTATAACATAAGTCAATATAAGTAAGTTTTGGTCAACAAAGACTATTATACCCCTAAGAAGATGATGGGGGCCTGTTTTTTATATGGTGAGTCACCAACATGTAAAAAAATCAATTAAGGAAAGGAAGGAAAAGTATGTAATAGGAAGAAAGTTACTTTATAACATAAATATCTTGTAAAAGCAAACACCTCATTTCATTTCTTCCTTTCCCACTCACTTCCACCGTCTCCAACCTCCCTCTCTTCTCCATTCTCGGTTTGCTACAGCAAACCAAGCCATCTCCATCTTTGATGCTTGTAACTCATGACTCCATGGTCCAAATTCAATTTCAAGACCACCATCCTTCTAGTTGGAGCAAGCTCTACACTTCTATCTTTTCAAATCTTCAAAAGCCTCATTTCGGTGCCATGGAGATTCACCATTGAAGGAGCTTGAGCTCATATTTTCATGCCTTGTCATTCTTCTTGGCTTCAAGGTAAGGAAAATCAAAGAAAAACAATCAATTTCCTCTTAATTTTTATGTGACCGAAAATCACCATTTGATGGTGTCTTCTCTTGTTCTTTCATAGCTCCATTTCAATCTTCAAAGGACTAGGAGGAGTCCTACCTTGTTTCTTAATCAAGTCCTCTTTCAAATTCCAAAGGTAAATGTCATTTTAGTGTATTAAAAACACTTATGTTAAACTAGGGTTTGTATATGAGTTTAAGTATGAATTCTTAAGCTCATTGCCTTGTGTGTGTGTGTGGATAGAAGGTTGACAAGCAATCAAGGTCCTTGCCGAATTTTAAACAAGGAAACAAGAAATAAGTTGTGAGGAAAGGAGGTAAAGTGCTAACCTAATGTAGTTTGAATGCATTAGGAAAAATGAGCTTAAGTTATTCATTAAAACTACTTAAGGAGCTAATGGTAAATGTTAGTAAAATGCTCTCAAGGAGTTTATTAAGGGCATATGTGATGTTGAGTGTATCTGATGTTACTAAGGCTTTTTAGCCTTCACATACCATAATTTGATATTTAAACCACATATCAAGGTTTGGGGTATTTCATTAAGGGCCTAAGCGCCATGATTTAAGGACCTAAGTGTCAAGCAATTTAAGTTTATGCACTATATTGTGATGTAGTGTAGTTTAAGGATTTAGATGTGTGAAAGGAACATTCTTTGTGAAGATGAGTGTCTTGGATGGTGAAAGGATGAAAAACAATGTGTTTGTGTGTATTAAATGAATAAGGGTTCTTGGTTATATTAAGGTGAAAAATTATGTGTTTTGGGTGTAAGGTGATACAAGGGAAACTATGTCAAAATTTGGTTAATGAACAAGGAGTTTTAGGTGTTCAAAATGATGTTTGGTGACCTAGGTTGTACTAGGAATGATTAAGGTTTAAATTGGTGAAAGAAGGTGAAATAAGGTCTTCTTAGGAGTTAAAATGTCTTGGGTGTTATCTTGGAGGAATTAGGATGCAAATGAGAATTTTAAGGATACTTCAAGATCATGGTGAGTTGTGTTAAGGATTTATACAAGTTTTAGTACCAATGAGGAAGTAAGGTGTTGTAAGGAAGATGTGTGAACTTGTGGAGAAGATTCTTGGAAGGACATAAAGTATTTATGGTGGGCTAAATATAGTGTGGGAACATGCTATAAACCTAAGGGGGAACATTATAAGTGTTGGGCATTTAGGCAAGAAATGAGTAAGTGTTTAAGGGTATAAAATGAAGTTTTTGGCACGTCCGAACTACCGTCCGGACTTGGACGTTCGGACATGCCCTGTTGCGTTTAAGTTTTCTGAGCTTCGACCAGTGTCCGAACTACCGTCCGAATTTGGAAGTTCGGACACACCTATCTCTATTTTCTGGTTGGCCTCGAACAGTGTCCGAACTTGGGAAGCTCGGACGCATGTTCGGACATTCGTCAGTTTGCACCCTTTTGAGCCTCGAACAGTGTCCGAACTTGGGAAGTCCGGACACAAGTTCGGACAAGGTGTTGTTTTGACCAAAAACTTTGTTTAAGGTTAGAAAATGATATCTAATGATGGGGATTGATAAGTAATGATGTTATGAGATTGTTAAGGACATGTTAAGTGAGTTCTAATGATAGTTGAGTGGGTGAAAAGTTGTATTAAAATGTAAAGGTAAAACAAGTTAAAATGTAAAGTTATTTAACTGATTAACGGGAGTAAGTCATGAGCATTAGACTTTAAACAGTCATGTCACTCCGGTGTTAATGAAAGTAAATGTAATGTTACCAGTTGTTCAAAGATGTTACGGGGAACATGTGATGGCACGTTAGAGTGAAACCCCGGTGACAGGTATGGTTTTCTTGTAACCTGTGTCCTACCGGATTACACCGGCTTGTATGCCAATGTGTTTTTCTGTGTGTTTGCCACCATGTAAGATAAAACATGTAATAAGTTTATAGTAATTCATTTATGTGGCGTGTTCAATTCCGATACCGTTTAACCTCGAAAGTGTTAAACCTTAACTAACCAAATCTAGGATCAATAAGAGATCAGTATTCGGATTTAACGACCCGAACCATGGGACGTTCTAACCACGGCTATGCGTGAGTTAATTGTGTGATGTTTGTGTGTGAATGTATGGACCTCCCTTGTGTTTTAACCCAGTTGAATACCTTATGGTGTGTGGGTGTAATAGGTTCCATAATGGAGCTCTAACTGTTTACTTATAAGTATATATGTACTAATGGGGGGTGAGGAATCCGGTCGTTCCGGTCGCGCGTTGTTTGGGAGTGGGTATCCATCCTTGCTTTACCTTCCTCTCTGTTAAGGTTGATTTCATTCTTGGTCTTCAATCTCCCACTAGCTTACTCCAAAGCTTACCTATCCTGACTTATGATCGGCCTAGGGGGAATATGTGTTTGTGTGGTGTGTTCGGGTCACTATATCCGATCCATCTTAACTTGAGTTACTCGTCCGACTATTAGGACGGTAATGAGTGTTGTATAACGAGCTTAACATGAGGGTAATATCATTCTCTAGGCTCACAAGTGAATTGACTAAGTTTTGGTCAGTTCCTAATGAGAACTGTTCCCGTTATGTTATGTGTTATTGTTGTACTGCAAAACCTGTTGCGATGTTATGTTATATGTACGTTGAAGCGTGAAATGTGTTGTTATGTGGAGCACGTGGATCATGGATATGAGTCCCAGTTTATTATAAGACAATTTGGAGTATAACCCGAATAGTGGGTAAGTGTCGACTATTAAGGAAATAGCTCCATTAGAGGAGAAACCCTCAAGGGTTAAGGAACAAATGAGTGGGCTAACGAGTTTTGTTGTGTTGATTGATCTGTTGAATGCCGTTGTTGTGGGTATGTAATGTGTTATGTGTTTACAGTTTACATGCATGATTTAAATATAATCAACCGCATGCTAAGACGACAAATAGTTGTGCGTGGCCCGGTAACATGCGGGCTGCGGGATTACCATACTAGCAAAGGTGCTGAGCCCCTGGGGGGCCACCCTTTCTCTTCTTTTTCCTATTTCAGGTACAAGGAGCTGGAGGTCGTTCGAGAGTAGGACGGGGTAGTCGTTTGTACATGGGTAGTCATTTAAGTTGTATACGTACAGTAGGTGTAGTAAGACCGAAATTGTTATCGGCATTAGTTTGTAAATACTCGGTACAGTTGGAAGGTATATGTACGTTGATGTTGTTATTGGAAAGGGACAGTAATGTGTCGTCGCTCGGGAATCTAGTCCATCAGACCGATACAATGTATATGTAATAGCCTTGTTAGCCACGTGGGTGGTTAACGGCGTGCAACACCAACGAGTTAAGTAATGTGATGAAGTATGTTTTCCGCTGCAGTTTGATGATAAGTGTGTTGTTGTTAGTTGGGGTGTTACATTCTTTCTTTTCTTATCTGGGTACATAAACACTTTCCTCTCTGCTCCAGCACAACTCCTCTCTCCCTCTGATTGCAGTAGCCAACAACAACTGCAACAGTCTGCTCTGTTCTGTTGGGTTGCGGTTAACAGAGAGTTCCCACAAGCAGCTACAATCTCATTCCACTCCATTGAACTACACAAGTAGAGTGCTCCTTTCCCTTTCACTGATCCTGAACTACAACAGCAAGGGAGAAATGATCATTAGCGAACAAACAGATCCACTCCCTGGGCATTCTCCCTATTCTAGTTCGTAAGAAACCACCAGGATACAACAACAGCAAGAGGAAAGCTCCATCGCACTACAGCAACACACCTCTTCCCTTACTTTCTTTCTGCCCTCTTGATGCTAACGTGAAGCCTCTACTCCAGCCTTTCTTTGAGCAAGGAGACGGCACCAAACCGCGCCCTGGAAGGAGCAGAAGAGTCGGCATACTAAGAGCTCATGTTGACGTCGGCAACAAGCAAGATGGTTCCCTTGTTGATAAACGCCGAGGCTGGTTGCAGGAAGGTTTCAAAACCATGGTGAACTAACCGACATGAACACATGAGTACGTAAGCTATCCCCCCCAGCAGTTTCATGCGACAAAAACTATACTGAAACTCTCCTGGATGTAGTGATCATGACTCACCTAAGTCCCCTGCACCATTGCAAGGTGCCGAGTATTTGAAATCGTAAAGAGAGTGCGGCTGGTGAATGTTGCTGGAAACTTATCAACTAAGGTAATGGTGAATCACCTTCTCTCCTAATGCTTTGGATGTTGCTAACTAGATTTTGAGTGGAAACCGAGGAGATTATATATGTGGAGTTATAATACCACTGAGTATGGTTTATGCATTGTAATGCGGGAACAGATAATATGCAGTAATAATGGTATTACACGTATTAACTGGGTTGAACAATACGTAACCAGTAGTAGTTATAGATTAGACATACAAATATACATATGAAGCTACAATGCACAATGTTATAGTACATACATGTGTTACATTGGATTTATAATACATACAAGTAAGGTGTATAGTATACATGTGTAATACTGGGTTTATAAGTCATACACAGTATATATATATGTGTTAGTACGATTAAGAATACAAAATTTGAGATTGATATAAATTAGGATGGAAAAGAAAATAATAATAATTGATTAAGTGTATATGACTTATCAATGCTAAAAATGTGTAGAAAAATGGTTTAGAAGACTGTATAAAGTTTGTATACCGTGTGTTAGCATAGTTTTAGTGATACTCGAGTACTATCTTAAAGTAACTACTATGCTTATTTTTAAGGCCATATATCTCTAAGCCTTGTTAAAATATTAATTTGTGATTTAAATAGTCACTAATACATTTATGAGGTTATATGAAATTCTGGTGTAAAAACTATCATGATGGTAATATAACTACTTGGGAATATCTTAAAATATAGATATATTTATAAGCTTGCTTCATGGCTTAAACGAAATTTTAAAACTATATATATATATATATATATATAATATATATATATATATATATATATATATGCTATACATATATATATCATTATAAATAAATAAATCAAAAAGAGGTCAAAGTGTGATAAAAGGAAATATAAGGTATAAATGGTAACAACGACTAAGAGGATAGCCCTCCGGATTTTTCTAAGTATAAACTATGCATCTTATAAAACAGAAGGAGTAAATTGGAAACCAGGAAACCATGGGGTATTTCATAAATACCATCAAATTGGTCAAAGAATAATTTAAGTGGTCAACCTTGTCCACCTATGAAGGTTACCCAATATAAAATGATAAGGATAGGTATCCTAAGTATTTAAAGGAATATTAAGTCAAAAAGGAATAACAGAAATTACTATTATGGGAGTATATGTAATTAACAAAAAAATGTTGGGCATAAATGGAGATTTTAACATTTGAAAGAATTAGTATATAAACCTATAAAGGTTTTAGAAGTTTAAGTAATAATATAAATCAACTAAGAGGTATGACATGAGGTTTAAATAATTATAGTGGGCTATGATGTAATTAAGAGGAAAGTGTGGGTGAATGGTCAATGAGGGTAAACTTGTAACAAGTCGATGCTTATGAATACCCTAAAACACTAGCTAGAGGGAAGGGCTTAGTTAACGTGTAAAACGACAGTGTAAATGTCCAAGGAGTAAATAAAAGTCTAAGGTTAATACTTGGATAGTCGTTAAGGGACTAGTATAAGTTGGACACCCAAAAGGTTACCTAAGGAATAGCACCCGATGAAATGGGACAAACTAGGAAAATGTCACTATGGTCGTTACATGAAATCATAAACTGATATGTTGTTTAATTAACCTTAGGCCCGTAGCGAACGCCAACCGGGACCCCGTGTGTGAGACAACTCTTGCTTCTAAATAAGGTATGGACATGTGTGGTTCGTATGTTGCCGTGTTACACGGCTTGTTTGCTGTGTGTCTTGTTTGACAATGACCACAAGACTAATACATGAAAACGGATGTGTGTTTACCGTGCTTACCTGTCTGCTGTGAGCTTGTGTAAAGCATGTGAATGGATTGCTTATTTATCTTGCTTATTCGTGTGCTATATTCTTGTTATACTTTGCTCGCGCGCACACAGTAACTTAATCACTTCTCGGTTACGAAAGACTACGTGACGAAACTCATTGAATGTCACAATAACCAAGGAAAGTACATAAATCAAGAAAACTCCTCTTAACTATAGAGGGATACTATTGACACCCACTATGGTGTTGAGCTACCAACGATAATGATAAGCCAATACCAGTTAAAATAAATAGGGAGACGGACCCTTTGTATCCGGGGCAGAGGCCCATGACAAAAAATATAAATAGGGATACGTACCCTTTGTATCCGGGGGCAGAGGCCCGTAACATTAAAGATAAATATGGAGAGCTATCCTGGGGTCTAGAGATGACCCCTCTTTCTCGACGCATGACGCCAGGACTGGAGGAGTAGCGGGCACATCCTGGGGTCTAGAGATGACCCCTCTTTCTCGACATATGACGCCGGGAATGGAGGAGTGGCTATGGAGAAGACATTCTCCAAATTGTGGTGATAAGAGAATTCATAAATAATCCTTAAAGAAACAAGGAATGATTAGCACCCACATATTAGAGTCTCGAGATCTAATCTATATTCCCTGACTTGGTGCCAATAAAGGAAGACTTGTGTCATTAGACCAAACAAATAAGGAAACAACTCACAAATGTGATCCTTTAAGAAACAAGGAATGAATATCACCTACATAATAAAGTCTCGCGATTTAACCTATATCCTCTGACTCGGTGCAAGAGAAGGAAGGAAAACTTGTGTAATGAGAACAAGAAAACCATACGTAATCTCTTGAATGATCCCATAGTGAGGGTCGACGGTATAATGTACCTACGCACACGTCCTATAAATTACTTGATTGTTGTTGCTACATTAACAGCTTATTGTGCTGGGTGGCGTGTTGATGCTGCTATGCTACTTACAAGTTGTGCTTGGTTCTTGTTAATATTGATATGCTACCTTCAAGAGTGTATGATATCATGATGTGTTGTGGTGTGCCTTACTGCTTTATTATAGCATGTAAATTGACTTAATAATGTTCGACCAAGTAGTCCTGTGGCCCGGCAACATACGGGCTACACACGTTCATACTCAGCGTAGTTTGCTGAGTCCTTTACACCCAATTTTTTTCAGGTATTGTGTCAAACGATAACGGAGCGTAGGCAGGATGGCTACCATGGGGGTAGTCCATCAGGGCATAACTTTTGAATTGTGTAGTATGTTTAGTGTATGGGTTGTTACTAAACCCGAGATGAAATTCTCAGATTATGATTTGGTATTTTTATTGTAGACACTGGGTATTTGGAAATGGTATTTTGAGTTGTATATGAGTTTTGCTTGAGGACGGTTTCAGTCATTCAGACCATAACTTGATGTTGGTAGTATGGTTGTGTCAACCACGTGGGTGGTTGGCGTCTGTGACACCTGGATGGAGGTTATACTGTTGCGTAGTTAACCATGATGTTATTTAGGCGCGACGTTCGTATTGTTGGATGTTTATTCAGGGTTGTTACAGAAAGTGGTATCTACGCTCTGATGACTGGAACAAGAAATACCGAGTTTAGGAATTCTGACAATGAGTTAAGGGTTGGGGCAGTACGTGATCGAGGCGCGTTAGCTAGGAGTCTTCCCAGTAATTAATGGATACCCAACAGACACCTACACCCAACCTCTACGTCCCTAATGTTCTTTAAAATTCAGAGAAAGAACGCCAGAGAGGTAGAAAGTCTCCTCATACTCAGGAAAACCCGATCTGGCAATTACTTAATGTCATACAATCAATCCGTGGAGAAAAGACTATACTATACAATAGACGTTGCCAAAAGGATAATACCCGTAGAGGACCAACTTTAGCGGTAACTTGGGTCGACATGCTTAGCAGTCGATAGGACCCTACCTCACAGGCAAAGAGGACCGAAATACCCCAAAATTTATGGAATGAATCAAGCTCAAATAAGCAGTTAATTAAGCCAAGATTGGGATTGAGATAAATTATTCAGTTCATACACTTGAGAGGCTAATTTTAGAAAACCTCTCGTAAAACAATAAAAAAATAAGAAAATATAGTTTGAGACAAAAATTACACCATAAAATTGGTACAATCTTTAATGCTTAATGAAGCATGACACCATTCTATACACTAAAACATAATAGTTCGGGATTCAATAAATTCCCTGCTCCATCTCACGTTTCTCTTCATTCTCTGCATTATCTGAGAGACACAACGCCTCAACTAGCAATCGGTACGCATCGCCACCACCTCTTTTCTTCTTCTTTTGAAGTCTCTCAATCTCAGACAATTAAAACTGATGACCATAACTGGTCATTCCCGTCTGCTTCTACCACCGGCGAACGAGGAACATACATACCAATGCCTCCTTCATTCTTTTCTCGTTCGAGTTGTTTTACCCCTTTGGAGCCCAGCTATTGTCCCATTAAGGACAAAATATTGCTTGTCATTCTTCTGCCGTACGATAATATACCATCACACCATTTAAACGAGCAACAAGCTTAACAATATAAAAGTGCAAATCAAGTCTGGAAGTATGTGCAATATCTAAACAGTTATCCTCAAACAATATTTGCAATTTCCTGAAATAAAAAAAAAGAGATGCGCTGATATAAGGATCACAAACGGATCCCTCGAATATTTAAGGGAAGAATTGTACAACAGAAAGTTAAGTGTCAAACATGGATGAACACATTCCAAAAGAGGAATTGTTAGAATACCAGCAAGCAATGTCGCTGATGGCTGAAAAATTCGGTTATAATAAATAAACCCTTTACATCGTCTATTATATTTCACTATGACTATGAGAGAACCGATACGAAGCGTCACTAATTAATACAGTGAAAGCACGAGATTGAAAACTCTAGTTCCAATAATCGGAATACTCACAAGACATGCCTACCAAAGAACGCTTGGATCCATATTTGTCTGAGCTTTAACTGAGCGTCCCAGACATGCGTAAGACCGTGACAAAAAGGAAGTTAAATTTTGGAAACACCATTCTTAAGTAGCAATTATCAAATGCATACAATTCTTAAAATCCATACCAAATCTTAGCAGAGATACCTCAAAACCTCAACCGGCTGTAAACTTCTCAAGCAGATTATCCAACTGCAAGATATTCACTTCATACATTTTAATCAGGGTACCAGCTACTACAACGCGCTATATCATTGTACACTCCAACATAACCCCATAAATTTGACTCCTATGTAAATGTCTGAACAACAATCTACGAAACTGCTATTATGGTATAATGTTTCCAAAACACATCACATTTGAATGACCAATATTAAAATATATATAAATACAATTGTGGAGAACGACCCCATTAATTTTGAGGAGGTTATGATAACAATAATAATGACGAATAGGCCAAGAATGAGCATCTAATAAGATTGGTAACTTAGTAAATATAACCTAGACGAAGACGGTCGATGCGTAAAATCAAGGCGACCTTGGATAAGTAAGGCTAATGGACTTTTAATCAAAGGCAAACTTCACCGAGTAAAACGTAAATAAATAAACACGTGGAACACTGAATGTGATCTAGCAAACTGATCATACGAGGATATACATACACATCAGAGAAGACTTGATATCAGTAAAACCCAAGGAGTAAATGAAATACAATTAAAGGAGGTCACGACTAGTAAGTCAAACACACCCGACCTGAGTTAATGTTATAACTTAATGGCCGAAAATAAATATTAGGATCTTAGTGGTGGTAATCCCTGAATACTTACCGCTAGTTTGGTGGATACACACAAGAAATAATAATGAAGAGGTAACAGAAGGGTTACATGACCAGAAGAGATTAAGAGAGGAATCTGAACAACAAATTAAATTTAACAAGACTATAGATAGTCCAATCAAAGAACTAAAATTGGTAATATGAAGTCGGATGGAAGAGGACCTAAACGGTCAAACAAGATATATAAGACCAGCCGAAATAACTAGGCACTCCAACGAGGGATAGTCCTAACTCAATCGAATATTTATGAATAATTGGGTATTGGAAGTTGGAAATTGTCAACAAAATCAATGGATGGGCTAAGATAATTTATAAGCTCAAGGAAATAGTAATAATGTGAAATCATGGAAGTATACAATCGTATATCCCATCGGCGAACACAAAAATTTATGAGACTATAAGTATACGTGAAGGAACATGCATATGTACATACGGTACGAGAATTTTATATATACACTTTATAAGAAGAACTTGGAAAATCAGGAGGATATAAACATATGTAATAGGATATCATAAACCTATGGGAACAATCATGTGTGGATAAATATAAATCAAGAAGATTATAACACATGGGTATATATATATACACGGATGGACAAATATATATATGTACACACCTAGAGGTCTGTACAGTTAGAGGATTTGAAAGACTAATCTAAAGGCTTAGATGGTGACACTAGTCAATGAATTGATTGTCAGAGGACTAGAAACGAATGGGATAAGAATTCAAATGTGAATAATTGTTTGATCGTGTAAATCGGACGTGCAGAGTTGAACTCGACCCTGGCCAGGTCGAGTGACACTGAGCACAAATTGGGGTTAAGGGGTAGTCCAACACTTACGCTGATCACGTCAGTGTTGGATAATTCCCGAAACCTCCTACAAGAGGACACATGAACTACAAATAAGTGGGAAATCTTACAAGTCAAGAATACGAAGGTACGAAAGGTGGGATATCGGTGTTAGATGTCTCGAGCGGGCAGAATACATTTGTACATTATTCAAAAAAATATACTATCGCAATCAATTGCAAAACGTAACCAGTAATAGTCAATTATTTTAATTCCTACGAACACCAGTGATGTTAAGGGAACTAAATATCCTATGCTACACATAATCATAATCGGTAATACATACCAAACATGTTGTTGTAACAATGACACGTCAAACACTAAGAACTAAAATCGTTACTACAGAACATAAATGAATTAAAACCAAAAGGGTCAGCGAGGAAGAACAATTCAAATGCTTAAAAGTGCACTAAAAAAACACACATAAACTTCTGACCTCCAGAGTAAATGGATACACAAGCTACAATCCACCGAGATTATGTATAAATTAAAGTATCCCATGTCGGTCAAGAGACTTTTACTCCTATACTATTAAGTCATGCACTACCTTGAGAGGTATAGTGAGGGAAAACTAAACCTGAAAGTTATCAGAGTCGCACAGCAGAAGCTGGTGGACCATATTTCACATCTTCAAGTCAAATAACAAGTGACATATCGGCCAATATCTTAGACCCAGAGAGGCTAAATCCGAATCCGTGTTAGATCGGTATGGAAACCGATAAGAATTCTTGAGACAGAAACCAAGCCATTAACATGGTCAAGGCCTTAGATGAGATTATACTGCGAGCTACATCGCATAGGAACTAGAATACTCCATGAGAACTAAACAGCTAGAACCAAGGTTCAAGGATGATATAAAAAGGATTACGTGGGCGTAATCCATTTTTAAGGGGGGTAGGCGCGTTGCGTTTTTACTTATTATTACACGGTTGTGGTGTTGATTTGGGTGCTATGTCTGAACTGTGTGTGGATTGGTTTGAATGCATGGTAGTCCCGAATGAATGACTTGTTCATCTGGTTGCTATGAGTGCAGTACATAAATATTATTGGTACATTTCAGTATTATTGAGCCACAGATGTGGCGTGGTGCTTATAAGCACAAAAGGTGAAATAGAACTGTGGAACTTGCGGGACATGATCCCTTGGTTAGAGAGAACATATTCAGGACTTAATCTTTGCACTGTGTGTGTTCCTACAGCCACGTGTTGGTTGTGTGTATGAGATTGTTATGTGTGTGTACGTACGCTCGGTTAGGAATGAATGTGTGTATTATGGCTTACACCTCAGATTGTTATTTGTACATTGCTAATACCTTAGACTACTTTGAAAACTTGTGAGAAGCCATTATTGTGGCATAGTGCTTATGAACACACTTGGATAATGAGAATTATGAAATATGGGACTTGATCCCTAGGATTAATAAGAATGGAAAACATCAGTTAAGGAAGTAACAACTTCGGGACGAAGTTCCTTTAAGGGGGGTAGGCTGAAATACCCCAAATAATTAGCAGTTTAAATTAGTGAAGTTTAAATTAAATCATGTGCAACAATTAAATAAGCCTTAGGTATTTAAAATATAGATTCAACGGGCTTCACCGCGTATACATATCGCGTACGTGATACGCAAATATAAGCTCATATGAATAAAATCATAAATGCGAGGAGATTATCGAAAATATCGCGTTATATATTTTTGGACATATAATAATGTACGAACAATTAAATTTGTATATACATGTCCGAAACTGACAACGTTACGTTAATACGGTCATGTACTATATATGTACGTTTATGAAAATACATATACATAGCGTTACAATTTTACAAACGTCGTATATAAAATAAATAACGTCGCAGAGTTACATATACCAAAAACGCGACAAAATAAATAGGGGGTATATATAGACATGTACGTATAAATAACTATCAACGTAATAAAATGAGGTAGTCGCGTATAAAATTAATAACGCGACGTATATTATATGGTCTCACATATATATAAATAAGCATGTATAACTTATACAAAAAAAGAAAGAAAAAGGAGCAAAGATGCTCCCGCTAAGGTTCAAACCCCGTACCTCTCGTATGCCTAGTGAACGTCTTAACCGGATGAGCTGTGCTCAAATTCAGTAACTTATACCCAAGAATAAGAACTAGTAATATGTCAACCAAGCTAACTACCAAAAAGGGGAAAACATACTGTGGACATATTTCCTTGCCTGCCACCAATGACAGTTACCTCCCTATTCCCTTCTGGTTACACGCCCCCACCTCTAAACTCACTACCAGCCCCAAAACTGAAACAGAGCACCATCTCCCACATCCCCGATTTCGTAGCAGTGGCGCCAGGCACCAGACACCACCATCTTCATTTTTTTCTTTTTCAGAGTTCTCCTCTCCTTATTCCAGTTACCGGCACATGCTCTGGAGAAAGGGCCATCAAAAGAAACGAGGCATATCGGCTCCTCTCTGTATGGCTTCGACAGCGACTGAAACAAACACTTCCCACTGTTCTCGAATTAGCAACAGCATCAACGACAAACTCCACGTTCTTGTGCTGCACACCGCATGTCACTGCTAGAAAAAAAAGAATAAACAACACCCCTTTAAAAACGGTTATATTGTAAATCATTTTTTTATAATAGGCGGGACATCTTAATAAACGCTTTGCTTAGAAAGCGTTGTTTATGTTATGACGCCAAAGACAAAAACAACGCTTGCTTACAAAGCGTTCTATAAGAGATACGTATAAAAACGCTTCTCAAAAGAAGCGTTTTTATGTCTTTTGGGCGCGATAACATAAAGAACGCTTTAGCTAAGAAGCGTTCTTTATGCGATCGTAAGTAGCATAAAAACGCTTCTTAAGTGAAGCGTTCTTTATGTTACCTAAATTATAAACAGTTTTCGCCCTCCCGCCCTGTCTTCTCATCAGTCTAATCGCGACTGTTCCCCTACCCACCCACTCTCTGTAAACCTCGCTCTCACTCCATGTAAACGTTGCTCTCCCTCTGTAAAAAACCTCTCTCTTTCCGCTTTATCTCCTCTCAATCGAAACCCAGAAACATCACAATATTTGCCGCCGCGGCGCCTCTTCTCTTCCCTCCCGATAATCGATCTTCTATCTTCCGGCATTGGGGCGATGAAGGCAGCCATGCATGCGTAGATCGATATCGGTGCCTCTCGCTATCGGTAATTTTGCCCTCATCTACGAACAGATCTATATACATTAGATATATATATATATACATGCCTATCCTTTTTTGTCATAGATATAATCTTTCGATTAGTAATTAATGTTTGCAAAATCGCACGAACAGGACATACATGCCCTGTCGCACGCACGGCGCCTCTGGATTACAACCCCAACTAGCGAAAGAACAACATACATGCGCGGTAGATCTTTCGGCTCTATTCTTGGGCTGATGAGGTATTTTTGCAAACCAAACTTCTTAATCAGGAAAATACATGCTCTGTTTGTTTGGGGTTAAGACGTCTGTTTGTTTGGGATTAAGGCGTGAAATATATTGTGTGTGTATTGTTTGGGAATAATTTTGCATGCAAACCATATGCGGCGCGCATTTGTTGTTAACCTATGTGTGCTTGCAAACCAAACTAGCTTGTTAATTAATTAGGAACATATATACTCTGTTTTTTTGGGATTAAAGGCGTGAAATAAAGTGTACGCGCGTGTGTTTGGAATAATAATTTTGCATGCAGACCAATGGACTTGCTGGTTTTTACTATGTGTTGATTGTTGTTAATCAAGGGCATATTGTTGTACTATGTGCTGATTTTTACTTGCTGGTTGTACAATTATGGACTTGGGAATTAATGTGTAATATAATGCGTTTCGGCATGCATACAAATATAGTATATATGGCGAAATTAATTTGGTTAGATGATTATAGGTGTATTAATTAATGCTATATATTATATTATATAGCCTAGGGTGCAAATATTATATGACTATAGGATGTATTAATTAGTTACAAAGACATAGCATTACGGCAGCTTGCCTGACGTATTCCCCTTCCCCATATTGCTTTTACCTTAACATCCACCCAGAAGTTTATCTACGTTTCTACCAATACCAACATCAAAAACTTATAAGTTCCTTCACATTCTTCTCAGATTTGTTATCCGGTCAAGCTAGGCATTCCAATTAACCCTCTAATGTTTTGGAAATCTATATGACCACCATTGGCCATATTAGAGACCTCTAGCGCTACTTACAGCTTCTTAATTTCTTGTAGTTATTATTTTAGTATCTCTTTACATTTTTTGGCTAGCGCCTATGACCTTCGATCGGCATCAACCTATAATAAAAAAAAATGAACTCGGATGGGCCCACCAACTTTATTTTCCTTCACGACCTTTCTTCTCTCCTTTTCGATTCCTTTAGTCACCTCTGACTAGTATGTATGTTGTAGAAGCTTCAGTAGACCGAGCAATCAGAACTGGACAGCACTGAAACATCACAGAGAAATTCGGATAAAAAGTTAGATGAATTTGGCCAATGTAGACGGTTCCTGCCTCTGTTGAAGATGAAAGTACCGACGATCATGATGATTCTTCTACTGATACAAAAGAGACAGAAGAAGAAAAACATGGTACAAAAGAGACAGAGGCAGATATAGATGAAAGGATGAATGAGAACTCAGAAACAGAGAGGTTGAAGAAATAGGCTAAATAGTTAAGTGAGGCTGCCACGAAGTAGAGCCCGGTGGCGATTAATGGATTACTGGCATACTTCATAACCTTGAATGAAGAAAATGGTTTTCTAGAATAGTGGTATCAGAAGGATAAGAGGAAATTTAGTCAATTATATGGTGGCATGGGGGACTATATGAAGATAAAGTGGTACCACATCTCCCGGTTGATGAGTATCATGTGTTATAGATGGAGATGGAGATGGAGAAGGTAGACACTTCTCCATCTCCTGTTTCGATTGGATCTTCTTTAAGTTTTGAACATCGATAGGTCTGAGAAATCTTTAAACGCTAGGACATGACTGTCTGTAGATTGCATGTAGTCATTTGGAATACTAGTCACACTGTTGATGTGGGGTGCATCGTATCTTTTAAAAAAAACCAGATGAAGGTCCCTTGGTAATTAAAATGATTGAGAGATCCCCCCTAAGTATGATTCCCCCTGAGTTTGCATGTTAAGCGACTTTAACAAATGATAGCAATAAGTGACAGTTTTTATGCACAATAAGTGACAGCTTTTATGTTATACTGTAACCTTAGTAGATAACTTTCTACTATGGTTATAGTATAACATAAAAGATGTCACTTACTGTGCATAGAAGCTGTCACTTATTGCTATCAATAAGTGACAGCTTCTATGCATAATAAGTGACAGCTTTTATGTTATACTATAACCATAGTAGAAAGTTATCTAGTAAAGTTACATTATAACATAAAAGTTTCACTTATTGTGCATAGAAGCTGTCACTTATTGCTATCATTTGTCAAAGTCGCTTAACATGCAAACTCAGGGGGAATCATACTTAGGGGGAATATCTCAATCTTTTTAATTGCCAAGAGTTTTTCATCTAGTTTTTTTCAAAAGGTATGATGCACCCCACATCAACATGTGTGGCTAGTATTCCAATTGATTGCATGCAATCTACAGACATTCATGTCCAAGTGTTTGAAGATTCTCCGACCTATCGATGTTCAAAACTGAAAGAAGATGCGAATCCAATCCAAACTGAAGATGGAGAAGTGTCTACCTTCTCCACCTCCGTTTCCATCCATAAGTCATGAAACTCATCAACTGGCGATCTGGTACCACTTTATCTTCATATAGTCCCCCATGCCACCATATAATCGACTAAGGTTCCTCTTATCCTTCTGATACAACTACTCTAGAAAACTGTTTTCTTCATTCAAGGTCATGAAGTATGCCGGTAAGTCGTTAATCGCCACTGGACTCTACTTCTTGGAAGCCTCACTTAACTATTTAGCCAATTTCTTCAACCTCTCTGTTTCTGAGTTCTCATTCATCCTTTCATCTATATCTGCCTCTGTCTCTTTTGTACCATATTTTTCTTCTTCTGTTTCCTTTGTATCAGCAGAAGAATCATCATGATCGTCGGTACTTTCATCTTCAATAGAGGTAACAACTGTCTTAGCGAATTGGAAATTTCTTCTCAGGTACGTATTATAAGTACTTTTGTGTTTGAATTGGTGATTTTAATTATTTGCGCATGTTTGGATAAGTTTAAATGGTGCACTTAATCGCTTTTAATTTTGTTGTGCAGCTTGTTGATTTCTTCTCAACACTTATTCACAAGTCGATCGATCTGAAGTTTGCCAATAAGGAGAGGGCGCACACATGTGTTGGAAGCACTAAATTGATCAGAAGAAGTCA
Source organism: Limonium bicolor (assembly GCA_023374045.1). NCBI lineage: Eukaryota > Viridiplantae > Streptophyta > Magnoliopsida > Caryophyllales > Plumbaginaceae > Limonium > Limonium bicolor. The sequence goes on from CM041776.1 coordinate 56,729,747, forward strand.
TGAGTCTATCTTTTCTTTTTTTCAAATGGTTGTATTGTACATGTTATGATCGAAGTACTTGAACCATTTTTAGTATTTTGGTTACCATTCTTAGTATTTGGTTAACTAGCTAGTTACAAATGTTGTAGTTGATCGATACTACTCTTAAGCGTATGTGCGCTAGCTGGTATATATATTAATGCAAACAAGAGTACTGCTATTGATCTATATATTAATTAAAATTCACCAGTTTGGTTGATATGGTATATACAATGCAAAAAGGTTTTGAATGATTTTGTGATTTTAATTTTGTGTTACGCGGAGGTAATAAATTGTATAAAAATAAAAATATAAAAAAGACCATATAAGAAACGCTTATATGTATAAGCGTTTCTTATACTCTCATGCCAAATGACATAAAGAACACTTGTCTTGATAAGCGTTTTTTATAAATCTTCATAAAGAACGCTTATAGTAAGCAAGCGTTTTTTATAGTCGGACATAAAGAATGCTTTCACCTTGAAGCGTTCTTTATGCCTCGTAGATTCCCGCCCCCTTACCCGCTTTAAAAAACGCTTTAGCGATAAGCGTTCTTTTAAATTAATGTATAAATAACGCTTACAACGCGTTCTTTAAAAGGCTCGACCATTTGCGTCGCCGGCATAAAAAACGGTTATAAAGGGTTGCAAAAGACAAATAAAAACGTTGTTTATTCCTTTTTTTCCAGCAGTGTGTTCTAGGGAGGAAAACAAAAAAAAACGAGACTGCATTAGTAGCAATCTCTGAGAAAGGCGCTAACTTCCTCATTCTTTTCCCAAGCTACGAGACTGAACACACCTGGCACAAACTCTCAACTGCACCCACGTGAACGCATGAACAACAGCTATACTTGACCATCTTCAAACTCCCCTTCATTGACCAAACAGAAGAGGAAACCAATACCGAAAAGTGCTGCCCCTTCTCTTCATTTCTGGAGTGGAGAAAACGAGCGTAGCACACCACCTTCCTCTGCACGGACTTTCGAACAGATCAACAACTTCTTGCCCAAACTCTTGAACAGACCAGTACACACCCTCATGTTGTTCTTGTTTTCTTTTTCTTCCTGTCACAGCAACAATAACAAACAACCCAGCTTGAGTTGTCCCAGTAACCATCAACAACACACTCTGCGTGTAACACCCCTCATAACAATTACGTAATAGTCGCTCACGTGAACAGGAATTAAAGGCGTCTCACAGCGGAAGTAATTACATTAATAGAACTCACATGGGTGTTACTTGCCACCACTCGCCCATGCGAGTGAGGTAGCAGTACAACATCTTAACAAAATTAAACATAAGAATACAATCCGCAGTGACAACGAGATACCTCCTACATTTCTATCTAAATATCAACAGCACAACTACAGTGAGCATCTAAACATAATCCAACTCTTACAACCCCTTTCCAGTGGAATCATTTAATACATAACGAAGTATGAACGGTAAATCCAAAATCAATAATGTCCTAACTACCCAACCCCGCACTTCGGCTTCAACGTGTTCAGCAACCTGCGCAATAAGTGTAGTATCAGCGATAGCCGCTGAGTATGCCGGATCTGGACCCTATTGGTCACTTGTCATTTTTAACCGTCTTGATATTAGATTGATTTCATGCTTTGTCATTTTACAGATATAATAAATACTGTAACAACATGCATGATTAGGTAATCATTCATCCAATCCAAACAGTCATATATGGATATGCACATTACTGTCATACATCATGCAATACAATGGCATTGAGAACTCATTCATTGTATATTAATATCATCACATAGTATGAACTCATTCATCGTATATTAACATCATCACATGGTACATCACTCGGCCCTCTGGGCCTTCACATATGTTTGTTTAGGTTAGCACAGTCGGGCGTCAGTTAGGACAACCCGAAATATACACACTTGGACAGTAGTCCCACGTACACACAATGGTGCTCACTGCCCTGATCATCCGAAGACTCTGGGACTTATTCACTTTGCCTTTGTAAAGGCGTCCATTTAGGTGGCCAAGGGCCTGGTGCCAACGGTAGCACACTCCGCCTGACGATCTATCTAGGCTCGATCAGGATTTACTAGGGAAAACCCGATACGGGATATCCCAAGAGATCTCTACGCGCGACCAGCAGCCAGTGACTGTCTGGATTAAGGTACATCATCACATACATTCACACTCCACTGTTAGCTTTGTTAGTTAGATAGTTAGTTACAGTTTTTGTTATGGAGTACATCACTTAATTGATTGGCTGCCCTATGGGTCTTACGCATGCCTAGAATTATTCTAGGTAACATTCACTTTCGAGTCAAAGCTCTAGAGACCGACAATGTCGTGTCCCGTTCCTAAGTATTTTACTTAGGTTATAACTACGTACTTGTAATACTTAGTGTATTAAGTCAAGCAACAGTGGTCACAATCACACATTTCGCATATGTAGTTTTGTATAAGTCGATCTATAGTCGACATAGTATTAGTCCCGTAGGACGTTCGTGCATAAATAAATAATGCCTTGAACATAACTACACATCATACACATACATCACATACATACATCACATACATACATTCACACAAGTTATTTAACAAACAAATCCGAGCCCGAGGAATTCCTCAGGACAACTCGGATCAAATCCCTTTACATACCGTACACCGTTGACTAGATTCGTGCAGTGCAGTCCACTAGAGCTTTCAAGCGCGTACGTCGGGAATGCGATCTAGTAATACACGGAACACTAAGCGTCAATCCACATGACAGCACAATTCGGTATTTCCGAATAATATTTGAAATTCTAGTACCATGTCCCCAGACTTAACATTTGTTACTAGTTAAAGTATCGTTATTAATATTTGATGACCCCTTACTCGTTGTGTGAGTTAATACTCGGTTTACATTAGAGCATGAAACCTTACGTTATACACTTATGATACTTCACTAGGGTTTATTTATCAAACCAAGGTCCTATACTAACCTTAGTATTTTATGTCGTTATAGTTATAGTGTATAACTTTATATCTTGGTAAGTTTTTTTTATGTATGTATATGCATTTAGCATAACAGCTTGAATAACTATATCCCTAGTCACATAATATTATTTGTGTTACATCTTTTTCATAATGTTGTAAGGTACGATATTTTATGTGTCACTAGACTTTATTACAAGTGGCTTGGCCACTTAGGAATGTATCGAAAATAATATACACATGTGCCACATTTGAGCTCCTTTATTATATATTTTCATTACTCATAACACTACCCCATAACTTATAATATATTGTAGGTATTTAAATATTTTATAACACCAAAGATCTTGTGGTAAAATGTAACCCAAGCTCTTTTCACACTTGTTGATTATCGGTTATATATATATATATATGTACCTCTAATTTCCTTGCACAACTCAACTCACCATCCCACCATTTCCACTACAGATTAATAGGTTTATGACTGCATCACCACTTAAACACCCCTGTGAACTTGCTTATACAGAAGGTTATTCATTTCTGAAAACAGCTAGAACTGATGTACTAAGTTTGTTAAACTTTTCTCTTTCTGTTTTGTTTCTCATTCTCGGATTTGGTTTCCTTTTTCACTCCATCTTTCCCCTTCTGTTTAGTCACTCATTTTATGGTGTTATTACTATTTCTTTTCAATCTGTTATAGACACAGAACAACCCTACAGAATCTGAAACAGCAGAGACAAGAAAACCGAAACATCATTTGTTTATCCTTTCCTCAAACCTTTATTTTGGTTTTCTGATTGGTTTCCAACTTCTCTAACTATTACCCTACTCGGTGCCTGTATTAGGAAGAGGTTGAGCTTAAGGGAAAACTCAGAATAATGCTGTCATCATCACTGCACCTCAATTTACAGAAACTGGAACTGTAACACTGTATCACATGGTCTGATAACTCCACTTGCACTTGTAATTTGTTCACGGTTCTAGTTTGAGTTCTCCCTAGGTTACTTAGCTATCGGTATACATATCTTAGCACCGTTTTGACCACAAGACAGATTCATCACCATAATGTTTATACTCTTGACAGATTCATATACAGAAAAAGAAACAGAATGGCAGAACTGAAATCAAACTGTCAAGAACTCCTTTCTGTTCTCCTTCTGTTTAATTCTCAGTTGGTTTACAGTTTGTTTTTCTTCAAGGTGTTTACACACTTAGTTAAGTTAGTCAGCAAAGTTTAAAGTCCTTGAATCACTCAATTCCTCCTGCTTATGTCCTCTGCAATATATACAGAACTAGAAAATTCCCTGCAACTGTAACTGAAGTTATAAACTGATATATGCTCTCATTTTGTTTTCTGCCCATTGTCTAAACTGACTTATCACTCTCTCCCGTATTCATGAGTCGACATTTGAATTTTCTTTCATTACAACTCAAGTAGTTTAGGGTGTGATATTTCTTTTAAGTACCCTCAGACCCAAAACTACACAGACCACTACAAAACAGAAGTCTGAAATCTGAAACTATAACACTGCTATACTCTCCTCTGTCTCTTTTCTTTGTTAAGGAAATTGACTTCTAATCCTCCAAATGTACATATCCACTTAGTTCAGTGCACCAACAATGTTGCAGATTCAATATCAAGCCGCTACACTTCCTTAACACTTCTACACAGCAGTTGTACAGAAAACTGCACCTGCAGAGAATCTGAAACACAATCTGATAATAACCTTATCTAATCTCAACTTTATTGTATCCAACTGATGTCTAATCCCCCCAAAATGTTTCACCAGCCTAGCTAGGTGTATTAGCCATGATTTGGGTGTTTTAGTAAACCAATTCAACACCATTAAAACTCCTGTAAACCGGTTTCACAGAACAGCCAAATATTGAAAATCTGAAAACCAAGAAATCTGGGTATCCCCACTTCATTCCTCTTTTTAGTTTGTTAGACTGTCTTCTAGTCTGTCCCAAAGCACCTCCCTACCTAGTTAAGGGTTCTAGCTATCTGTTAGATTCAAAGACAACCCAAATAACAGCACACGCACATCTGAGAAGTCCTTTACACTAAACCTGAAACCTGAAACTGAAACTATGAAACTGATGCAATTTTCTTGTCTTCTGTTTTCCTTCTGCTCTTTAAACAGGTTTCAGTTTTTTTTTCTAGTTGCTTCCCCTTGGTTAAGTGGTTTTTCCACGAATCTAAATTCCAGAACAGACCAAGGACATGGTGATTAAAGTTACAGAAACAACCTAGTACTATCTGGAAGGAAACTGAAAAAAACTGGAACAGGTAACTAATACCTTCTCTTCTATTTTCTTCCCTGTTGGTTCACGGGTTTAAATTTCTAGTTTCCCTTAGATGGTCTAGTTACTTAGTTTAGCATTAGTTCAGGGTTTCCATTCCAATACAAATCTGTTACAGCTACTGAGAGGTTATAATACTGAAGTTAGGAAATCTGGACAGAACTGAAACATCAAGCTTATATTTATTTCCTGTTATTGTTTTTCTTTCTTTTAGAAATACTCCTACGCATTGTAGACTTAGGAATGTGCCTAGACAATGTTCTAAATGCATTCTTGACCCCATACTACCCGTACACTTCTCTGGGGAATTAGTATACAGAAACACAACATTTCAGAAACTGATATACTCTCTTCGTCATTTTTTTTTCTTTCTGTTTGTTCACAGATTAGATTTCTAGTTTTGCCCCAGATTGCCTACTCGGTTAGTTTAACTGTTTTATGAGGGTTTTAACTTCAAGAACAACTTGGTAGCATCAAAGCTTCATCCAACCCTGAGACTGGACAACTACAGAAAAAGAAAGAACTGAAAACAAAACTGAAACTGATGTATTGTGTATGTTTTCTGTGGTTGTTCCTTTTCTGTATCACTTACTAACTATCTAGCTCTGGAGTAGCTGGTGCATTAATCAAATGCTTCAGAATTTGTTGTTTATTAGGAGTGATGCCATACACTATCGACACCAGGGACAAAACATTACAGAACCTACAGTAGTTATCGGTTTTGAAGTTTACCTTGGGTTGAAATTCAGACCAGTGTGTCGCAGTCTATGGAGAGATTTCTTGTCGACTTTCTTTTGACAGAGGAGTACAGGCTTCAAGATTTCCAGTGCTCCACTCCTACCTAGCATGTATGGCTCTTACATGAGACAGGAAGAAGGTTGAAGAGAGACTGGTGCACTCGGGAAAAAAAAACAAACAAAAAAGGAAGCTTGTCCCATCATTTACCTCGCTAGTACTCTGGCATAGTCGTTCAGGCTTCCAGGGACTTGGGCACCAGCTCGATCAAACAGAAAGGGAGAGTTGGGAGACTTAGTTTACTGATAAGACAATGGAAGATACTAAAGTGAGTTGACAGTTTCTGGATCGAACAGAAACGAAGAAAACAGGAGAGCGATGCAACCCAGTAGCAATACCTTGCATGCAAGAATCAGAGGGGAGTGGAAGGAGTCTCTGAATCTTGTAAGGATTGGTGCATGCCCGGGGAAAGAAGAGGGGTAATCTGTGGATGTATGAGCTAAGCGATAGTTGCTTATTGATTCCCATAAGGTAGGCGTGAAAGTTTGCAAAAGAACAAACTGTTTCTGATGTGTTTTTGGCTGGAATCAAGATGGCGCAGGAATTAGTGGGGTATCTGTTGAGTAACTTCAACCAGGAACAACCTGGGAACTTGAGGAGTACGTGGGAATCAAAGGAGCAGACAGTTTCCTGTTTCACTGAACTTGCACAAACTGTGCGGTAAGCCGCAGGAAGTTATGGGCTGGATTAGTTCATTAGTTGCAGGGATTAAGGAGAGTTTGTGAAGAACTAAAGTGCTTGTCTCAAATTCTGAGACGTTGGCTTGAAACGGAGAGCAGATGTTGTTGCTCAAGTTGTTCTTGTCTTTGATCTACGGTATTACAGAGCGCAGGAGGAGGGAATGAAGATTGCTGCCTGGGTAATGAAGGCTGCCTCGGTTACAAGGAGGTATGGGTGTATACCAATAGTTTAGTGTCTGCAATTCCCCCAAGAGAATGTTTTGGAGTTGACAAGGAAGATCAGTAGTAAATTTAATCGGTTTCCATTGCAGGTATGCAGACAGTGATATTGGGTGGAGCTAACCCGTCTGTTTTTTCTTTCTTGTAGTTACCTTAGTAATCTAACTTCTAATTATAAATCGTCAGTAATTGTTACTGAATTCGAGCACAGCTCAAGCGGTTAAGGTTTCAGGATAGGTACGAGAGGTCTCGGTTTCGAATCCGGCTAGAGCATATTTGTTCTTTTATTTTTTTCAGCCACATTATGTCTATTTATTGCATATAAGTGACTTGTATTAACATGTCACGTTATTAGTCGTATGTACATATATATATATACGACTATTTCGTTATGTCCCGTTTTGGTTATAAGTACAACGTTAAAATCTTGTAACGTTATGTACATTTACATATGTATATCCGTATGTACATAAGTACCGTAATAATAAATTGTTCGTTTGTTCGCAGGTTATTACTTGCTTGATTATTTATACCTTAATATAGCTATTTATATATTAAAATAGCGTTTAATTATTTAGAGGTATTTCACTGCGCGAGCTCATTGCAAGTCCTCCCAGGTTTGGGCTTATTCTCTGCGCATGCACAACAGCTCCTTGTGCCACGATAGAAGTGATATTCCACTCCTCCTTGAGCTGGAAACCTACAATAGAGGAAAGAACTAAATAGAGAAAGAAACGGTAACCTGTTGCTACTGCCTACATGCCTTGTCTCGTTCTTTCTTTCTTATCTGGGTACATAAACACTTTCCTCTCTCCTCCAGCAAACTCCTCTCCCCTCTGATTGCAGTAGCCAAACACAACTGCATCAGTCTGCTCTCTCTGTTGGGTCGCGGTTAACAGAGAGTTCCCACAAGCAGCTACAATCTCATTCCACTCCATTGAACTACCACAAGTAGAGTGCTCATTCCTCTTCACTGATCCTGAACTACAACAGCAAGGAGAAATGATCATTAGCGACAAACAAATCCACTCCCTGGGCATCTCCCTATCTAGTTCGTAAGAAACCACCAGGATACAACAACAGCAAGAGGAAAGCTCCATCGCACTACAAGCACACACCTCTTCCCTTACTTTCTTTCTGCCCTCTTGATGCTAACGTGAAGCCTCTACTCCAGCCTTTCTTTGAGCAAGGAGACGGCACCAAACCGTGCCTTGGAAGGAGCAGAAGAGTCGGCGTACTAAGAGCTCGTGTTGACGTCAGTAACTAGCAAGCTGGTTCCCTTGTTGATAAACGCCGAGGCTGGTTGCAGGAAGGTTTCAAAACCATGGTGAACTAACCGACATGAACACATGAGTACGTAAGCTATCTCCCCCCTGCATGTTTCATGCAACAATAACTATACTGAAACTCTCCTTGGATGTAGTGATCATGAGCTCACCTAAGTCCCTACACCATTGCAAGGTTGCCGAGTATTTGAAATCGTAAAGAGAGTGTGGCTGGTGAATGTTGCTGGAAAACTTATCAACTAAGGTATTGGTGAATCACGTTCTCTCCAGATGCTTGGATAGTTGCTAACTAGATGTTGAGTGGAAACCGAAGGAAGATTATATATGTGGAGTTATAATACGCAACTGAGTAATGGGTTATGCATGTGTATGAGGGAACAGATAATATGCAGTAATAATGGTATATATACACGTATTAACTGGGGTTGAAAATACGTAACCAGTAGTAGTTATAGGTTAGACATACAAATATAAACATATGAAGCTACAATGCACAATGTTTATATAAGTACATACATGTGTACATTGGATTTATAATACAAACAAGTAAGGTGCATATGTATACATGTGTAATACTGGTTATAATTCGTACACATATATATATATATATGTGTGTGTGTTAGTACGAATTAAGAATACAACATTTGAGATGGATATAAATTAGGATAGAAAAGAAAATAATATAATTGATTAAGTGTATATGATTTATCAATGCTAAAAATGTGTGAGAAAAATGGTTTAGGAAGACTGTATAAAAGTTTGTATATACCGTGATGTTAGCATAGTTTTAGTGATACTCGAGTACTATCTTAAAGTAATTACTATGCTATTTTTAAGGCCATATATATCTAAGCCTTGTTAAAAATAATTAATTTTTTATTTAAATAGTCACTAATAAATTTATGAGGTTATATGAATTTCTGGTGGAAAAACTATCATGATGGTAATTATAACTACTTGGGAATATCTTAGAAAATATAGATATATTTATAAGCTTGCTTCATGGCTTAAACGAAATTTTAAAAACTGTATATATATATATATATATATATATATTATATATATATATATATATATATGCATATATATTATATAAATAAATAAATCAAAAAGAGGTCAAAGGTGATAAAAGGAAATATAAGGTATAAATGGTAACAACGACTAAGAGGATAGCCCTCCGGATTTTTATAAGTATAAACTATGCATCTTATAAAACAGAAGGAGCAAATTGGAAACCAGGAAACCATGGGTATTTCGTAAATACCATCAAATTGGTCAAAGAATAATTTAAGTGGTCAACCTTGTCCACCTACGAAGGTTACCCAAAATAAAATGATAAGGATAGGTATCCTAAGTATTTAAAGGAAAATTTAGTCAAAAAGGAATAACAAAAATTACTATTATGGGAGTATATGTAATTATCAAAAAATGTTGGGCATAAATGGAGATTTTAACATTTCAAAGAATTAGTATATAAACCTAGAAAGATTTTGGAAGTTTAAGTAATAATATAAATCAACTAAGAGGTATGGCATGAGGTTTAAATAATTATAGTGGGCTATGATGTAATTACGAGGAAAGTGTGGGTGAATGGTCAATGAGGGTAAACTTGTAACAAGTCAATGCTTATGAATACCCTAAAACATTAGCTAGAGGGAAGAGCTTAATTAACGTGTAAAACGACAGTGTAAATGTCCAAGGAGTAAATAAAACTCTAAGGTTAATACTTGGATAGTCGTGAAGGGACTAGTATAAGTTGGACACCCAAAAAGTTACCTAAGGAATAGCACCCGATGAAATGGGACAAACTAGGAAAATGTCACTATGGTCGTTACATGAAATCATAAACTGATATGTTGTTTAATTAACCTTAGGGCCGTAGCGAGCGCCAACCGGGACCCCGTGTGTGAGACAACTCTTGCTTCTAAATAAGGTATGGACATATGTGGTTCGTATGTTGTCATGATACACGGCTTGTTTGCTGTGTGCCTTGTTTGACAATGACCACAAGACTAATACATGAAAACGGATGTGTGTTTACCGTGCTTACTTGTCTGCTGTGAGCTTGTGTAAAGCATGTGAATGGATTGCTAATTTATCTTGCTTATTCGTGTGCTATATTCTTGTTATACTTTGCTCGCGTGCACACAATAACTTAATCACTTCTCAGTTACAAAAGACTACGTGATGAAACTCATTGAATGTCACAATAACCAAGGAAAGTACATAAATCAAGAAAACTCCTCTTAACTATAGAGGGATACTATTGACACCCACTATGGTGTCGAGCTATCAACGATAATGATAAGCCAATACCAGTTAAAAATAAATAGGGAGATGGACCCTTTGTATCCGGGGGCAGAGGCCCATGACAAAAAATATAAATAGGGATACGGACCCTTTGTATCCGGGGGCAGAGGCCCATAACATTAAAGATAAATAGGGAGAGTTATCCTGGGGTCTAGAGATGACTCCTCTTGCTCGACGCATGATGCCGGGACTGGAGGAGTAGTGGGCACATCCTGGGGTCTAGAGATGACCCCTCTTTCTCGACATATGACACCGGGAATGGAGGAGTGGCTATGGAGAAGACGTTCTCCAAATTGTGGTGATAAGAGAATTCATAAATAATCCTTAAAGAAACAAGGAATGATTTGCACCCACATATTAGAGTCTCGGGATCTAATCTATATTCCCTGACTCGGTGCCAGAGAATAAAGGAAGACTTGTGTCATGAGACCAAACAAATAAGGAAACAACTCACAAATGTGATCCTTTAAGAAACAAGGAATGAATAGCACCTACATAATAAAGTCTCGGGATCTAACCTATATCCCCTGACTCGGTGCAAGAGAAGGGAGGAAAACTTGTGTAATGAGAACAAGAAAACAATACGTAATCTCTTGAATGATCCCATAGTGAGGGTCGACGGTATAATGTACCTACGCACACGTCCTATAAATTACTTGATTGTTGTTGCTGCATTAACAGCTTATTGTGCTGGGTGGCGTGTTTGACGTTGCTATGCTACTTGCAAGTTGTGCTTGGTTCTTGTTTATATTGATATGCTACCTTCAAGAGTGTATGATATCATGATGTGTTGTGGTGTGCCTTACTGCTTTATTATAGCATGTAAATTGACTTAATAATGTTCGACCAAGTAGTCGTGTGGCCCGGCAACATACGGGCTACACACGTTCATACTCAGCGTAGTTTGCTGAGTCCTTTACACCCAATTTTTTTCAGGTATTGTGTCGGACGATAACGGAGCGTAGGCGGGATGGCTACCATGGGGGTAGTCCATCAGGGCATAACTTTTGAATTGTGTAGTATGTTTAGTGTATGGGTTGTTACTAAACCCGAGATGAAATTCTCAGATTATGATCTGGTATTTTTATTGTAGACACTCGGTATTTGGAAATGGTATTTTGAGTTGTATATGAGTTTTGCTTGAGGACGGTTTTAGTCATTCAGACCGTAACTTAATGTTGGTATTATGGTTGTGTCAACCACGTGGGTGATTGGCGTCTGTGACACCCGGATGGAGGTTATACTGCTGCGTAGTTAACCGTGATGTTATTTAGGCGTGACGTTCGTATTGTTGGATGTTTATTCGGGGGTGTTACATCATCGGAGTCGAGAGCTTCCAGACCTTCCTTTGGAACAGGAGCTTCCTTCTTTTGTGACTTCTCGTCACTTTGAACCTCATCCTCCTCGACCTCGTTTGCAATCTATTCGATGAGGTTGAGAAGGGTTACTTCATCTTCACTGGTGAAGTTGAGTTTGTGAGATGCAGGTTCAGGTGTGGAGTGGCCTTGCTCGGATTCCTTATGTTTTTCTTGAAGATTCTTTGATGCGCGGGTAGTGTGGCTGGTAGAGGCTTGTGTGAAGCTTTTGTTTTTCGGGATATTTGCTCTTTTGCTTTGGAATGTTTTGTGGCAATTTTTGTGGTCTTTGAGGATGGAGCGGAGGAGGTCATGGTTGTTGTTTCCGTGGGAGTTGAGATAGGAATAATTGTGGGTTTAAGATGCCCGGCTTGAATGAGATTGTATATGCGGAGAAAGTAGAAGCTTAAATAAGTTACCTCTTCAGACTCTAGTTCCCCTTCTTCTGAGACTTGACACTTTAAGTCGTTTTCTTCATTGACTGACATCTTGTTGACACTTGCAGCTTTTGGAATGGTTGCAGGTGTGGTCGGCTGGCTGCCGATGATAGTTTCTGGACTTGGGTCTGTGATGATAGCCTTGGCGTTCTTTGAATGAAGAGCAGATTTGGGTGCCATTTCTAGGTGCGAGTTTTGATGGATTTTTAATACTCTTTGATCGAGATTTCTTTAGCGAGGCTTTTAGAATGTATGGCACTAAACTCACGAGAGTGTTTGTAAGAGAGAAGAGAAGCTGATTTTATGCTTAGAGAGATTAGAGAGATTGAAGGCAATGTGTGACTGGAGTAAACCTCTCATCGCCCTTTTATAGATCGGGTAACGGCTGGGTACCGTTCCTCATCTACTCATTGACAGGTCGTAACGGTACTATTCACAACAGACATCGGTCGTGACCGTTTGGTGATCAATCCGTTACGCCTCCTACTTTAGCCTGACTTTTGTGAAGTGGCCGACGCATCTGTTTCAGGTAGTCGTTTGATATAACATTCATGCATTAAACTGTATAAATGACATAGATGGGGTGTCACAAACCAGTCGGTGACTGGTCGTAAGAGTTGAAAGATAGCCTAATCGTGATTAATGAATATCATTCATCTTGTTGAATCTTTCTCTACTTAATGGCTTGGTAAAGATGTCTGCTAGTTGTTTTTCAGTTGAAATATATTTTAACCCAACTAGTTCTTTTCACAACAATATCTAAGGAAATGATGTCTAATGTCAATGTGTTTGGTATGAGAGTGATATTGTAACACCCCACTCGTTAAACTTGTAATTAATCTCTCATGTAGCATAATTAAAGGCGTCTCACAACGGAAGTCTAAACGGTACTAATCCTCATATGGGTGTCACAAGCCATTACTCTCCCATGCGAGTAAGGAAGCAAAACCAAATTACAACAATAACAATAATACTAAACCGCAGTGATGAACGAGATGCTACTACACTAACATAAATACAACACGATATATAAAATCCGTGAGCTACTAAAATACTCCTCATGATTACAATATACCTACTACAACTGATTCTAAAAATGCAATAAAAGTAAAGTCGTCGTAGTCTACCCAGAAGTCCCGCACTCCGGCTTCATAGCTCAATCGTCCACCTGACAGCATGCTGTGGAGGCTCAGCGATAAACGCTGAGTATGCTAGGTGGACCCTATCGGTCACTTAAGTCATTTTAGCCATCTTAATATTAGATTCATTTCATGCTTTGTCCAGTTTACACTTATAATAAATGCGGTAAGGAAACATGCGTAAACATCTAGTATTTAATCATCAAGTCCACTACAATCCACAAGTAATCATCGCACAATATGATACAATCAATGAACAACCATAAAACGGCGTAAAAGTCATTAAACACGAAAGGCCCTTGTCACTTGGCCTTTAAGGCCCGTTTAGTTGTTATTCACACGTATGAGGATGAATTAAGCCTCGTAATACCAATTAGTTCACTTTCTAGTTAGTACTCTCGATTACCAATATCCAATGACAGACATCTTGTTAGTAGATGACTTGCCCTCCACACATTCTCTTGTTGTCACCTATTATATGACGGGACACCAACGGTAATAACCATTCCCGTAACGTGAGAACTCCGAACATCCTTATGTCACCTATTATATGGGGGACACCAATGGCCATAGCCATCCCCTTTACGTGGGGACTCCGTCCAATGATCTATGCGATCGAATTGAGTACTATGTGAGTAGACCTGTAACACCCCTACCGCTAATCATATGCTTACCGTCCAATCATCCCTATAATCAAAGCTACTCGCAGCGGAAATACTACTTACTACGGCGGGTGATACAACGCCGCTAACCGCCCATACGGCTAGCTAGACTTATACTACTTACAGCGACGGTCTGATGATCATAGTGAACCGAGTTACTATGTTACTTACCAAATGCCAATTACCGAATACTTACATTAGGGGATTACCGAGCGCCAAAGTATATCAATTACATCATTTCCAAGTTTACCAAAAGAATGAGTTTTCTACAAGCTACTCATCTATACCCAAATCCAATACTTCCACTATCCAAAAGGGTGTACCCCATGGTACACCGGCTAACAAAACCTACAGCCGTGTACTACTTAGTACACCATTCACAATTCATTGTTTACAGACAAAAAGAAATATATCTAAGTCTTCATCATCTTCACCCTTCTCGTGCACCTGCGTGTAGTAAAAACACCGCCCCAAGGGGCTCAGCAAAAGTTGCGTATAAATTCTGTATATACCGCGTGCTAGCTAGGGCACGCCGACTAATTAAGGCCGAATAGGCATGCGGTTCATTTATTTCATACAAACATGCTTTGCATACAACATACATGCATATACAATACATTACACAAATCAAGGCAACATTACAATAACATACACTTCACTTGCCTTCACGGTGTTAGCCAAATTACGCATCCGGGTTAATCGGTATGCTTATTACTCTTTTACTCATTACAGCTTACTTACTCTTACTTTACTTACTTAATTTCATTTACTTACTTACTCATTCTTACTTACTTACTCATACTCATGTTAAGTCGGTATGACCTCCGGCGCAGGGACTACACCGTCCCGCCACCGGGATTTACTTGACTCACCAATCCAGGATGCTATCCACTTAAGGGATTTGGGCCACGGACCAGTTTAAGAGTCAGGACTTGGATCCAACCTCTTGTGTCTCCGCATCCTCACGCGTGGCCGAATCTATATCGGACTTCTACTCATTCCAATTTAATTACCAATTTAAGTTAGATTGGTTAGCTTGTTAGGAATCAGTTAGAAGTCCAATCACAAACACATTCGGTCACAGTACCATATACATTACACATACACACTCATATTCATCCATACGTTTCATGAATTATACAAACTATGGTTTAAAGACAATATTCACAACATACAACACTACATATTCACAAGTAAGCATAATAACTCCGATTCGTGCATTTATCTTATTTGGTGATCAATTAGCACACAACACACAAATCAGAGTAACCAAGATAGCATACGGGGCATGAGGAATTCATACTGTTCACCGTTGTACTTGTATCCGACGTTTCTCCGGTGTTCACAAATCAAATCCTAAGATATACATATAATCGAGTGATTAATCTAACTATCATTAACTTAACTCGACTACTCTTACGCTTCCTAATTCACACTTACTAAGTCTTTACATTCCTTACACTTATACTTTGTTTACTTACTTTAAGTTTATCTCTTTACTTACAATGGTGTTCTTGCATATATATGTACGTATGTATATGTGGGTATGCATATATGTATATATACTTATTATAATTACATTTGTTTTTTTTTGTAACTTATGGGTCGTCCGACCCACCGTCCGACCCAAGCCCTGGGTCGGTCCCTTCCAGTAGGTTCACGTCTTCTGAAATTTCTCCCGACCGACCCAGAACTATTTCGGTCCCTTTGAGTACTCTGTTTAGTTTTGCACCTTGTCTAGTGCTGTGTATGATTGAGCTTTGCACCTTGTCTAGTGCTATGTATGATTGAGCTTTGCACCTTGTCTAGTGCTGTGTATGAATGAGTTTTGCACCTTGTTTAGTGCGGTTTATGAATGGATGTGTCATGATTACTCACAATATGGAATGACATTACATAATGTTATGTGGTCAAAATAGAATTTAAAATAAATTCAAGGGCTATACCGAATTAACAAGAGTTGGAAAATGAATTTTAGACTAAGGTCTATAATGTTATAAATGTTATAACAATTATATGGTATTAAGGTGGTTTAATGGAATTAATACAAATAAGGTATTCACATTAAATGATGTGACAAACAATAAGTAAATGAGATTTATAAACTAAGGTGTTTATGGAATAAACCTTAGGAGTTGTGAATATACAACATAAAATGTTACATAATATTAGGATAATAATCTTAATATAGTTGTATAACATAATACAACTAATGGGAATAATCATCTAATAAAAGATGATAAAAAGCAACATAAAATATAAGAGTTTATTAAACTCATGGGAATTACCTACGTGGTAAATATATACATACACAAGAATAATGTATATAAGGTGGATATATTTTGGTTGGAAACCATATGATTTAATGGTGGTGGTTATTTTAAAAAAATAATATAGTTACGAACTATAAGTTATGAATTTTGGATGCAAATATTATTTGCTAAAGATAAATGGATCATATAATACATTGTATTATAATGGATGGTGGGAGAATGATACAATACAAAAAAAATAATATAATACAATCATGCATGCATACATGCAACTATAGGTTATGTACCTAAACTAGATGGTGGATAAGATTAAAAGAAATACAACGAATTAAACTTAACAGTTGAAATATTATGACGTATGAGTTTTAAGTAACAAAGCCGACTGTTTTAGAGAAACCCGTAACAGCAACTGTAGAAAACAGGGGTGAACTGTCGGGGTTACTTATTATTCGGAAATACCGGATGTAGTTAGTCATGGAGACTGACTTATAGTTTTATTACCGTTTAGAGTATACTTCCGACAAGACGCTTGACGAGCTAGTGGACTACACGGAGCGTAGGATCTTGCTGATTCATACTCCACCGTAATACGATCAGGGTGAACGGTATGTAAAGGGGTTTGATCCGAGTTGTCCTAAGGCTGCTCCTTTGGCTCGGATTTGGTTGATATAATTTGGGTGTTATGTGTGTGATTACATGTATCTGATTAAGTGTTACTGCATTAATTATTTATGCACGAACGTCCTACGGGATTAACACTACGTCGACTATAGATCGACTTATATAAACATACATATACGTTATTGTGATGACATGACGGTTACTTGATATAATACCATAGTATTAATAGTAAGTATATGGTAACCTAAGTAAAACACTAAGGGATGAGTCACGACATTGTCGGTCTCTAGAGCATGGATCTCGAACATGAATATAACCTAGATTACTTCTAGGTATGCATGAGACCCATTGGGCAGCTAACTAATAATTATATTCTCCATAAGACTAAGAGCAGATCTTAAACATTATAAGAGAGAGATGGTATGAGTTGAGGTGAGGAATCCCGGTAATTTACGAACTACTTGGTTGCGCATTTGTGATCACTGAGGGGTTTCCTAATTGGATTCCGCTCCAGGTTATATCCAACGAGCCCAAACTGGATCGTGGATCAGGTGGCTACGGCCTTTTTATGGACGTCTTACGAGACATAAGAGAGTCAGGGGCCTCCGGACCTCTGGCGAAATGAGCACCTTTGTGTGTACGGGAGGACTACTGTCCATGGTGAGGTTATCGGGTTGTCCTAACATGATGCCCAACTGATATAATAATTAAACATGGTTGGATGGTTGGGCCTTAAAGGCCAAATTAAATTGACTAAGGAAACTGTACGCTACGGCGAATGTACATTGTACATATGGATGGGGCCTTGAAGGCCAAATTAAATTAAATAATAAAGGATGGTATACGCTACGGAGATTGTACATTGTACATTATATCGTTATTTCTCGATACGTTCGATATACAAATGTTGTTTGAGATATTAAATGAATGTTTGGATGGATGGTTAAATGTTTGTGAATATTTGGATGAATGATTATGTATAGTATACATTTATATTGCAGTATTGATTATATCTGTAAAATGGTAAAGCATGAAACCGATCTAATAACAAGATGGTAAAAATGACAAGTGACCAATAGGGTCCAGGCCCGGCATACTCAGCGTCTATCGCTGATACTACACTCATGCAGGTTGTTGATTATCGCCGGAGCTGAAGTGCGGGAACAGGGTAATTAGAGTTTACTTTAATTACCGCACATGGAGTTCGTTTGGTTTAGCAATGAAGATGGTGAATGGTATTAAGGTAAGGGTATGTATTTTCAGGATTGGGTAGACGCTCACTTGTCGATGTCTATGGTTTATGGACTTGGTGTGATGTATAGGAGTTTTCTCGTTATCACGGTGGTTAGTAGTTTGTTTATATTGGAAGTTGGATGTTGTTTGGCTTCGTTGCTCGTATGGGCGAGTAATGGCCGGTGAAACCCGAGCGAGTTTTGTAATTGTTATTTATTTTCCGCTGCGAGACGTTTTATTTATTGCTACGTGAGAGATTATTACGTGATTGTGGAGTGGGGTGTTACAAAAGTGGTATCAGAGCGGAGTACCGCTCTGATGACGAGGATATAGGTTAAGACAGTGAGCATAGGACTTGGGAAATTATGGGAAACATTTGGGAGTTACAAGACGATTCGTCTTAGAAAGATATTATGTCTAGTAACGTAAATTGCGTGACATAGTAGCCTCTAAAGCAATTCAATATCTATTGGTTGTGTACGGTAAATTTACCGAGTATTTAAGTGACATACTGTATTACAGATGTTTGGGAGAACTAGAGGGCGTGGTACTAGAAGAGGTAGAGGCGGTGGCCCCGGCATTCCAGGAGTTGCAGAGACGGTTGCAGCCGTTCTTGCACAGCTGGGTACTCAGATAGGAGGAGCACCAGCCCACCCGCCACAGCCCAGGGAAACGAACTGGCTGAAGTCAGTTGGCGAGACCTGACCACCTACATATTCAGGGGAGCCAGACCCCGTAGCTTTGGAGTGTTACATCGTTGAACATGAGAAAGCATATGAAGCTTTGCAGGTACCGGACGACAAGAAGGTCGCCATTGCTGCTTTCCATCTGAAGGATGCAGCCAGCACTTGGTGGAGGTTGGTCAAGGACCATCACCTGGCTACGGCCGACTTTTCGTGGGCTGCCTTTGTAGAGTTGCTGAGAGGGAAGTACTACCCAGCTCATCTTAAGCAGAAGAAGCGCCAGGAGTTCGAGACTTTGACCCAGGGAGGTCTGACCAGGGATGAGTACTACGCTCGATTCATTGGTCTGCTGGACTTCATCCCCGGTGTGGATTACTCAGAGACTGTTAAGATCGAGAAGTTCCAGGGAGGACTATTGTTTCGCATCCAGATGACGATGGGTGCTACCCTCTACACTACCATCCAAGTACTAACATGAAAGCCACAAAATTCTTTACTTGCCACATTACCAATTAACTTTGTGAGAACTTACCAATGAGATTCCAGGAGTGTTATGAAGCTGCCTCGAGGACGGAGCTAATGCTCCAGACTCGGGAAGAGACTCTCGGGGCCAAGAAAAGGAAGAACCCTGAGGGAGAGTCTGAGGGTGGAGGAGCATCTCCAGGCGACGGCCAGAAGAAGGGAAAGTAAGGACTTATCCCACTCTAAATTATTTACCATATTAATAATCTTTATGAATGCTGACCTGAAACCTTAAACAGGAAATTCTTTCCAAAGAAAGGGCAGCAGGGTCACCAGGGAGCAAAAGGAAAAGAGCCCATCCTTCGGTTGACCGGCCCAGCTATAGATGCTCAGCCTTTGAGATCTGCACCTCCTAAGGGTGAGAACACCTACCTCTTAAATTCAATTGTGACCTTAACCTTTATACCATCAGATTATAACTTAAATTTAATTACTACCATTAGGCACCGGACATCCCCAGCGCCATTTTTATTGTAAGCGTTGTGGGAAGGACCATCTTGGGGTCGACTGCGAAGGCCGCAAGGCGTCGGTGTCTGCTGCCACAAAGAGGGCCATAGGGAATTCGAATGCTGGATGAACCCTGAGAGCCGTAATTACAGGCCACCAAAGAATACTCAGAAGACCTCAGCTGGAGGATCTGGAGTACCACGAGGCGGTCAGATGGCCAGACATCTACTGATGCTGGAGCCCAGAGAGGCAAGGGAGTAGATAGGGCATGAGTACCCTGAACTCCAGAGACCGCTGGTGGAAGATTTACTTACTATGTTGTGTACTTATTTTGGATGTTAGACAAGACTTGTTATAAGTATGTGGGAGTGTGTCATTGACCACTTGCCTTTTGTGTAAGACTTTGGGATTAGTTGTGTGTACTCAGTACCAATAAACTTTAAACCTTGACGGATAATATATATATGAATAGGATGTTAATGCTTACATTATCATGTAGCCCATACCCGACGACACAGAGCCAATGAGACCAGTGATTACTGAACCAGAATTTCCACCTGCACGGCGCACTTGTTATTTTAAGCGCTATGACAATCACACCACTGAAATTTCCATCTGCCTTGCGCACTTGACAGAGCAAGTGCAGCAACAGCAACTACAAATGCAACTGCAACAGCTACTACTTTTTAGCCTTTTATTATATGTATACCAAAAAAAAAGAAAATGTTTTTCAAACGTTTTGATACAAGCCTTGAGGTTAGAAACCTACGCAACTATGGAAGGACCGTTAGTCCAACCACTGCAACTGGAGGAAATTATACAGCCACTGTGATGGTAAACCACACCAGTTTAATTTTTGGAAATTTTCAGACATGGCTTATTAGCCAAATACCATCAGTGTATATAAGCATTTAATGCTAATCACTACTAGTGATGAATGTTTAGTCCTTATGGACAAGCATACCCTTTGTAGATGCACCACCGTCAGTGAGGATGGTTGGGAAGTGAAGAGCCAAGTTGCTCAAACTATCATGCAATCTGCAATACATCCAATTATACGGATGAGGGAACAAATATGAACTGTGGATGAGATATGATCATGATAAACAGAAGGAATAGGAATATGTGTGGTAACCAATGAGATCGAATTAGGAAGAACCGGGTTTGCTAAATGTAGCACAGATTTTACTTACACCGAGTTGAATAACACTGGCTTATGGCACGAATTACCATGGATGCCACAAAGGCAATAGCACTTATTACAGGATAACTGATAAACATGAACTATTAGACAAAAAAAGAGAAAAAAAAAAGAAGAGAAGAGAAAAAAAAAGGATATCCATCAAAGGGAGATTGACAACAAGATACTTCACAATAACCGTGTGACAGACATTACCAGTTTACTAAACGAGACATGGGACGACCGCACTCCGATAGGAGCATGTGGGCCTGACAGACTTATTTATGAGTTAGTCGGGTAAGTAGTAATGTATCAGTACGGTATCCCATGCAAGTAGACAAGTAGTGTTGGGAACACGAGAAGTAGTCAACTCCATTCTACGGACAGTAAGACAGATTACCTCGAAGATGGACGAGAAGAGCCGCAGTTAAACCAACAGGCTAGAGAAATCAAGAACCTTCAACAGAGAGCAGTAGACAGTATACAGTGAAGAAGGAAACAGTTAAAGGACAGGAACCCAAAAAAAAAACAGGAAAACCCATTATGGACGAATAACATGTAGAATCCTCATAAGGATGAGTAAATTCTTGTAATCCAGAGGAAATCTACCAGATGATATGGATATAAATGCGTGACTACGCGAGGATAAAAGAAAACTATATGATAGCAGATACCTTAAGCAAGGAACAGTGGATTTGGAATGTACCACTCACAGGATAATTCAATCATCTTATCCGTTGGACTCATTAGATATTAGCTGCTGAGAGTTTACGCCTCTGCACTCTGTATGACTGAGTGTTTTGGTATTGCACTTGTGCAGTTATTAATCTAGTGGGAATACGGAAGGATGTAATGGATATCAACACGAGTGTGTATCAAAAAAAAGAAGGAGAACTACAACAGTGTGTTACTCCGGAACAAAACCACCAGGAAACATGGATGACAAACATCATCTTTGTGAACTTATAGGCTGGTACGTCTTAGTATTACAAAGACAAGTGCAAAGAGCACTAAGTACTAACAGTAGCCAATGTCACACTATATCTCAAGCTGAATATCAGTGAGAGAAGACACACACATGTGTGCTAGTAATCCAAATGAGAGGATACACAGCTATGGAAAGAGGCAAATTGAGCCTATGTTAATGGGTCTGCACCTCATACGGAGCGAGTGGGTCCATTAGAACAAACTTGGGAGAGAGCACAAATAGTTTAGTGCCTCACCTTTATGCATTGTGGAGCCCAGAAGGGCGAGAGTCATACCCGTCTCTCTGATATGAGGATAATCCATGAGTTGGAGAACTCTTTGAGAGCCAAGTATCCAGCGCTTCTTGTTGAGCGGCTGTTGTATACTTGTGGAGTACGGGGGCGTAACCCTTTTTAAGGGGGGTAGAGCCTCTTGACTGTGCACATGTGTGCACTAAGTTTTGGTTGTTTAGTATGCATTGCATACAAAGAATTGGTGGTGTGCGGGGCATACGAGGTTGTTTGTTTAGTATGCATGGCATACAGTGAATTGTTTCGTATGCATGGCATACAGTGAATTGGTTTTGTTGGTTATGTTTGGTACGCGAGGCGTACATTGTTTGGTCTGTTTTTGTGTAATGTGCACTTGTATGTATGTATCTTACGAGATACTTGTTTGAATGTTGTATTTACACCCATGTGTGTAATACTTTTCTTATGCTAATTGGGATATGTATTCATATTGCTTTATAGAATGATTACATATGGTATCCCCTAGATACGAAATGAATCATTAGATATGGAATGTGGAACGATGGAATGTTATGGACACCTCAGGGAGGTTGTCAGGGTTGGTAGAACTGATAGGAAATGATGGTGCTGATGGATCACCTATATCCATATATGATTGAACTAACGCCACAACATGATGGCTATGTGCTGTATAAGCACAATACGATGTGTGTAAATGATATATCACATAGATATACATTATGCGAATAATGGGTAGTTATACATTTATATACTTACCTATTTGATTAAGAGACTTCGGGACGAAGTCTTTTTAAGGGGGGTAGATTGAAATACCCCAAACTTATTAAACATGGATTAAATATTTAATTACATTGATTAAGGCCTAAACATGCCTTAAAAGTCAACTGAGAACAGTAGTGGTCAACACAAAGCAAGGTGTTGCACCCTTTGACTGCTTAGGGTAAATAAATACCCAAATAAACTTCTTAGGACCTAAAAATTTGTCCTAAGCATATTAACACATTACTAAACACATTACAGTTGTTGGACAACACTCCAACACAAAGAACAAGCATTTACATGCTTCAAGGTCAAAAAGGGCAAAAATGTGCTCTAAGAAACCTTAAAGGTCTAATGACCTCTAAATGATATAAAATTGGATACCATGATCAAATATCATGTGAGGACTCACAAAACCGTTGTCAAAGAACCAACTCAAAAACTCCTTGGGACACAAATGTGCACTAAAACTCCTTAAGCACATTTGTGTAAAGCCTTCTAAATTGGTTTTAAATGGCTAAAAGGTATAATTACCTTTCAATAAAAATATCATATTATATGATATTAGGAATTTAATTCCAGAAATTTATGAATTTTTGCAAATTTAATATTAAAATATTAATAAAACCCTAAAATGGGGCCCGTTTGAGTCAACATTGACCAAGAATGGTCAAGAGTCAGTTTGACCCCTTGGACCACATGAGGTCGACATTCACAGTCTGAGGAGGTTTACAAATCGCCACTGCAAGATAAAGACAAGCCTCCACATGTTTCCATGATTTAAGGGTTACTTTTGCCTTTTGATTAATTAATACACCATTTGGCTCCATTATTTGATTCAAGCTCCCCAATTCGTGTGAGCCTCACCTTTCCCCTCCTTCAACCTATTCCACTCCATTCCTATCCCTTTGATGAGTCGTCACACACTAAATAACATTAAACAAAGAAAAAGGAGAGTATTAAGGCAAATTTGACCTAATCTCTCATTAGCCTTGGCTCCAACCAATTCCAAGGCTCCCTCCTCTCCTCTTGGCTTCTCCAAGTCGTGGTAAGTCACCAAGAACATTGAAGAACACTTTGGTACCTAGGTGATCTTAATTAGTACTTTATGTTCAATTTCTTCACCAATCTTTCCTCTTTCGGTGGATCTAAACATCAACCACTTCCATCCATGGATCTAGGTTGTTCTTGGAGTTACATGAAGGAGGAATCTCGGCCATAACAAGGAAGAGAGGTTGAGAAACTCAAACTTGTTCTTAAGTACCAAAAATGTGCTTAAGCACTTATCTTTTGATTCTCTTTAGATCCGGTTGTAAAACCTGTTCTAATAGCCTTAATCTTCTTCTTAACATATTTATTCAGTGGATCTATCAAGAGCTTCAAGGTGTAGCTAGATCCAAGCCAAAAACACCATTTTTGGCATCTTAAACAAGGTAAATCTTAGTCATCTTCCAAGCTAACTACCCACAGTTTTAATGCCTTGTTTTAAGAGAGTTTTGATACTCTTTCTTTCTGGAAAAAATAGGGCCTCAGTAGATCTCCAACGAACTTGAAGATCTAAGGTAAATCTTGCCTTGAAATATACTTAAAACACTTCTTATGGTTAGATCTTGCTTGGAGACTAACTATGTCTTGGTTTTTGTTGAAAACATGTAAAAGAAGATGTGGGAATTTTATCTAAGGCTGGCCGAATCCAAACAAGGATTTATCCAAGCTAAATCAAGGTATAATCACTTAAACCTTAACTTGATACATTAACACAAGTTTAAGCTTGTGTATATTAAATGTCGTGAGTGAACATGTATATTAAGGTCTTATTTTGACCTTAGGTGATTAAGGAACGGTTTTAATTTTTTATAACTAATTAAACAAGCATAATTGTCAAATTTAAGACATTATGTGGAATTTGGTAATTAAATGAAAAATCTATGGTGAGGCGCGAGATTTATAGCATTTTTGGGACATTTATGTGTAATTTATTTTGTGAGCAAATGTTGTAATAAGCCATGTACTTTAGGCCATTTTATTTATGCATTTACAAGCTTTATTTAAGTTTAGGTGATATATAATTATTACCGAAATGAATAAGGGGTTAAGTGTAATTAAATTAAAATTTGGGGGCTTGTAACACCCCTACCCGCTAATACCGTCATTACTGTACAATACTTACCTTCGGCGGACATTACATACTCAACGGCGGGTGTACAATGCCGTTAGTCACCCATGTGACTAACAAGGCGAGTTACAATCCTACATACTATCGGTCTGATGAATATGAATATACCGAGTACTCTACACAATACATACTTCCCATTGCATACTCAACCATAATCCAATTACAACTCCAATACATTACTATACGAGTATACTACAATCCTTGCATTACCGATACGTTTAGACTTATAAATTCGTAATACGTTACAAATACAATTCCTTTTACTCACTACCCATGCTTATGTAGCAGTCCCCGTCCTACTCTCTCGAATGGTGGTCACTTCGAATACCTGCACACTAAAAATGGTCCCCCTAGGGGGTCAGCTTACTGCATATGAAATTCGCATATACCGCGTGCTAACCGCGTACGCCGACTACTTTGGGTCGGATATACATGGAGTTCATTTTACATGCATACGTACATACTATACTACACAATACAATCACAACACTTACCCACATGTACAAGGTTTCATACTTATTAAGGAATACAATTCGAAAGTCAACCATTCGTGTTAATTACTTATCATTACTCCTTCGTTACTTTACTCACTACTCTGTTCGTACTGTGTTCATACCCGTTACTCTACTCGTACTTACTCTTCACTCGCTACTCATCACTTACTCTTGCATACTCATCACTCAATGCTCTTTATCTTACTCGCACACATTCCTTACTCCATACTCGTTACTATACTTGTGCATACTCACTGCTCAATGTTCCGTACTTACTCATACATACTCAATACTCGATACTCAGTACTTACTCATACATACTCAATACTCGGTACTCATTGCATACTCATACTTACGCAATACTCAATACTCATTACCTTGGTCTCTGGGCGGAGTCATACACAAGACTCGCCGCCGGGCCTACAATTCGAAGGCTATACACTTAGCTCCTCAATTATGCAATTGTCCATTTCTACCGGACTACTCAAATTCCCAAACCACTCCTCTCATGGAGTACTTACAATCTCATGAATTAGCCTAGAAGTATCTCTCTGATAACCTCCACTAGCTTAGGGAATTACTACCGTCTAGTATTCTCAGGTTTAAGGGTTTCCCCAACGTATCGAATACTCTCATGTTCGGGACATTACTTACATCTGTCGGGTCCTCTCATAGTGTGTAAACACCCCTACTACGCACATAACTATACTTGGAATCGCAGCGGAAATAAACAACTAAACGGTAACTAAACGATTGGTGCTACAATGCCGTCAACCACCCACGTGGTTAACAAGGCTGAATAAATACAATGTACCGGTCTGATGATCAGACTCCCGAGCATAGAACTAACAACCATATATATACATCAACATAATACCGAGTATTTACAAAATCCTTCACTGTATACTCACTGTAATCCACCATAACAAGTATATAATACGCCACGGGAGCACAGGCGCATCCCGGGCAAACATCCAAAAGTACTCCAAAAGTAAACTACTCTCTAGGACCTAGAGCCACTCTGCCTCTTCGATCCTCATCCTGCAATAAAAATATGGAGCCCCCGAGGGGGTCAGCACCTTTGCTGGTATGGCTAACGCGCAGCCCATCGGCTACCGGGATACGCGCAACCAATTGTCATGATGACATGATATTTATTTTAAAACACACAACATACATATATAACATAACACAGGTATTGTAACACAACAACACACATCACAAACATACAATTCCTTTTGGAAGAGAACCAACACAGTTAGTCCCCATTGAGAGCTTAGAGAATGTTGCCATGCTCATACCTTGCTCGTTACACAACTCGTTACCGTCCGGTTAGATTGAACGGTTAACTTAACACAAGGTGCCTCGGATATAGTGATCCAAGCACACCGAAACAAAACACATAGTATGCCCCTGTGGCCCGACGTGAGTCAGTAAAATAGCCTTGGTTAAGCTAAAGGGAAGGTTAGAAACCAAATTGGAAACTTAACCATAACATACAGAGAGAATCGAACCGGTTATGACATCGACTCCCATACTCACACGCGTGGCCGGAACAGACCGGACTCCTCACTTCCCCCGTTAGCCCTTGTTAATAGTTCATCATTGAACTCAACAAACAATCCACAATAATAAGTCAAGTCTTGTTAGACATACACATGGGAAGAGAGAGTCATGCTTAACAACATAGTAATATTTAACAACTGTAAACTCTTTACATGATTTAATCTTACAAGGTTATAAACACACAGAAAAACAAACAACACACAAGCCGGTGTAAACCGTTAGGCAACAGACTGCAAGAAAACCATACCTTGGTCCTTGCCTCGACTGATTTCCACCTTGAGAGAATCCTAAACACATTAGTAATGTCGGTTAATTATTTATTTAACTTCAAACTTACTAAGTATTTAACATGTTTGTATGACATGTTTTAATGCCTATCTTACCCTAGGTACCTTCATTATACACCCTAGGGTTAACTACATAAGTCACATTCTTTTCTGTTTTTTTTTTTTTTTACAAGTTTTAGGTCCGACCGGACTTGCCGACCGGACTTGTCCATGTCCGGTCGATTCCAGAGAGTTTCTCCCCTTCGGAAATTCAGCCCGACCGGACTTGCCAAGTCCGGTCCTATGTCCGGTCGATTCCAGTAACTCAATCCGTACAAAATTTTCTACTCCGACCGGACTTGTATGTCCGGTCCTATGTCCGGTCTATTCCAGAGTTTATTTCTCTTTGTAAATTTAGCCCGACCGGACTTGTCCATGTCCGGTCCTGCCCGGTCCATTCCAGAAACTAATTCTCGCAGGGTAAACAGGTCCCGACCGAGCTTGCAAGTCCGGTCGCAAGTCCGGTCGGCCCCAAATCTTGTTTTCCTTTTTCATTCAACTCCAAACTTCACCCCATATAACCTAGTACTCCCTAACCTCATTTGGGCACTTGAAACACAACTTAAGACACCCTTAAACACTCATAAAACTCATTTCTAATTCCTTAGCCTTTACTTATTCTTCACAAAATTCCTAACACTTACAATGTTTTCTCCAGTTTTTCAAGTGGTGTTTCATACCTATGATAACTATCCCAAAATGCTTTCTCCTTATTTTAACATCATCTCCCAAGCATCATCTCACAACTAACTCCTTATATCCATCTTGACAATTTTTTCCAAGTTCACACTTTCTCCTTATTTTACCAAAGTTTGCCTAAGTCTTACCTAAGTCCAAAATGACTTTGGTACATACTAAAACCTCAAGATTATGCCTAAGTCTTTATTACCTCTAGAACACTTCCTAGTTCATCAAATTCCTTTACAACATCTTGAACTCCTTATGCATTTCCTAAATTTCGACATAGCTTCTCCTAGCATTTTGTTACACCTT
Organism: Limonium bicolor; assembly: GCA_023374045.1. Taxonomy (NCBI): domain Eukaryota; kingdom Viridiplantae; phylum Streptophyta; class Magnoliopsida; order Caryophyllales; family Plumbaginaceae; genus Limonium; species Limonium bicolor. The sequence continues at coordinate 56,758,423 of CM041776.1, forward strand.
AGCACATTATTTCATCATAAACATCCTAGAACACTAAGAACACCAAGAACACTTCTTACACAACTTCACCAAATTCACACTACATCACAATATAGTGCATAACTTAAATTGCATGGCACTTAGGCCCTTAAATGCATGGCTCTTAGGCCCTTAAAGTGCTTAAATCTTAAACACTGAATTTCCACAATATATATGCCTTTAACCTGCGATTACATACAACAAGACATATGTTATTTTACTAGTCTCCTTGAGAACATTTACTAGGTCATTTACCATGTGCTCTTTAGGTAGTTTTAATAAGCAATTATAGCTCATTTCTCCTAAGGCATTAAACAACATTAAGTTAGTAGATTTACCTCTTTTTCCAACACACTTCCTTCTTGTTTCCTTACAAAACCGTATGGTATTTTGATTCTTTGACAAGTTCTAAACAATATACAAACATTATAATGAGTATTCAAGCTATAAGCTTCATCTCATTGTAAACCCTAATTTGACATTGTTTCAAAAATATTAATGTAGTTGTTTTACCTTGATCTTTGAAGAGAGTTTGAATATATTACAAGAGAGGACTCCACCTAGTCCATGAAGAGTTGAAATGAAGCTAGAACAAAGTCACACAATGAGCTATATCAATGTGTATTTTCGGACATGACAAAAACAAGGAGGAAACTTGATTTTTGTTTGAGATTCCTTACCTAGAAGCAAAGGAGAGTAATAATATGTCAAAATATAAGCTCAAGCTCCTTCAATGGTGGAACACCTTGGCACCGAAATGGAGCTCTTGGAGTTTTGAGAAGATAGGAATGAAGAGTTTGATGAGAGGAAGAGATTGGTGGTATTTGTTTTTGATTTGGACAAGTGAGCTAGGTTTAACAAGTGGTCAAAGTTGGAACTTCCATGGTGATAGTGGTATTACCGAGAGAGAACAAGGAAGAAGGAAGAAGAGAGGTGTTTGCAAACCGTGGGAATGAAGGAAAAAATGAGAATGAAGATAGAAGTTGCTTTTAGAAGATATTTATGTTATAAAGTAAAAAGTAGTTTTACTTAGTTTGCTTTAATTACTTATTACCTTAACTAGAGAGTGGTGAGTCACCACACTTATAAAAACCGGCCCCCTTTATTAGTATAAGGGCATTTTAGTCTTTGTTTGTCAATTTAATTACTTAATACAACATATGTTATAAACTAGCTTATAAAAAGTACTATTCACCTAAACAAGGCACTTAGAAGTGAAATTTTTGATTTCCCACTAATATAGCCACCCAAATGTGATACTATATAGTACACATGTATATTTAAGAGTAATGATGGACATTTAGCCATTCAAAACTCATTTACAAGACAATTTTTCAAAAACGTGCTTTAAGACTTCTTAAAGCACATTTTGTGTTTTAACTTGTTTTCAAGCTTGGTTTTCTTTGGTAATTGGTTTAATAAGTTCATTAGTATATAAATGAGGTCTTGGTAAGCTCATTAGGTCTTACTCAAGTTTATCCCAAGCTTAGAGCACATTTTAGCTCTTATTGACTTTAAAGCACATTTGTGTTTCCTTTTGTTTAAATTTGTTTACTAAGTGGTTTCTAAGACTCTTTTTAGTCTTGTTACACCCTATTTAGGTGTTTAAACAACATAACTAGGTTTGGGGTATTTCAATCTACCCCCCTTAAAAGAACTTTGTCCCCAAAGTTCATACTTCCACATAACTTTAAACATTAGAACATGAGAACACATATTAACAACACTTCTATATCACATTAACAACATCTTACATCATATCGGACACGTGGTCCAAACAACAAAACATCACAACATCATTCAGACTCAGCGGTCTGTAACATTAACAACATGACAATACAACACAGACAATGTATTCAAATACATGTCATACATAACCGAAACGGCTCTACCCCCCTTAAATAGGGGTACGCCCCGTACCCTATACATACAAACTAAGAAGTAAACAACGACGGGTACTTCGCCTTCATCTTATCTTCCAGCTCCCAAGTGGCCTCCTCAACGTCCTGGTTAGACCAGAGAACCTTCACCAGTCTCACGACTTATGGCGAGTGTCTCGAGTCTTAGTGTCCAGAATCCGTACCGGAGTCTCCACTGATCGCATGGTCGGCTCTAAAGTTAGCCTTTCAGGCTGAAGCACATGAGACGGATGAGACATATACTTCTTCAACTGGGACACATGAAATACATCATGTACCTTGCCCAGCTCGGCGGGTAAGTCAAGTCTATAAGCTACCGGGCCGATCCGCTCCGTCACAATAAGGACCCACATACTTTGGGCTCAACTTGCCTTTCTGGCCAAAACGAAACTCCCTTCATGGGGGATACTCTCAAAAATACCTGATCGCCCACGGCGAACTCCAGGTCACGTCGGCGCACATCTGCGTACGACTTCTGTCTATCCTGAGCTGCTTTCATATTATCCCTGATCTGGCGAACTTCTGCCTGAACTTGCTCAAGATACTCTGGTCCTATAATGACCGTCTCACTCGACTCATCCCAGCATAATGGCGTGCGGCATGGTCTACCGTACAATGCCTGGAAGGGAGACATCTTGATCGATGCATGATAACTGTTGTTGTAACTAAACTCGATCAGATGTAACTTATCAATCCAGCTGGTCTGAAAGTCAAGTGCACATGCACGTAGCATATCCTCAAGTGTCTGTATGGTGCGCTCACTCTGACCATCGGTCTGTGGGTGAAACGCCGTGCTCAATTTCAGTTCGGTACCAAGTGCCTCTCGTGTAGACTTCCAATATCTGGATAAGAATCTGGTATCTCTGTCAGATACTATCGTCTTTGGTACACCATGATGTCTAACAATCTCTTTATCGAATAATTCTGCCAATCTTGCCACTTTCCAGGTGTCCTTCATCGGAATGAATCGAGACACCTTGGTCAGTCGGTCAACTACCACCCAAATCATATTCAGACCTCCCCTTGTAGGCGGAAGCCCTACTACGAAGTCCATAGATATGTCATGGAACTTCCACTCCGGCACTGGCATTGGCTGCACCATACCACCAGGCCGTCGGTGCTCAAACTTGACCTTCTGACAAGTGAGACACCTCAACACATAGTCATTCACATCCTTTTTCATTCCAGCCCACCAGAAGTATCTTTTCATACCTTTATACATCTTTGAAGCTCCGGGGTGAATCGAAGTAGTAGAACAATGGGATTCACTCAATATGCGCTCCTTCAGCTCAGCGCTACTCCTGGGTATACACAATCTGCCATTAGCCTAATCAGGTCATCATCGTGGAGTCTGAAGTCATACTTCTGACCCTCGAATGTGCCATCAATAAGCTTCTGTCTATCTCCATCATGTACTGATCCGTCATCTGAGCACTCCGCACCTCTTCAACCAAGCCAGTATGAGAGACTAGCGAATGGAGAGAGTGTGCTCGGCGACTCAATGCGTCAGCTACCACATTTGCCTTACCCTCCTTGTACTGTAAATTGATGTCATAATCATTCAGAACTCAACCCACCTTCTTTGCCTCATGTTCAACTCCTTCTGAGTGAACAAGTACTTTAAACTCTTGTGGTCAGAATAGATCGTCACACTTACCCCATACAAGTGATGTCGCCATATCTTCAGTGCGAAGACAATGGCCCCCAACTCTAAGTCGTGGGTAGGGTAGTTCTCCTCATGCTTCTTCAGCTGTCGGGAGGCGTAAGCCACGACCTTCCCGTGTTGCATCAACACACAACCCATACCCCTGCCTGATGCGTCGCAATAGACCTCAAAACCATCTGGACCGTCTGGTAATGTCAGAACCGGTGCAGATGTCAGAGCATCCTTGAGACTCGCGAAAGCTCTCTCACAGTCGACTGTCCACTCGAATGGTGCATCCTCTTCTCAAGGAAGTCATCGGCTTCGAGACACTGGAGAAGTCCTTCACAAATCTCCTATAGTAACCCGCCATACCGAGGAAGCTCCTGATATCGGTAACTGTCTTCGGTCTAGGCCAAGTGCGAACTGCATCTATCTTTGCCGGATCAACAGCGATCCCGGCCTCAGAAATCACATGCCCAAGGAATGATACTTGGTTCAACCAAAATTCACACTTAGAAAATTTAGCATACAATTGGTTCTTTCTCAATGTTTGCAACACATCCCTCAGGTGGCTTTCATGCTCACCTTTCGATTTCGAATACACTAGTATGTCATCGATGAACTACCACTGATTTGTCCAACTGATCTTGGAACAAACGGTTCATTAAGTCCATGAACTTAGCTGGTGCATTTGATAAGCCAAACGGCATAACGGTGAACTCATAGTGCCCATACCTAGTTCTGAAAGCTGTCTTTTCGATGTCACTGTCACGGATGGCAATCTGGTGATATCCGGAACGCAGGTCTATCTTGGAGAATACTGATGCTCCCCTAAGCTGATCAAATAGATCGTCGATGCGTGGTAAGGGGTAACGGTTCTTCACCGTAACAGCATTCAGCTCCCGATAATCAATACATAGGCGGAGGCTACCGTCCTTCTTCTTCACGAAGAGAACCGGCGCTCCCCATGGTGACACACTAGGGCGGATGAAGCCCTTGTCGAGTAGGTCTCTCAGCTGCTCCTTGAGCTCTGTCATCTCTGCTGGAGCCATACGGTAAGGTGCTTTCGCAATGGGTCCGGTGCCCGGAACTAGATCAATCTCAAACTCAACCTCTCGTGCTGGCGGCATGCCCGGCAGTTCCTTAGGAAATACATCAGGAAACTCCGACACTACCGGCACATCTGGGCTAAACTCAGGGTCTCTCTCTATGTCCTGGACATAGCAGAGGTATACATCACTCCCTCGTCGTAACTCGTGATACATAGCCATGGCGGTGATGATCTGAGTCGAAGGCTCCCTGGGCCTCTGGCGGTAAGATATGGTAACCCCAGATGGACTCCTAAGAAGCAGTCGATGCTCGGCACACAGAATTCTGCCCTGTGCCGCTCCAACCAGTTCATCCCGACAATCACATCAAAACCTAGTCCGTCGAACTCTATCAAGTCGATCGGAAACTCTTCACCCCTGATTCGAACAATAGCACCTCGGTAGTAACGGGTACATCTGATCCGCTCTTTCGACGGGAGAGTAACCACGAAGTCTGGCATCTCTTCACCATCTAACCCCAGCCTCTTCGCAAATGATAGCGAAATGAATGTGTGTGAGGCTCCAGAGTCGAACAAGATCGATGCATCCACGCCATTCACTGGAAAGGTACCGGTGAGGATTGTGCCGCTCTTGCCGGCTTCTGCCTTATTGCAGACACTCAGTATACCTCCCGTTCCGAGTGCACAGCCTAATTCATTGGCAAACTAATAAGTATTGGGTAACAACACGGTTTATATACTTCAAACGACTCCACTTTATTCATTAACACACTCTTTTTACAGCATTCATTGGCTTATACTGTCGCCATGATTCACACTTACAACATCCTTAATACATACTGGTTTGTCACATAATTATACAAGGCTTAAAACTGTCTGAAAGTCAGATTCAAACGTCCGGGTTTCATGTGTGTGGCATTGATCACTGCCGACGGTGCGGTATTCAGTTTGATCTTTCTGATGCCATGGTATAGCATCCTTGATTGCCCACCCATGATTAATACATCTCCGGATTTTAGCAGTAGCTTCTTTGCGAGATCAGCACGCTTCTGCTCGCCATACACAAACACTGCGGTATCACCAATGGACCAAGACACCACGGGTACTCCCTTACTTAGAGACTCGGGTGACTCGTCCTTGTCTTGGTGTATACCTAACCGTCCACCTTTCTGGTAGAAGTTTACAATGCATAAATCTGCTTTTACACTTGGAATTGATTCCGTTTCAACTTGCTGAGCAATTCCCACGGCGTGGTTAACGACCGCATGGAACTCCTCTGGTATACTTGCTACTGTTGCTCCATCTTCAGCTCGTACCTCTTGATATGACTTGGTGTAAGGGTTCCAGTCCTTACCCATGCACATCATCTTCAATTGCATCCTTGCTCCGTTTGGGTATTCGGGTGTGTAAAACCCTCCTGGTTTTGCTCCAAGTTCGTCGCATCGTCTGATGATATGGATCTGTGCCTCCGGTGTCAGGTATCCATTTAGAAGTATCATACCTGGCTGGATGACCTGACATTGCTCCAATGGAAAGTCGGTGATGTTGATGGTGGTTTCTTCAGGGTTTGGTGTGGGTGGGATTGGATAACATATATTGAAAGTTCCTTTAAGTTTAGAGTGCTCTAATTAGGTAAATCTCACACTATACTTTATTATTCACTCACATGGTTGTTTATTTAAACTCACTCACACACATGCATGAAATGCGGTATGCAGACACTTATTTCAGTTAACAATTTAGGCGGTACCTGGTTAGAAGAGGCCCTGGCGCCTCAGACCGGTCCACCACATTCAGGGTGGCCTTGTTGGACCCCGACCCTTCCCCTTCTGGGACTCCGTGTACCTCTGATCTGGGGGTGGCTGGTTCGCCGTCTTCTGGCCATCGGTGGTCACAGTGGCCTTACCCTTCCATTGCCCCTTGGGCCTGAAGTTCCTACTGTTCGGGTTCTGCCAGCATTCGTGGTCGCGGTGACCCATCTTCTTACAGTACCGGCACTGAACGTCATTACCCTTGCAGTCCTTGCCGGGGTGGTCGCCGTTGCACCACTTGCAGTAATAGTGGCGCTCCGGTCCAGAGCCCGTGCTAGCTGCTATCACAATACACCATTAATACTTGTTTCACAACTTATTAACATATACTCTAACTTATCACACAGGTTTAGACAATTACCCTTAGGTGGGTAAGAACGTAGGGGCTTGGCCGCATACGCATAGGTGAGCTGCAGAGGCTCATCAGCAGTGGTGGTCTGGGCCTGGCCCTTGCCACCCTGTTGCTGTCCTTTCTGGGACTGGGAGTATGACTTCTTCTTCTTCCCTCCCCACTGCCCTTGCGTGCCTTGGCCCTCGTTCTGAGCCTTGCGCTTGAGCGCACTCTCCTCGTCCCTCAGACGGACGGTGATCTCCACGATAGCAGCGGCATGATAGCACTCCTATATTTAGGGTGTCAGTTATGCCCCGCCAAATAAATTCACATCACATTAACACATTGTACACACTTATTCACGTTACACTGTAATTCCTTTACCTGCAAGGTGGTATATCCAGTAGGCCCCATGCCGTAGCGTAGGCGATAGTTCAGTCCGTTGTAGAAACGGTTCACAAGGATCCGGTCTGAGTAACCCAGATCCGGTAGCAGGTGGATTAGTCCGATGAAGGCTGAGTAGTACTCATCTACCGTCATCTTATCCCCTTGTCTCAGGTTGTCCAACTCCAGGCGCTTGGCCTCTTGCACATGTATAGGGTAGTATTTGGCTCGCAGAAGAGCCGTGTACTCCCTCCACTGGAATGTCGGATCAGCAACTCTACCCTCGCGCACAAGCTTCCACCAGTTTTGTGCCGAGCCTTTCAGGTAGTAAGCAGCAAGTCGTACCTTGACCTGCTCAGGTGGTGCTAGGGTTTCGAAGGCGGTCTCCATCTCGGAGATGTATGCCTCGAGCTTACGGGGATCGGTCTCCCCACTGAATGAAGGCGGCCTCAGATCAGCCAACGCCTTGACCCAATTGGTCTCTCGTGGCGGTGGTGGTGGTGGCTGAACTCCAGGCTGTCGCCCTTGCTGTATAGCAGCGACTAGGTCGGGTACCAGCTGAGCTACGGCGGCTGCAACTGCCTCAGCCATGGTCTGTGCCGTAGTATCATCACCCTGGTCACCCATACCTCCAGTACCGCGCCCGCGGCCTCTCCCTCGTGGTCTACCTGCCATCTGAATTCATATCAACATCTCATTAGCATTATGCTTGCACACTTTCGGTCCAACGATTGTAACGCTTCCCGATAATAAGGTATCTCCACACTTAGTTAGTGGTCAACCTTTCCAAATCTGTTCATTTAGGTAACTGTAGCTAGGTTTCCTAACTCGGTATATCCCTAAGCTCGGTATTCTAGTCATCAGAGCGATACTTCGCTCTGATACCACTTTTTGTAACACCCCTACTACGCACATAACTATACTTGGAATCGCAGCGGAAAATAAACAACTAAACGATAACTAAACGATTGGTGCTACAATGCCGTCAACCACCCACGTGGTTAACAAGGCTGAATAAATACAAATGTACCGGTCTGATGATCAGACTCCCGAGCATAGAACTAACAACCATATATATACATCAACATAATACCGAGTATTTACATAAATCCTTCACTGTATACTTCACTGTAAACCGTCACCAACATGTATATAATACGCCACGGGTGCACAGGCGCATCCCGGGCAAACATCCAAAAGTACTTCAAAAGTAAACTACTCTCTAGGACCTAGAGCCACTCTGCCTCTTCGATCCTCATCCTGCAATAAAAATATGGAGCCCCCGAGGGGGTCAGCACCTTTGCTGGTATGGCTAACGCGCAGCCCATCGGCTACCGGGATACGCGCAACCAATTGTCATGATGACATAGTATTCATTTTAAAACACACAATACATACTATATAACATAACACAGGTATTGTACACACATAGCACACATCACAAACATACAATTCCTTTTTGGAAGAGAACCAACACAGTTAGTCTCCATTGAGAGCTTAGAGAATGTTGCCATGCTCATACCTTGCTCGTTACACAATTCATTACCGTCCGGTTAGATTGAACGGTTAACTTAACACAAGGTGCCTCGGATATAGTGATCCAAGCACACCGAAACAAAACACATAGTATGCCCCTGTGGCCCGACGTGAGTAAGTAAAATAGCCTTGGTTAAGCTAAAGGGAAGGTTAGAAACCAAATTGGAAACTTAACCATAACATACAGAGAGAATCGAACCGGTTATGACATCGACTCCCATACTCACACGCGTGGCCGGAACAGACCGGACTCCTCACTTCCCCCGTTAGCCCTTGTTAATAGTTCATCATTGAACTCAACAAACAATCCACAATAATAAGTCAAGTCTTGTTAGACATACACATGGGAAGAGAGAGTCATGCTTATCAACGTAGTAATATTTAACAACTGTAAACTCTTTACATGATTTAATCTTACAAGGTTATAAACACACAGAAAAACAAACAACGCACAAGCCGGTGTAAACTGTTAGGCAACAGACTGCAAGAAAACCATACCTTGGTCCTTGCCTCGACTGATTTCCACCTTGAGAGAATCCTAAACACATTAATAATGTCGGTTAATTATTTATTTAACTTCAAACTCACTAAGTATTAAACATGTTTGTATGACATGTTTTAATGCTTATCTTACCCTAGGTACCTTCATTATACACCCTAGGGTTAACTACATAAGTCACATTCTTTTCTGTTTTTTTTTTTTTTTTTTTTACAATTTTAGGTCCGACCGGACTTGCCGACCGGACTTGTCCATGTCCGGTCGATTCCAGAGAGTTTCTCCCCTTCGGAAATTCAGCCCGACCGGACTTGCCAAGTCCGGTCCCATGTCCGGTCGATTCCAGTAACTCAATCCGTACAAAATTTTCTACTCCGACCGGACTTGTATGTCCGGTCCTATGTCCGGTCTATTCCAGAGAGTTTATTCTCTTTGTAAATTTAGCCCGACCGGACTTGTCCATGTCCGGTCCTAAGCCCGGTCCATTCCAGAAACTAATTCTCGCAGGGTAAACAGGTCCCGACCGAGCTTGCAAGTCCGGTCGCAAGTCCGGTCGGCCCCAAATCTTTGTTTTCCTTTTTGCATTCAACTCCAAACTTCACCCCATATAACCTAGTACTCCCTAACCTCATTTGGGCACTTGAAACACAACTTAAGACACCCTTAAACACTCATTTTCTAATTCCTTAAGCCTTTACTTATTCCTTCACAAAATTCCTAACACTTACAATATTTTCTCCTAGTTTTTCAAGTGGTGTTTCATACCTAAGATAACTACTATCTCCCAAAATGCTTTCTCCTTATTTTAACATCATCTCTCAAGCATCATCTTTCACAACTAATTCCTTATATCCATCTTAACAATTTTTTTCCAAGTTTACACTTCCTCCTTATTTTACCAAAGTTTGCCTAAGTCTTACCTAAGTCCAAAATGACTTTGGTACATACTAAAACCTCAAGATCTCCTAAGTCCTTATTACACTCTAGAACACTTCCTAGTTCATCAAAATTCCTTTACAACATCTTGAACTCCTTATGCATTTCCTAAATTTCGACATAGCTTCTCCTAGCATTTGTTACACCTTAGCACATTATTTTCATCATTAACATCCTAGAACACTAATAACACCAAGAACACTTTCTTACACAACTTCACCAAATTCACACTACATCACAATATAGTGCATAACTTAAATTGCATGGCACTTAGGCCCTTAAAATGCATGGCTCTTAGGCCCTTAAAGTGCTTAAATCTTAAACACTGAATTTCCACAATATATATGCCTTTAACCTGCGATTACATACAACAAGACATATGTTATTTTACTAGTCTCCTTGAGAACATTTACTAGGTCATTTACCATGTGCTCTTTAGGTAGTTTTAATAAGCAATCATAGCTCATTTCTCCTAAGGCATTAAACAACATTAAGTTAGTAGATTTACCTCTTTTTCCAACACACTTCCTTCTTGTTTCCTTACAAAACCGTATGGTATTTTGATTCTTTGACAAGTTCTAAACAATATACAAACATTATAATGAGTATTCAAGCTATAAGCTTCATCTCATTGTAAACCCTAATTTGACATTGTTTCAAAAGTATTAATGTAGTTGTTTTACCTTGATCTTTGAAGAGAGTTTGAATATATAACAAGAAGGACTCCACCTAGTCCATGAAGAGTTGAAATGAAGCTAGAACAAAGTCACCCAATGAGCTATATCAATGTGTATTTTCGGACATGACAAAAACAAGGAGGAAACTTGATTTTTGTTTGAGATTCCTTACCTAGAAGCAAAGAGTAATAATATGTCAAAATATAAGCTCAAGCTCCTTCAATGGTGGAACACCTTGGCACCGAAATGGAGCTCTTGGAGTTTTGAGAAGGTAGGAATGAAGAGCTTGATGAGAGGAAGAGATTGGTGGTATTTGTTTTGATTTGGACAAGTGAGCTAGGTTTAACAAGTGGTCAAAGTTGGAACTTCCATGGTGATAGTGGTATTACCGAGAGAGAACAAGGAAGAAGGAAGAAGAGAGGTGTTTGCAAACCGTGGGAATGAAGGAAAGAAATGAGAATGAAGATAGAAGTTGCTTTTAGAAGATATTTATGTTATAAAGTAAAAAGTAGTTTTACTTAGTTTGCTTTAATTACTTATTACCTTAACTAGAGAGTGGTGAGTCACCACACTTATAAAAACCGGCCCCCTTTATTAGTATAAGGGCATTTTAGTCTTTGTTTGTCAATTTAATTACTTAATACAACATATGTTATAAACTAGCTTATAAAAAGTACTATTCACCTAAACAAGGCACTTAGAAGTGAAATTTTTGATTTCCCACTAATATAGCCCCCAAATGTGATACTATATAGTACACTGTATATTTAAGAGTAATGATGGACATTTAGCCATTCAAAACTCATTTACAAGACAATTTTTCAAAAACGTGCTTTAAGACTTCTTAAAGCACATTTTGTGTTTTAACTTGTTTTCAAGCTTGGTTTTCTTTGGTAATTGGTTTAATAAGTTCATTAGTATATAAATGAGGTCTTGGTAAGCTCATTAGGTCTTACTCAAGTTTATCCCAAGCTTAGAGCACATTTTAGCTCTTATTGACTTTAAAGCACATTTGTGTTTCCTTTTGTTTAAATTTGTTTACTAAGGTTTCTAAGACTCTTTTTAGTCTTGTTACACCCTATTTAGGTGTTTAAACAACATAACTAGGTTTGGGGTATTTCATAGTGGGTCGACTAATTTGCTAAGGGGTTTAGAGATCCCTCATCATTCTTTACTACTCTCATGGTTCATGACTTGCACCAACATTAATTCCTCTAGTAGAGTTTGTTTATATACTTCCACTACTTATTGTTTGTGGATTATTCATTTTGGTTCTCCTTCTGTTATCGAGAGGTTACTACTCCCGTGCACTCTTTCACATTCGAGTGAGTTCATTGGTTTTTGTTAACATTATTGGTTTATAAGTTTAGTGCGTTGTTACGGTTCGATTAGTTCACAACATGACTCTTACTACGAGTCACTACACAAGGAGACTCATCTATGAGTCGGTTACCACTAAGTGAGGCCACACAATCAATCAAGAAAGGTTAGCTCATACAACATACAACAAGACATACAACGAAAGGCAATAAACCGTTTTCATGCTTTAGTCTTGATTAGCCGGCATACAACACACAAATCAACGTAACTCGGTTAGCATACGGGGCATGAGAAAATCATACCTTTCACCGGAGTTAGCTTTACCATGTGTTCCCTTGTATCTTGGTTCACACTTGTTCCACTGGTAATGATTCAACATTGTTGTTAATTCTATGCTCATACGGTACAACAATAGTTACTACTCCCGTACTTACCCCGTTGTCCCGGTATACTTAGTTTTACTTATGTGAAATTATGTTCTTACTTCTCACTCACTTACTACACTTGTTTACACTTCTTAGGACCTTTAAATATCACCAAACAAGGCCTTAACAACTTATAAAACCAATACCATTCACTTCCCCATCATTAGAACCCTTAAAACCACTTTCTGGCAAAGTTTTATGATGGTCCGGGTTTGTGTCCGGGGTTACAAACCCGGACCAACCACGGATTTCACATTCTGTTACATTTTTGCTATGGTCCGGGTATATGTCCGGGTTTACAAACCCGGACCACCCTCTGAAGTCACTTCTGCCATGTTTTGCTATGGTCCAGGTTTGCGTACCGATTTGCAAACCCGGACCACCTCTGGAACTGTCAAAATTTACCGTTTTCCATCAGTTTTCAACCCCTAATTCACCTCTAATCATTTCCTAATCTTACCACATGTTTTCTACATATTTAAGCATCCTAAAACATGCCTTAATCCAGTCCCAAACCTCCTCAACACATTAGTCAAATCCTTACCCAATACTTTCTCCATTTCTACAGATTATTTTCTTCCTCTCTGTTACAGTTAGCACACTTGTGCATTTCCTTTACTCCTCTTTTCATTTTGCATCTTGTCCCAACTTCATCTTACCATTCCAATCCCTTTCCAATCAACTACACTACCTATACCAAAGTCCAACTCTCTTTTACCAAACCTTGCACACTAGTTCTTCCTAGTTCCTACAATGCATTTTGATACCTCTTTGCTACATATTTTCATCTTCTTATTTCTCATACTACCATTACCATTTCATAGCTACTAAACATCTATACTAACTCCAATACACACCTTGGTTCTCCCATTCACCAAGTCATCCTCAATGCACAATTCCTACTAAAATTTCGCCATAGTTCACCTACAATCCTTACATCCTCAAATACATTCTCTCATCAAATTCAACCTAAAGCTAGCCAACCCAACAAGGGTCCTACCAGCACACAAGGTTCATACAAAATTCCTCCAAAGCATATACACAATTCTCCAAGCTCAATACAATGCATTAACATAAACACATAGCACTTTGGCCCTTACTTTGCAATTTGATTTCACAACTTCCTCCAATACCAAGCAAGCAAATTTTCTCAAATGTTTTGGGTTCATTGATTCATTTACCCATCCCATTATCCTAATACATATAGATAGTGCATTAAGATAGGTTTTTCTTACCTTGAGATCACAATTCTTCTTTTAAGTTCTCCACCTCTCCTTTTCTTCATTCTCAGTCAAGTTGAGCAATGGGGTTACCAAACCCCAAGCCAACATTCAAGAACACAAAATAGATACAATTAAACTCCTTAACTCATTAGATAACTCTAGTTCAATGAAAGGGCTTGAATGCCATTAGTTAGGGTTTTACCTTGGAGCTTTTAAGAGGGGTTTCAAGCCTTGAATACAAGGGGGAGTTCTTCCACCATTGGGGAGTCTAAATCAAGCTCAATTCATGAGGAAAAACAAGGCATTACTAAGAGGCAAAATCGGTCAAGAATGAAGAGTGAAGAAAAATGGATTTTTCTTGAAACTTTTTACCTTAGGAGGAAGAGGAGACTCATGCTTCGAAATGGTGTCATTTATTCTTCAAATGCTCAAAACCCATGGAGATGAAGTTGCTCATTTTCGGATTTTGAAAAGATAGAAAGGTAGATCTTGAAGAGGGGGGTTCAAATATGTATTTTATTTTTGATTTGGAGCTTGCATAAGGATGGAGCATGAGGATGAAGAGAGGAAGCCATTGTTGTTGTTGGGGGAGCTCAAAATCGCCAACCAGCAGAGAGGAGGGAGAGATTGGCTGGGTGAGGAAGGAGAGCAACACGTGAGGGAGGAGGAAATGAGGGGAGAGAGAGAAATAAAGGTACTTTTGTACCTTTTTTTTTCTTTTGTTTACTTTTTGCTTTTTAGCTTATTTGTGTGTGTGAGAGTGGGGCTACTTACTAATTAAACCGGCCCACTATATCAGTACCAGCTGGAGCAGTTTTCGTCTTTTACAGAAAATGCTCGTTTATTTACCCGGTTTAGCACTATTCACTAACCGGGCCCGTTTTCCGGAATTTTCTCGTTTCTTTATTTTTATTGGATATTAAGCTTTCATTAAAGCTTAATTATTGTTGTTTAATGATTTATAATTTTTACGGGTTCGTTTGACCACTTAAAATCACGTTTTCGGGTTTTCTCGAAAAACACGCACTAAAGCTCTATTAGCGTTTTAATTCATTATTTGGATCCGTTTTCTTCGGGAGTTGTTCCCATATATTATTTGGGTCTTATTAAGCCCTAGGAATCCACATAATTTGCTAACCGAGGTCTCATACCTCCTATGGTTATTTAACGCTCATTTAGTGTTTTTTGCTTTCTAAGCGTTTTCTCATTTCTTTTGGATTTATTTTCTTTACCAAAATTACTTAGGCACTGTTAGGCCCTTAAATAAGATATAAAAATAATTTAATCAACATTTTTAAGTTCAGGGTATTTCAGGGCTTTATAAAAATAAGGCCGAAAATTAGAGGTTAAAAGGATTTAAAATAAAGTTTATAAGATTTTATAAAGTTTTGGGGTTAAATGGTGAATTTTGGAAACTTAGGGGTTGAAACCGTAATTGTTAGGAATTAATGGTCAAGGAAATATTAAGGAGGTCAACCTTGATCATATGGTAGGTTTTGACCAAATTAGATAAGTTAAATAACTTATTTAAGGTTTCATAATAAGGATAAGTGTCTTATGGTAATATTTTTATAACATATATGGTGAATATGTTATTACCAAAAATAAAGGGTGTAAAATGGTATTATAAACACCCATGGGCTATTAGGAATTTTTAGGAATTTATTGGGTTGATTTTGGAATTAAAATGAACTATATATGTATGATATATAGTTATTATGTCATTATGACACTTTGGAGAAATATATGAGGTGGTATAGTAAATACCGATTTTATATGGGTTAATAAGGTAATAATAACCCTTTGGAGAAATTTGGTGATTTTTAGAATTATATAAGAGTATTTATTAAGATATGTAAATATATGGTTTTAATGATATTATAAAACTATATGTTATAAATAGGGCCAAATGGTAATTATTGAACAGTTTTGGGTTTGTTCGGTATTTTATAAATATTGACCATAGGTTATATTTATATTAAGGTTAGAATGTTATATTAAAAGGAATATATAACATGGTATAAGTTATGGGATGATTTTGTAAATAAAGGAGACTATGGTTTATGAAAAAGAATAAGGTTTAATATATGTGCCTATGTGGCAATATATAATAGTTTTGTATAAAAACTATAGGTTATTAATTAAAGGAAATAAGAATATCATATCAAATGATATTAGCATATGGAATGACATTACATAATGTTATGTGGTCAAAATAGAATTTAAAATAAATTCAAGGGCTATACCGAATTAACAAGAGTTGGAAAATGAATTTTAGACTAAGGTCTATAATGTTATAAATGTTATAACAATTATATGGTATTAAGGTGGTTTAATGGAATTAATACAAATAAGGTATTCACATTAAATGATGTGACAAACAATAAGTAAATGATATTTATAAACTAAGGTGTTTATGGAATAAACCTTAGGAGTTGTGAATATACAACATAAAATGTTACATAATATTAGGATAATAATCTTAATATAGTTGTATAACATAATACAACTAATGGGAATAATCATCTAATAAAAGATGATAAAAATCAACATAAAATATAAGAGTTTATTAAACTCATGGGAATTACCTACGTGGTAAATATATACATACACAAGAATAATGTATATAAGGTGGATATATATTTTGGTTGGAAACCATATGATTTAATGGTGGTGGTTATTTTAAAAAAAAAATATAGTTACGAACTATAAGTTATGAATTTTGGATGCAAATATTATTTGCTAAAGATAAATGGATCATATAATACATTGTATTATAATGGATGGTGGGAGAATGATACAATACAAAAAAAATAATATAATACAATCATGCATGCATACATGCAACTATAGGTTATGTACCTAAACTAGATGGTGGATAAGATTAAAAGAAATACAACGAATTAAACTTAACAGTTGAAATATTATGACGTATGAGTTTTAAGTAACAAAGCCGACTGTTTTAGAGAAACCCGTAACAGCAACTGTAGAAAACAGGTGAACTGTCGGGGTTACTTATTATTCGGAAATACCGGATTTTAGTCATGGAGACTGACTTATAGTTTTATTACCGTTTAGAGTATACTTCCGACAAGACGCTTGACGAGCTAGTGGACTACACCGGAGCGTAGGATCTTGCTGATTCATACTCCACCGTAATACGATCAGGGTGAACGGTATGTAAAGGGTTTGATCCGAGTTGTCCTAAGGCTGCTCCTTTGGCTCGGATTTGGTTGATATAATTTGGGTGTTATTGTGTGATTACATGTATGTGATTAAGTGTTACTGCATTAATTATTTATGCACGAACGTCCTACGGGATTAACACTACGTCGACTATATCGACTTATATAAACATACATATACGTTATTGTGATGACATGACGGTTACTTGATATAATACCATAGTATTAATAGTAAGTATATGATAACCTAAGTAAACACTTAGGGATGAGTCACGACATTGTCGGTCTCTAGAGCATGGATCTCGAACATGAATATAACCTAGATTACTTCTAGGTATGCGTGAGACCCATTGGGCAGCTAACTAATAATTATATTCTCCATAGACTAAGAGCAGATCTTAAACATTATGTGAGAGAGATGGTATGAGTTGAGGTGAGGAATCCCGGTAGTTTACGAACTACTTGGTTGCGCATTTGTGATCACTGAGGGGTTTCCTAATTGGATTCCGCTCCAGGTTTATCCAACGAGCCCAACTGGATCGTGGATCAGGTGGCTACGGCCTTTTTATGGACGTCTTACGAGACATAAGAGAGTCAGGGGCCTCCGGACCTCTGGCGAAATGAGCACCTTTTGTGTGTACGGGGGACTACTGTCCATGGTGAGTTATCGGGTTGTCCTAACATGACGCCCAACTGATATTAATAATTAACATGGTTTGGATGGTTGGGGCCTAAAGCCAAATTAAATTGGCTAAGGAAACTGTACGCTACGGCGAATGTACATTGTACATATGGATGGGGCCTTGAAGGCCAAATTAAATTAAAATAATAAAGGATGGTATACGCTACGGCGATTGTACATTGTACATTATATCGTTATTTCTCGATACGTTCGATATACAAATGTTGTTTGAGATATTAAATGAATGTTTGGATGGATGGTTAAATGTTTGTGAATATTTGGATGAATGATTATGTATAGTATACATTTATATTGCAGTATTGATTATATCTGTAAAATGGTAAAGCATGAAACCGATCTAATAACAATGGTAAAAATCAAGTGACCATAGGGTCCAGGCCCGTCATACTCAGCGCTATCGCTGATACTACACTCATGCAGGTTGTTGATTATCGGGGAGCAGAGTGCGGGAACAGGTAATTAGAGTTTACTTTAATTACCGCACATGGAGTTCGTTTGGTTAGCATGAAGAGGTGAATGGTATTAAGGTATGGTATGTATTTTCAGGATTGGGTAGACGCTCACTTGTCGATTCTATGGTTTATGGACTTGGTGTATGTATAGGAGTTTTCTCGTTATCACGGTGGTTAGTAGTTTGTTTATATTGGAAGTTGGATGTAGTTTGGCTTTGTTGCTCGCATGGGCGAGTAATGGCCGGTGACACCCGAGTGAGTTTTGTAATTGTTATTTATTTCCCTGCGAGACGTTTTATTTATTGCTACGTGAGAGATTATTACGTGATTGTGGAGTGGGGTGTTACACATCTCCTATGGCGGGTCACCCATGGCAGTAGCCACTCCAGCGGTAGAGTCTCCGACCAACGAACCATCTGTAGTCCGTTGGAAATTTAACTTGATACTTACGGATACTCACACGGTATCCTAGTATCGTTAATTGATCTCAAATCATAGCAAGAGCCACATCCTCTTGACTAACTAATCTATACCATCGCATCGTTTACTATTTTTCCTAACAGCAGACTAAGGTCGTTAGTTCAATCCTGAGTACATCAACTCGGGATCCAGTGTTAGATACGAGAGCGGCGTTAAAGAGGCCAATGCTCCGTATATAAGTCTCGGATAATATATATATCTTATTATCCTAATGCTACAACGTTTTACTTATGTTCCTTATATTACATATAAGATAGTATCATTGCCGCTAGTTCGTTTTATAATATGTTCATATATACGAACGATACTGTTATCGTTCAACAGTTATAATGATAAAGCAGCATTACTACACAACTCAAGCATATTAACTCACACAAGCAGACATTCAATCTTAACACCAATTTTCACATAATGTCTGAACTGAAGAAATCCTCAGAGACAATCAAGCCACATAAATAACATACCGTGCACCGGGATTATAAGACCGTGGAGTATGAATCAGCTAAAATCTCTGGCGATCCTCGAGACGCCTCTAACAATCTATTAATATGCATCACGCTATGCATCAGCATCTCATACTAACAATACACTACGGCACCTCATACCGTTACTAATCCCTCCTGGTTTATCCCCCGTTATTAACAGTCAACGTTTGTCGGGTTTTCGGCTTAACTCGGGATTTGGAAAAACGTTATATTACATGCGTAGTCGCGTCTCGTATATTTAATATACTTAAAGTTTGAACTTAGTTATCGCATGTAATTCAATATAACCTTGTATATTATATAGTTTTGTTTCTATATTTGCATGTATAATTCTTAATCATATATTATACATTTCACCTTAGTGTTTATTTTCCTAAGGTTTGTTTTTCCAAGTTTAATGTAGTATAATTCATATGTAAGAATACTTTGAATTATATAAATCCTTATTATTCCATGTATACTCTTAACATTAGAATTTCCATATCTAAGTTTTGTAATTCTTTTCTCTTTATCTTATATCATTTTAATTATGGTATTTATGGTTATGAACCATATTATATTTTTCCACACCATAACATATATTTATTTATATATATGTATTATAGGACCATTTATATGTAAACCTTTATATATATTCATTCTCTTTTAATGAATATTTCTTATATTATAATGTTATAACCTTTATAACATTGAAAACCATATTATAAATTTTTGTTCTAAATTCTCATTATTTCCGAACAGCACCCTTGTCCTCTTAATTATTTACAAACCCACCACATAATTTATATAATGTTATATTATAGTTATATAACATATATTATGACATTTATGTCATTAAAACAATTAACCTATAGTTATAAATTGTTATAAAATACCAAACAGCCCATAGCATTCTCTGTTTTATTATAATTCCACCATACTTCCATAATTCAAATCAACTCCAATTATATTCCATTGTCACTTATATATATACCTTATATTATAATCCTTAAACCTTAATATAATTATAACCTATGGTTATAAAGTGTTATAATTGCCGAACAGACCCTAGGCCTGTTTCAAATTAATTTCCAACCCTCCAACTTTCCATATTCACTAAATAACCCCATTTTATAACAATAGTTTCTAATGTCATTAAAACTATATATTTGTAACCCCCCTACCGTTAATACTGTCATTACCGTCCAATTCCTCGTGCTTCCAGATTCACGCAGCGGTTAGATACTTACATACGGCAGGTGATACAATGCTGTTAGTCACCCACGTGACTAACAAAGCTACTACTACATGCAGCATCGGTCTGATGGACCGGAATCCCGAGTACTACACATCTACAATACATACTCCTTTTACCAAGGAATACTACAATGCTTCATTCAACACTTTGCTCCTTTACATTCCATACAATACAATACACATAACCGAGTTTACTAAGTTCCAACTACAAATACAATACTCCTTTCAAGTTCATATATACTCATCAAGAGTCTAACCACTACCCATTCCTCACAAACTACTTACTTCCTAAGTACAAGGGGTGTGCCATGTAGTACCCTTCTACATTCTACTTCTAACCATCCAAGTGTAGCCACCGGTCTCTTACCTTGACCATATCCGCTTTGGGTACCTGCACACTAAAAACGTTCCCCCTAGGGGGCAGCTTTCGTTGAATATGATAACCGCATACCCCGCGTACTAGTGAGGGTACGCCGACCACTTGGTCGAATACATGCGATTCATTTTATTCATATATACATGCAATATGCTTTCGTACATAATACTACAATACTTACAAGGCATAAATACATACAGACACACAGTACAATACACGCAAGGAAGACAATACAAATCAGCCAAATTCTTACTTACCTTCTTCCGGGATACACATACGCGATACACATTCAATACATACACAGTACTCCATGCTTGTTAGCTTCATTTGTCCACCCGGGTTAATCGGGTGGAGATTACTCTTTTACTCGTTACACAATACTTACGCATACATACTCATACTTTACTTACTTACTGATCCATACTTACTTACTTACTCTTACTCAAGTTAAGTCGGTATGACCTCTGGGCAGGGACTACACCGTCCCACCACCAGGCTTTCCTTGGTTCACCAATCTAGGATGCTACCCATTTAAGGGATTTGAGCCGTGGACCAGTTTAAGAACCAGGAATCGGATCCAACCTCTTGTGTGTCCTCATCCTCACGCGTGGCCGAAACTATATCGGACTTCTACTCATTCTAATTTACTCAAGTCTAAGTTAGGAGTTAGGTAGTTAGGAATTAGTAGAAGTCACACATCCAAGCCACAATAATACAATACATTGCTCATATATACATCCATACGAAATACAGTACAATACACAAGTACACTACAAGTTACAAATACACTTCATCTTCATCCATATATTTCATGAATTATACAAACTAGTGTTCAAGACAATAAATATCAAGAACACATAAATCAAGCACAAGTAAGTGCAATATAGTCCGATTTGCATTTACTTATTTAGTGATCAAATAAGCACACAAATCGGGGTAACCAGATTAGGATACAGGGCATGAAGAAATCATACCGTTCACCGTTGTACTTGTGTCCGACGTTCCTCCGGTGTTCACAAATCAAATCCTATGATGTACATACAATCGAGTGATTAATCTAACTATCATTAACTTAACTCGACTACTCTTACGTTTCCTAACTCATACTTATTGGGTCTTTGAAATTCTTATACTTACAAATTGTTTACTTACTTTCCATTACTTTAAGTTACTTCCTTACTTAACAAGGGTGTTCTCATATACATAGTATATATATACATGTGGGTATACATATATAAGTATATATATACTTATTATATTAACATTTTTTTACCCGACCGACCTTACCCAGGGTCGGACCCAAGGTCGGTCGAAGTCAGTAGGGTAACATACGCTGGAAAATTACAGGGCCGACCGACCTTGCAAGTCCGGTCCCAAGGTCGGTCCATTCCAGTGAGTTTTGCTTTCGACATTCTGGAGTCGACCGACCTTGCATGTCCGGTCCCAAGGTCGGTCCATTCTAGAAGGTTTTCTCTGACGGAAATTTTCCTGGCCGACCGACCTGCAAGTTCGTCCCCAAGGTCGGTCCATTCCAGAGGTTTCCGTCCTTTGTAAATCTTGGCCCGACCGACCTTGCAAGTCCGGTCTCAGGATCGGTCTAGTCCAGTATTTACATTTTTATTTCTGTTTTCAGTCCCTCTTCTTACCCATTACTTCCCCATTGTTCCTACACTTAATCCCACATGTTTAGGCACCTAATTAAGCTTCTAAACATGCTCAAATCCTTTACCAACTCCTTACTCCTTTTCAACCAATTCACACCATATTTTCTACATTTGCACCCTAGCACTTACATTATTTCTCCTAGTTGTTTTTGCTACAGATTTTGGCTCCTACTCCCTCCATACATATTCTCATCTAGTAATGCCATTTCCAAGGCCTACAATGCATTACCTTACCTCCTCAAGTTCACACTCTTTTACTAGGTCATGCACATAAGGTCTCCTAGTTTCACAACACCACACTTTCACCTTCTCACTCCCATACTACAACTACCAATCCATAGTTACCAAACATCTCTACTAACTCCAATACACACCTTGGTTCTCCCATTCACCAAGTCATTCTTAAACATAATTCCTACCAAAATTTTGCCATAGTTTACCTACAACTCTAACTTAGCCACACATACACATTCTCACCAAATTCATTCCTAAACTAACCATACCCATACAAGGGTCCTGCCAGCAATCAATACAATACCAATTCATCAATACTTCCTCTATCCACAATACTAATACACACACACACATTACATTTGGCTCCAAAGCCTACAATTCAAATAATTACTCTTAAATACTCAAACTTCCCCAATTACATTACTAATACATCATTTTGGGCTCCTTAATTAGTTCCACCCATTCCCATTACTCTAATGCATTTTCATTTACCATTCAAGAAAGAGTTCTTACCTTAAGCTCTTATTTCCTCTTTTCTTTTCCACTTCTTATCTTCTCTCTTTCTTGCCCAAATCGGCCATATGGGGAATGGAGTTTGCCAACTCCATTCCATCACCCAAAGCACACAAAATAAGTGCAATTAACATACTAATCCCTTAGATTAATGCTAGTTCATTGAAATGCTTTACCAAGATTTCTAGGGTTTAGAAATCCCATTACCTTGTAAGGGTATAAGTGAAGCTTGGTATGGCTCAAGAACAAGATTCCAACTCCTCCAAGAATGCCAAAATCGGCTAGAGTACAAGGGAACCAAACAAGGTTTAGTCTTAATCTCGTTTTGCCCACAAGGGCTAGAAAAAGGTAATGTTTTGAGGATATTTTTACCTCAAAATATCAAGGAAGAGGAGGTGGTTCTAATGGTGGTCTTGAAGCTCCAAATGCTACACACCCATGGAGATGAAGATGCTCGTTTTCAGATTTGAAAAGAGGGAAATGTTCCCCTTGATGAGAGGAAGACAATGGTGTAGTTTTTGTAATTTTTGGAGAACGTTTGGACACCTAACAAGAGGAGAGAAGTGAGTGTTTTTGAGGGTTCTCCATTTTCTCCATTGCCATCGGTTGAGGAAGAATGCAACCAGAGAAAGAAAAGAGAGTGAGGGAGATGGGGGCCTGTACGTGGTGAGGGAGAATAGAGAGTAGGAGAGAGAGTAAGTAAGTAAAGGGGGTTACTTTTTACTTTTTAAATGTGTTTGTCTTGTAGTGCATTAGCACAATTAAATAAGAGGGTGTGAGGGAGTGTGAGAGAGGGCTCACAATCGGACACACACATCCCATATGGGTTTTAAAAATTTTATTTACAATATTGGACACATAAGTTTGAGTTATTTATGTTTCTACCCCACAACTTCCCGTTTTTGACAGTTTATATTATTTTCTCGTTTTATTGATTTTATTGGTTCTAAAGCTTCACTAATATTTATTAATGATTATTTAGTTGACCAAAATTGTTATGAGTCTATTTGACCCGCTTAAAGTCATGTTTTCCCAGTTACCTCGAAAAACGCGCTCTAATGTTCATTAGTGTTTTTAATCCATTTTAAGGATCCATTTTCTTCGGGATTTGTTCCCTACTATTTATTTAGACTTAATTAAGCCTTTAGAATCCTTATAATACACTAACCGAGTCTCCTACCTCCTATGGTTAGTTAACGCTTATTTAGCGTTTTTTTGCTTTTTAAGCGTTTCTATTTCTTTTGGATTTATTTTCCCTTACCAATATTCTTAATCATTATTAGGCTCTTAAATACCTATTAGGATAATTTAATCGCCATATTTAAGGTCGGGGTATTTCAATCTACCCCCCTTAAGAACTTTTTCCTCAAAGTTGTTCGAGGTTACAGGTTTACAATGCTTACTCATCCTTACATGTCTAATACCAAAAGTCACACATTCTTCCTCCTTACAATTCCCAAAATTCGTTACTCAAGGTTTCTCCTTTCCATACCATACCAATATACAATAATTACTCCAATCCATATTACTATCAACCATCTGGTTCTTCTTTACAAAACTTACATACATACAGTGCAAAGCTATTCCCCAAGCCATGCAATACACATATAGTCCCGCAGGCACTCAGGTCATCTAGACACAGGACTCCTCTATGTCCCGCTGCCCTTGGAATGATACAATATGACACTACTATCTTCTCCGGTATAAGCTTCTAACCAAATCCTTATTCTCAGTCTAAGGAAAATCCTTCCCAACAGCTAATTAGGAAACTTCTAAAGCATCCAACTCCAAGTTCCAATTTATATTTATTACTTCTATCCTATGTGTGATTCTTGTGACCACTTGAGGGGAGCTTCGAGAATCTTCGACCCTGATGTGATCAGCATCAGTGTTGAATTATCTTTCCACCCCAATTTGTGTTCAGTTTCCTTTGATCTGATCAGGATCAAGTTCGACTTCCCACGAAGTTTTCAAACAATCAAATAGTTTGATTGTGTCAATTTTATATCTTTTACTCTTCCTAGTCATAATTACAAATTCATACAACTCCAAAGGATGGAATTCAGTCCATCAATCATTCTCAATTTACTTCCCTGATACTTTCCTCGGAATTCAATGCTAAGTGCTCATTTCATCAATTTCTCTACTTCCATCCATTACTCTCTATTATCTCTAATATTCTAACCAGGGAATACAACTTATGAAATTCAGCTGTCCTCAATTTACTTCCAATAACATACTTACGAATACCCCACTCATGGGCTACATTCCTCTACTACTCATAATCAATTCGTACTACTTGTTTAAGGGCTACAATACTTGTAGAGCTCCATCTGCTACTCATTCTCAATTCCTCACTACAATCACCTAGGGAACTTAATTTCCTCCAGGTTTACATCGGTTTTGTACCGACTCATGTTATGGTATTTGCATCTCTCGTGAATTACCACAATTACAATATGAATGAACACTTATGTTTATTTAACATAGTACCAGTCATGAAATCAATTCTCATTTGTGCTATGCACATTATAGTTTATGTGTTTTATTCATAAAATTCACGTTATGCGGTTTTCGCTCTACCCCCCTTAAAAGGGATTACGCCCACGTAATCTACCATATGTTTATTAGTGAACATAGGTTTACTCAATTTGGGCAATCTGAAGCATTTAGCTTCACTACGGTATACTATATAATATGCTCTGGTCAAAGGGTCTTAACCATACCAATGGTTTAGTCTTTGCACCAGGAATTGCTATATGAGTTATTTAACTCATAATTAATTCGGTTTCTAGCCTATTAGGCTTCAAGGCATTAATGGCCATTCAATTTTACTCACCAGGTATATTATCTCCTAGCTAGGGCCACACTTAGCTTCTGATGCGTGACCCTGATAACTTGGGTTACTTACCCTTTGTGTTATCCTTAATGTGCACACATCACCTTTTATCCGTCTATTATGGGAATAAGGTTTACTAAACAAATGTGGTATTCTTTTACTGTGTTTGAACTCAATGAGTTGTAGGTTTATAACCAGCTCTCTGATAATCTATTATACATACTATCCGTACTCTCACGGTCATTCGCTAAGTTCCTCCGACTTATTGTCGGGTGAGGTTAAGTCACTACTTAGTTGTAACGCTTCCTCTGTTGTCAATAGCTTCTGAATTATACCAGTTCTTCTGGTTCAGTACAAGTGTTTTACTTGTATGACTTTGCATTTTCTATGCGTCGGTTCTAGTGACTTTCCTAATTCTCCTTTCACCTTTTATTCCTCTAGAATTCACATGTTGTGATTGGTTAGTGTGTTGTACACTCTTCGTGCTTCTTTGGCCTTAGGCCGCACGGTTGTTGCTAAGCTTGCTTGACTGGCTTCTGCCATGTTCGTTGGTGAAAAGAAGGGTTACTACCATTTACATTTTCAAATTCCTTGCTATCCCACTAGATCATTAGCTGTACAAGTGCAATACCAAAACACTCAGTCATACAGAGTGCAGAGGCATAAACGCTTGACAGTAAATCACTTATGTGATAGAAATGAATATTTCTTCCTGTCATCTTATTACTTCCTCATAGCGGTCGTTTGTTGCGCACCATTCCCTTATGGTGTGAATACACCGAGGGTTTCCTATGTTCGTGTATATAACGGTTGTCGTAGCGTACTGCAATGTGATTATTTTCCAGTGTGGAGATGTTTCACTCCAGTCTAGGTTTCATGTGTAGGTTAGCTTACCTCACATTCTATCCTCATTTATGATGCAATTTACCAAGTATCTTTTGGTTGACCAAGAATGAAATAATTCATCGGGTTGTAAGCTCTCTTGAGCTTTGGTCATTCGTGGTGCTTGATGTGTACTCACATTGACTGTTTTGACCATTACTATCTTCCCAGTGCTGAGCATTGGTTATAGGCTGTAGCTATGTAGTTTTACTTTCGCATGTACATTACCGGGACATCCCAAGAAACTTCAAGGGTTTTCTGGTCCCGTTCTCCAATTGGAGGGTGTTTTATCACTGACAAGTGAAGGTTCTTGTTGAGAGGTGTGTTTCCACTCATAAGTCTCATGGCGGGGTTTACCATGTTATGGGTTGCATATGGGGTGTAATTACTCCTTTAAGTCGTAATGGTTTGGAAACCTCATTTCCTTATTCCATCGCCCCTTGGTAATATCTATTGTGTAGGCTTTATTATTATAGTAGATGGAAGCCTTTCTAAGGGTTCACATCATCACCGCATTGGTGGTCTTCAGTTACAAGGGTATCTTTTCCTCAAGTCTCTCATAGTGTCCAAGTGTGGACTAGGCCATTGTTGGCATTATCACGATTCTTATGCCTCTGTGCTACCATTGCTATAGAAGGCACGAAGGTAATTAAAAGCTTGTCAACTGTATACTAGACTGATGCTCTAGTGACAGTGACACTGAGTTGACCATTACTCCAAGCCACTCAGGATGTTGGGTTTGAATTGATGGTCCAGTTGTTGATTTCTTGTCGTATGAGACAATATCTCTTGCAAGTCTTGTTATCAAATGGTGTGGGTTATGCAACCGTTAAGGTTTACATAACATAGTTGGTTGATGGCTTTTAAGCCTTATTGCTGCAAGCTATGCTCTTTGTAAGCTGCTTATACATGTTTCCACTCTCTGTATACCCATAGGTTGGAGGTAATGCTGGGCTCCATTGTAAGTCGTGACATCACGCTTCCGTTCGTAGGAGGCCCCTTTAGGCATTCTGATGTCAATCAGTGTCTTTCGGTGGCTGAGGGTATTTTGTTAAGTGAAATCCCTTCGGTGTCCTAACCGAATGTTCATTCTGGTTGTCATGCTCTCTCCATGACGCTTTGTTCGATTGGTGTTAACTCAGACACCATTCGAGGATTGCTCCTGGGTGTTGTTAGGTTATGCCGTTACATCTGGCTAATGTTTATGATATGATATCACTATACCTCCTTGTGGTATTGTATTTAAGCTATTCCCTTTTGGGTTATAATGTCTCCCGTAGTTGGGTAGACCGTTTATACTTGCTCCTAGTGCTTGAGACTAGGTCTAAATATCCTCTTCGATAATGGATTATATTTAGTGGTAATCTTGTGATCGCTCTTAGGAACCCTGTCCCGTTGTTGAGCATTGGTGTTCACATTAGGCGATTGCCTTACTGTGTTTAGGCTGGGTATACTTCCCAGCTGTCATGTAGTTGCTTGAAGTCTTTGAGACATATTCAATGTCTATACTCGCTAGTCTGTGCTCCTCGCACTTTCTAGTTCTTACTCCTTACTTTTAGATGGATTCTCTGAGTTTCTTTATACTTAGTTGCCTAAGGTGTCCAGCTGTTCTGGCTTGAATTTACTCATAGTCCGTAGAACGGAGTTGACTATTTCCCGTGTGTCGTTCACTACATGTATACATACGTGGGGTACCATGTTGATACGTTGCCACTTACCCAACTATATGTCAGGCCCGCAAGCTCCTTCGGAGTGTGTTTGTCCCACATCCCGCAATTGGGTACACTCGTAGTGCTCGTCACACGCCTAGGTGAAGTATTCTATTGTCAACTCCTCTTGTATCATTCTATGATACTCACCGTAATTCTGTTGGTTTGGTTTTAAAATCTAGGGTTTGAAAGAAAGGTTGTGGTTTTGAAAAGAAAAATTTGGGTTTTAAAACTATGGTTCGGTGTTAAAAGAAGTCTCTCATGGCATAGCCATGCTTGAGGTCTTGACCAAGTCTAGCTTCCCGCTGACCGGTATATTCTACTTACAGTGATCGGGCCATTAGGCCTTTCCAAGGTTTCATTCTTTCAGTTTCGGGATTTGTGATCCTGTAGTTGCTTCGTCGTCGTCACGGTACATTACTATGTACCTGTGGTGTGTTAGAGTTCCTTTACATATTTCTGTCATTACTGCACTTGCCGTGGCAAGTGCGTGGTACTAGTGGTTTTTGGGTAATCCTATCCGGTCACGGCAGGGTTTCCACTCATATTTGGTAGTCTTGTCGACTCTTCCTTTGGAGTGTTGATTTATGTTTTAGAATACTCGACCCTTTAGGTAGCCTCTCAGTGATCTGGACATGGCTGTCGTAGATCTGGGTACCTTCCCAATCCTTGGAGATTCCCCTTTGATTTGGTTTTGTGTCATTCCTTGTTGCTCACCACACATTTATTGTGGTTATTGAGCCTTAGCTTGTTTAGGCACTACGCATGTAGTCCTATCAGATTATATCTCGTGGATGTTCTTGTATCCATGTAAGCTATGTCAGCCAGGTATTGTAACCCTTTGGTGTTTTACTTTCGGAGTTAACCACTCCTGACTATGTCCTTAGTCAACTGGTATACCATTGGTGGTATTATTTAGCTATTATTGTCTCGTAGACTTGCGTCTCGGGTTTTGTTATTGTTCCTTCCTCTACTCCATTGCACGCTTAGTGCTTCTTTTCCTGCTGCCGATTGGTTAGCCAGGTTCTGCGACTGCTAAGCATGTCGCCCCATGTTGTTGCATGTTGTAGTCTCCTTATGGTTGGAGTTCTCATTCTACCGTCATTAAGTGCGGTTATTGTTGTTCAACTGGGATCCATTTCCGGGACTTCCAAATCCTTTGAATCAACCATATGTCGGTTCTTGTTTACTGTGTGATTGTTTGACAACTGCCAGATCGGGTTTCCCCGAGTATTGAGAGGACTTTCCTTCCCTCTGGCGTTCTTTCCAAGTTATACAATGGGTTTACGGAGGGCGGGTCTGGTATTGTAGGTATCCGGTACACACCGGGAGTTCCTAACTAGCATATCTCTAATGCTATCACTCAACCCTTAGCCCTAAGCTTCTAAATCCTAACTCGGTACTTCCTAGACACGGTATTTCCAGTCATCAGAGCGATACTTCGCTCTGATACCACTTTTTGTAACACCCCTACCGTTAATACTGTCATTACCGTCCAATCTCCCCGTGCTTCTAGATTCACGCAGCGGTTACATACTTACATACGGGGTGATACAATGTTGTTAGTCACCCACGTGACTAACAAAGCTACTACTACATGCAGCGTCGGTCTGATGGACCGGAATCCTGAGTACTACACATCTACAATACATACTCCTTTTACCAAGGAAATACTACAATGCTCCATTCAACACTTTGCTCCTTTACATTCCATACAATACAATACACATAACCGAGTTTACTAAGTTCCAACTACAAATACAATACTCCTTCCAAGTTCATATATACTCATCAAGAGTCTAACCACTACCCATTCCTCACAAACTACTTACTTCCTAAGTACAAGGGGTGTGCCACGTAGTACACTTCTACATTCTACTTCTAACCATCCAAGTGTAGCCACCGGTCTCTTACCTTGACCATATCCGCTTCGGATACCTGCACACTAAAAATGTTCCCCCTAGGGGGTCAGCTTTCGCTGAATATGATAACCGCATACCCCGCGTACTAGTGAGGGTACGCCGACCACTTGGTTGAATAAATGTGATTCATTTTATTCATACATACATGCATATATGCTTTCGTACATAATACTACAATACTTACAAGGCATACATACATACAGACACACTGTACAATACACGCAAGGAAGACAATACAAATCAGCCAAATTCTTACTTACCTTCTTCCGGGATACACATACGCGATACACATTCAATACACACAGTACTCCATGCTTGTTAGCTTCATTTGTCCACCCGGGTTAATCGGGTGGAGATTACTCTTTTACTCGTTACACAATACTTACGCATACATACTCATACTTTACTTACTTACTGATCCATACTTACTTACTTACTCTTACTCATGTTAAGTCGGTATGACCTCTGGGCAGGGACTACACCATCCCACCACCATGCTTTCCTTGGTTCACCAATCTAGGATGCTACCCATTTAAGGGATTTGGGCCGTGGACCAGTTTAAGAACCAGGAATCGGATCCAACCTCTTGTGTCTCCTCATCCTCACGCGTGTCCGAAACTATATCGGACTTCTACTCATTCCAATTTACTCACGTCTAAGTTAGGAGTTAGGTAGTTAGGAATTAGTAGAAGTCACACATCCAAGCCACAATAATACAATACATTGCTCATATATACATCCATACGAAATACAGTACAATACACAAGTACACTACAAGTTACAAATACACTTCATCTTCATCCATATATTTCATGAATTATACAAACTAGTGTTCAAGACAATAAATATCAAGAACACATAAATCAAGCACAAGTAAGTGCAATATAGTCCGATTCATGCATTTATCTTATTTAGGTGATCAAATAAGCACACAAATCGGGGTAACCAGATTAGGATACAGGGCATGAAGAAATCATACCGTTCACCGTTGTACTTGTGTCCGACGTTCCTCCGGTGTTCACAAATCAAATCTTATGATGTACATACAATCGAGTGATTAATCTAACTATCATTAACTTAACTCGACTACTCTTACGTTTCCTAACTCATACTTATTGGGTCTTGAAATTCTTGTACTTACAAATTGTTTACTTACTTTCCATTACTTTAAGTTACTTCCTTACTTAACAAGGGTGTTCTCATATACATATGTATATATATACATGTGGGTATACATATATAAGTATATATATACTTATTATAATTATACATTTTTATTTTTGACCCGACCGACCTTACCCAGGGTCGGACCCAAGGTCGGTCGAAGTCAGTAGGGTACATAGGCTGGAAAATTACAGGGCCGACCGACCTTGCAAGTCCGGTCCCAAGGTCAGTCCATTCCAATGAGTTTTGCTTTCGAAATTCTGGAGTCGACCGACCTTGCATGTCCGGTCCCAAGGTCGGTCCATTCCAGATGGTTTTCTGACGGAAATTTTCCTGGCCGACCGACCTTGCAAGTTCAGTCCCCAAGGTCGGTCCATTCCAGAAGGTTTTCGTCCTTTGTAAATTTGGGCCTGACCGACCTTGCAAGTCCGGTCTCAGGGTCGGTCCAGTCCAGTATTTGCATTTTTATTTCTGTTTTCAGTCCCTCTTCTTACCCATTACTTCCCCATTGTTCCTACACTTAATCCCACATGTGTAGGCACCTAATTAAGCTTCTAAACATGCTCAAATCCTTTACCAACTCCTTACTCCTTTTCATACCAATTCACACACATATTTTCTACATTTGCACCCTAGCACTTACATTATTTCTCCTAGTTGTGTTGCTACAGATTTTGGCTCCTACTCCCTCCATACATATTCTCATCTACTAATGCCATTTCCAAGGCCTAAAATGCATTACCTTACCTCCTCAAGTTCAACACTCTTTTTACTAGGTCATGCACATAAGTTCTCCTAGTTTCTCCAACACATTTCAACAACTCTTGTTACAGATTTTTAGCTTCTCACTCCTCATACTACAACTACATTCCATAGTTACCAAACATCTCTACTAACTCCAATACACCTTGGTTCTCCCATTCACCAAGTCATTCTTAAATACATAATTCCTACTAAAATTTTGTCATAGTTTACCTACAACTCTAACTTAGCCACACATACACATTCTCACCAAATTCATTCCTAAACTAACCATACCCATACAAGGGTCCTACCAGCAATCAATACAATACCAATTCATCAATACTTCCTCAATCCACAATACTAATACACATACACATTACATTTGGCTCCAAAGCCTACAATTCAAATACTTGCTCTTAAATACTCAAACTTCCCCAATTACATTACTAATACATCATTTTGGGCTCCTTAATTAGTTCACCCATTCCCATTACTCTAATGCATTTACATTTACCATTCAAGAAAGAGTTCTTACCTTAAGCTCTTATTTCCTCTTTTCTTTTCCACTTATTCTCTTCTCTCTTTCTTGCCCAAATCGGTCATATGGGGAATGGAGTTTGCCAACTCCATTCTCATCACCCAAAGCACACAAAATAAGTGCAATTAACATACTAATCCCTTAGATTAATGCTAGTTCATTGAAATGCTTTACACAAGATTTCTAGGGTTTAGAAATCCCATTACCTTGTAAGGGTATAAGTGAAGCTTGGTATGGCTCAAGAACAAGATTCCAACTCCTCCAAGAATGCCAAAATCGGCTAGAGTACAAGGGAACCAAACAAGGTTTAGTCTAAATCTTGTTTTGCCCACAAGGGCTAGAAAAAGGTAATGTTTTGAGGATATTTTTACCTCAAAATATCAAGGAGAAGGAGGTGGTTCTAATAGTGGTCTTGAAGCTCCAAATGCTACACACCCATGGAGATGAAGATGCTCGTTTTCAGATTTTGAAAAGAGGGAAATGTTCCCCTTGATGAGAGGAAGACAATGGTGTAGTTTTTGTAATTTTTGGAGAAGGTTTGGACACCTAACAAGAGGAGAGAAGTGAGTGTTTTTGAGGGTTCTCCATTTTCTCCATTGCCATCGGTTGAGGAAGAAGGCAACCAGAGAAAGAAAAGAGAGTGAGGGAGATGGGGGTCTGTACGTGAGTGAGGGAGAATAGAGAGTAGGAGAGAGAGTAAGTAAGTAAAGGGGGTTACTTTTTACTTTTTAAATGTGTTTGTCTTGTAGTGCATTAGCACAATTAAATAAGAGGGTGTGAGGGAGTGTGAGAGAGGGCTCACAATCGTACACACAGCCCATATGGGTTTGTAAAAATTTTATTTACAATATTGGACACATAAGTTTGAGTTATTTATGTTTCTACCCCACAACTTCCCGTTTTTGACAGTTTATATTATTTTCTCGTTTTATTGATTTTATTGGTTCTAAAGCTTCACTAATATTTATTAATGATTATTTAGTTGACCAAAATTTTTACGAGTCTATTTGACCCGCTTAAAGTCACGTTTTCCCGGTTACCTCGAAAAACGCGCTTTAATGTTCATTAGTGTTTTTAATCCATTTTAAGGATTCGTTTTCTTCGGGATTTGTTCCCTACTATTTATTTAGACTTAATTAAGCCTTTAGAATCCTTATAATACGCTAACCGAGGTCTCCTACCTCCTATGGTTAGTTAACGCTTATTTAGCGTTTTTCGCTTTTTAAGTGTTTCTTTATTTCTTTTGGATTTATTTTCCCTTACCAATATTTCTTAATCATTATTAGGCTCTTAAATACCTATTAGGATAATTTAATCGCCATATTTAAGGTCGGGGTATTTCAATATTATACATATATCTTAATAAAACCTTATATATAAGTCAAAAAATTACCAAACTATACCAAAAGGTTATAAATATCATTCCTAACCTTATACTTTCCATATTTACGGTTTCTACCACAAATGTTACCCATATGTAACAATGATATAAAATATCATATATTATACTTATATAATCCATATTAACTCCAAATTTAACCAATAAATTCCTAAAAATTCCTAATAACCCATAGGTGTATAAAATATCATTTTATACCCAAAACTTTCGGTAATCACACATATACCCATATGTTATGTAATTTTTACATTTTAATACATAACTTAATATAATTTGATAATTAAATTAATAAATCATCAAATCTGGTCAAAGTCTTTTGCTTGGTCAATGTTTGACTTCCAAACATCATTTTGACCCCACTTTCTCGGTAATTACATAGATTACCCCAAACTTTCCAATATTTGCAATTTCACCCCAAAACTTTATAAAATCTTATAATTTTTATTTAAATACATTTTAAATCCAATTTTCGGCTATATTCTCCTACAACCCTCTAATGTTTGTTTATTTACGGCTTTGACCCCTTACTTAATAGTAAGTGCATAAAATAAATTAATTAAGCTTTTCAACTCAAATAAAATGGCCTAATGACATGCCTTATTACAACTTTGCTTTATAACATAAAATTACACATAAATAGCTCAAAATATAATATAAGCTCTCAGCCTTACTATAGTTTAATTATTTTTCCACATAATGTCGTAATTTGACCATTATGTTAATTAAATCACTTAAATGACTAGCTTAATTTATCTTAGTCATTTTTTCCATACTTAGGTGAAAATCACCCATATAAATATCCACTCTCGGCACATAATTTATATATGCTAAGAAATCATAAAATCATAAGTTTAAGGTGTTTATACCTTGATTTATCCCTAGTAACAACTCGGCAGCTTGGAGGAAAAATCACCACATCATTTAGACATGTTTAATACACCAAAATAAGATATGGTTATACTCCAAGCATGAGCTTAACCATAAGGAACAATTAATGTAAGATTTAAGGCAAAAAATCACCTTAAAAATGCAAGGTAGTCTCCTAAGGGTTTCGGCCTGAATTAAACACACCACATGGTGTTAAATTCACCATATAAACATAAGGAATAGCTAGACAACAACAAGCTGCTATGGTAATAGGTTTTACCTTGGCAAAATGCCTTAAAGAATGATATTTCCTTTGATTTTCGGCCACCCTTGCTCCAAATGGTTAACCAACTGAATTAACATGTAAATATGAAGATTATGAGTGAATAAACTCATAGAAATCAGAAGAAGAAACCCGGATGGAGAATAGAAATGCTTAAGGTATGTTTTTACCTTATAATGTCAATTTTGGAAACCTTGGTCCCTAAACATGCTTCAGCCGAGAATGATGGTTGGTCAAGGTTTAAAATTCTAAGAATGAGCCATGGAAAGTGATAGATCATGAGCTCCAAGTGTAGGTAATGAAGAGATGAAGAAAAAGAGCTAAAATAAGCCTTAAATCATTACCTTAGGTACAAATGGGATTGATTTGCCTTGAACACTCAAGAACACAGCTTGAGAGGGTTTGGAACTGCCTATGTCTCGGCTGGAATGGGACAAGAGGAAAGAGAAAGAAAGAAAATGTGTTTTAATGAAAGAAAAGTAGAAAATGGAATAGTAAATGGTGATTCACCAAATTGGCTAGATATTTTGTATTAAAGTTGAATGTGCTGTCCTCCTTGCTCCATGCTGCCGACCTCATAAGGTTTAAGATGAGTCATTCATTGACCATTGACTATACTTAGTCAATTTTGCTTAAAATGCACTATTTGGATTACTATTCACAAATGAGTGCCATATTGTATGATTTTTTTTAAATCTTGGATTTAGACCTTCTAATGGGGTACATTATAGTACATTAGTATAACAAGGTCTAATCCAATGCCTAACACCACTCAAAACCCACTCAGAAAGTCAATTTACTCAAAAACGTGCTTTAAGGAATTTTAAAGCACATTTTGTGTTAGAACATGTTTTAGAGCTTGGTTTCCTTTGATAATGGTTTTATAATGTTCATTACTTCATTATAATACTTAGGAATCCACTTTGGATCCTATTTGAGGTCATACAATCTCTATGGTGTCTTAAAGCACATTTTTGGCTTTACCGATCTTAAGGCATGTTTTGCCTTGTTGAGATCTTTAGATTGTTCCTCAATGGTATTTAGATGTTTATTAACCATCTTAGATCATTAATAGATCATTTAATTATGTTAAGGTTAGGGGTATTTCATTTATTCCTTAATAACTCCCTTATAATATACTCTTTTATACTTAAATATAAAGTCAAATTATGCCATCCCAACCTTATAATATATTATGTCCACATGTTAATAATTCCCAAACAGCCAACATATTTTTGGAAAATTCCAATATTTACCCATTCATTTTGATTATTTATAAAGTTAACCCATATATCATATTTACTATATTTCTAATCTTGTTAATTTATAATCTAAGGTTCCCAACATTATTATACTCTTAGATATATGAATGTGTAAATATTACCGATCAGCACCATTACAATTCAGAAATTCCAATCCTTCCCACATATTTTGATTATTTACAAACTATCTCATATATTATATTGTTACATTATCGACTTTATTAACTTATGACCTAAGATATTCAAACCTTATAATACACATAGATATATGTGTATATATTCGAACAACCTCATTGTTTATTCAGATTCATTTGTTCACCCACAATTTCCTCTTAATTACACTATAACCCCCTTTGTTTTATAAACTTTCATTTAATTTCTTAAAACTTTATATCATACAGCTTAATTATTTTAATTCACTATTTTAAACCCAAATCTTTACCAGAATTACAAGCTGACCCCTTATAGTCTCAAAATTCCATTTTGTGCCCCAAAGTTTTGGTAATTATGCATTATACCCATAAAGTTTATAATTGTCACACTTTAACACTTAAACCATATATTATAACCCCTAATTAATTTAATCACTCAACAAATCCCAAAATCTTTCAAGAATTACATACAACCCCTCTACTTCTCTAAATTCACCATTTCACCCCAACTTTCGGTAATTTATAAAACAACCCCATATTTTTGTAATTGTTACACTTAATATTTAAACTATATATTATCATCCTTAATTAATTAAATCATCAAACCAATCCCAAAAAATTTCTAAATATTCAAATAGACCCCTAGGGTCCCAATATTCATATCCCAACACCTATATTTTTGGTAATTATATAAACACCCCCATTTCTTTTTATAAATGTTATTTTTTACTTATTATTTCTTTAAATACCCAAAATGATTATTTTTATCATTCTAATTAGGTCAACCCTCTCATGTGGTCAAGGTTGACCACCTAAATTTATTTTTTGACCACATTGGTATTATTTTTTAAAATACCCCAATCGTTTCTCTAGTTTTACATGTTACGCCTTAATTTCATAAAATTCATATTATATGTTTTAAAATTCCTAAAAATGTTTCCTTACGGTTTTTAATTCTATTTGGTGCGCTATATTTTATTTAATCATGTTTTGACCCCATAATTAATTCTCATGTTTACTTAGATACTAATAAAGTTTATAATTTATTTAAAACACCTTATAACATTATTCTTAATTCAAGCAACACCTAAAATTACTAATATTCAACTAAAATGTCCCTAAGTGGTTTTGTTCACCAAAATTGCGTATTTGCACCAGAGTTCATTTAATTGTTTTTAAACCACTCTAAAATTTCAATGATAATTATTTTAAGCTTAAAATAAGCGAAATAAGGATGCCTAAACTCATGGCTTAAACATAGCATATTATTAACTATTAAATGACATCCAAAATACCTCCAAATAAAATACTAGTTCACGGCTTGTACAAAATTTAGCATTTCACCAATTAAATTTATTTTTCTTCCACATTTAATTTATAAACATAATTTTTATAAGTTTATACTTAATCATACCAACTAAACACATTACT